>CM065478.1:6516918-6996375 GCA_032873175.1 Leptopilina drosophilae
TAGAATAAAATTATAAATTGTCGGTATAAAAAAATCTACCACTACAGCCACCACTTTGTCGCTTTAAATAATGAAAGTATACAAAATACATTGTTTCATTCACTTCAATGCATGTTTAAAAATAAAAAATATAGTGAACTCTATAAAATATAAAAAAATGCTAATTTAAATTTTCAAAAATAATAATTGTATATCGGAAAGAATTTTAACATTCCTTATGATAATTGAAATTTTGACGAGGATTTTCACAAAAAAATTGTTGAACATAATTGAAAATTTGGCAAAGAATTTTATTCGTTTTGGAAAATAACCCAATTTTCACCATCATTTTTGTAATTTCTCCAAAATTCAATTTTTTTAGTGTTCTAAGTAAAATTAAAGGTCCCAATTGAAGAACCGGTTATAATTTTTCCAAGCTAAAAATTACAGTCAAATATATCAAAAATTTAGAAAATTTTGAAATCATAATTTTTAATGAATTCTTATTAAATTTACACCAAAATTAAAATTTTATAAAACATGAAATTAAACCTTTTAAAGTTCATCAATTTATAATAAAATTTTTTAATAACTGATTTTAAAAAAAAAATAAAATGTTATAAAAATCATTCAAATTCTTGAGAAGATTCTTGCAATTTATAAAAATAATTAAATTGTTTAAAAGAATTTTAACATAATTTTTTTAAATAATTGAATGTTTTAAAAGAATTTCTTTTTAAATTTTCAAAATCAATAAAAAAAACTATCGAAACTTTTATTAAATATTTTTAAAAATAAAATATATTCTGTTGAGAAATTTTATTAAAAATAATTGAATTCCTGCCATGAATTTTACTATATTTAAAAAAAGAATTCAATTTTTCCAAAGAATTTTAACAGAATCATTGAAAATAATTGAATTTAATTAATATTTTTAAAAATAATTGTATTCTCTTTACAAATTTAGTACAATTAAATTAAAAATAATTGCATTCCTTTGAAGAATTTTATTATTAATGAAAATAATTGAATTCTTGGGAAGAATTTTATTATTTATAGAAATAATTTAATTCTTTTGAAGAATTTACTATTTTTAAAAATAATCGAATTGTTTCTAAATACATACAATCTTGGAAATAATTGACTTTCTGAGGTTAAATCACTTTTAGAATTATTTTCATGTGAATTGAATGTTTGAAAAGACTTCACTAAATATTTGTAATGTTTTAAAGGATTTATACAAATTTTAGAGAATAACTGAATTCTTTCATGAAATTTTATTAAAATTGTATTGAAAATAATTTAATTTCTGCGAAGAATTTTACTATTTATGAAAATAATTGAATTTTTCAACTATATGAAGAAAACATTTTAAATATTCAATAAAATTATTTTTATCGTAATTTTTTGAGAGGAATTCAATGATCACAAATCAACCTTTTTGAATTTATATTTTTTAAATAAGTTTTTGTATGCATAAAAAATTGTCAAATAGAAATTTGAAAAAATTGTAATAAAATTTGTTGCAATAATTCAATTATTTTCATAACCAATAAATCGATTATTCGGTAATTTCATTTTTCAATCAATTTTTATTACAAAATTTTTGAAAAATTCAATTATTTAAATTGAAAAATGAATAATTTATTGAATAATTGAATGTTTGTTAAAATTGAATTCTCATAAAGAATTTTATCAACAAATTTTTAAATAATTGAATTCTTTTGACAAATTTTAATAAGATTTTTTTAAATAATTACATTTTTCGAGGAATTTGATTAAAATATTGTATCGAAAATTAATTAAAATCCTGCGATGAGTTTTCTTATTCATGAAAATAATTTTAAAAACTTTCCAAAAATGTTATTAAAATCTTTCTAAAATAATTGAATTTCGGTGAAGAATTTTATTATTTACAAAAATAATTTAATTCTTGTAAAGAACTTTGTTAATTTTTTTTAAATAATTGATTTATGCGACGAATGTTATAAAAATCTTTTTAAATAATTCATATTTTTCAAAACATTTTATAAAATTTTGTATATTAAATAATTAAACTCACGTGAAAATTTTATTATTTATGAAAATAATTAAATTACGTCAAATAAATTTATTACAAATTTCATAAATTTTTGAATTTCTGTAAAATTTTAAAAAGAATTTTATTCAAGTTTTTGAAAATATTTTAATTTTGAAGAAGAATTGTATTATTTATAACAATAATTAAAATTTTGACGATAATTAAAAAAATTTTTTTTAAATAATTGAATATGGATGAATTTTATTATTTATAAAGATAATTGAAATTTTGACAACAATTTTTTAACATAATTGAATTTTTGCGAAGAATTTTATTACTTTTGAAAATAATTTAATTCTTCCAACGAATTTTATTTAAGTTTATAAAAATAATTGAATTTCGGTGAAGAATTTTACTATTTCAAAAAATAATTGAATTCTTAAAAAGAACTTTGTTAAATTTTTTTCAATAACAACTCTTGCGAGGAATTTTATAAAATTCTTTTTAAATAATTGATATTTTTCGTAAAATTATTTGAAATTTTTTTATATTTAATAATTGAATTCCTGTGAAAATTTTATTATTTATGAAAATAATTGGTTTATTTAGAAGAAATTCATTAATTTTTATAAATTATGCAATTTCTGTGAAATTTTTCCAAGAATTTTATTAAAGTTTTTAAAAATAATTGAATTTTGAATAAGAATTGTATTATTTATTAAAATAATTGAAATTTTGACAAGAATTTTTAAAAAACTTTAGAACATAATTGAATTTTGGAGAATAATTTTTTTATTTTTAAAAATATAATTGAAATGACCAGAATTTTGAAAAAATTTTGAATATAATTGAATTTCTGAAATTATTTGTAACTTTTCCAAAATTAAATTTTTTTAGTATTTTTAACAAAAATTCTTTTATCAATCTAGTATTTATGAAAATTGTAAAAATAATTCATTACATATTTTATATGTCATAATTTTATGATAGTTCTTTAAAAATTAAGTCATTTAAAAAGAAATTATAGTCTGAAATAGAAAAAATTGAAGGTTTTGTATTAAAATTCGTGGTTATTTTTCTAGTTTACAAGGCAAACAAAAAAACATCAAAATTTAGAGTTTTTTCATTAATTTTTGATATACGATTTTTTCCAGTACTTTTACTGAAAATCCCTGACTTTTCCCTGAATTCCCTGACTTCCCTGACCTGTGGCAACCTTGATCATATTTGACCGAAACCAAAAGACAAAATTAAATAAATTTTTTTACTAAGAAAAACTTGAAATTTTAACATTACAAGATTTATGTGGGTGAATTTTCTGAAAGTGACATTTTTTATGTCTCGATTAATTTTACAAAATCTACTCTTTAATAATTATTATCAATTTCCATAGTGAACATTTAGCACTTATTTATCATTTTTAAAAGAAAATTAAATAATTTTATTCAACTTAATTTACGTAATAACTAAATTACTTTCATCTCCGAAGCCTTTTCAACATGTCTCCAATAGGACTTCTACAATAAAATTCAATTTTCATGGTTTTTTTCAAATTCTCAGAAATTTTTTAAAAGTATTCTCAGAAAGTACAATGTTTTTTCTATCATTATGTGCATTTTAAAAATTTGTAGACCTCACTTTTATTTTTGATAAAAATGTTTAAACTTTGTCTTCAGTTTTAGGTTAAAATTACTTTACAATGATTACTGACATTTTATACTTTAAAAATATCTTAAACAAAATTTTAATGCACATTAAAATAAAGCTGAGAATCTGACGTTAAATTTTCCTATATTTTATCTACAAAAAGGAGAAAAATTATTGCTGTTATAAATAATCGAAATTTACATTTTTCTGCGAGTAAAAATTAATTTCATCTTCGAAGGTTTCCTTTTTGATAATATTATCATCTAATTGAATATATTTGGCATTAAAATATACAAATTATTAATTTTTAAGCAGTGTAATTTTATTTTCGATTTCGTGAACGCGACATTGGCGTGAATTTTTAATAGAAAAGCTCGCCAATGAAATAAAATTAATTTAATGGAGCAACAATAATATTTTTCAAATGAAAAAAACTTTAATATTTTTAAGAATTAATTTTGCGCAACCTAAAAATCTTACTCTTGAGTATGAAATTAAGTAGTTTGAATAGAAAAAACCATATAATTGAAGAAAAAAATTAATCGAAAAACTGAAATTTAAAAGTGTCACTTTCATCAGATAATTCACCCTTTTTTTTATTTAATTTTTTATTAAATTTTTTGAAAATGAAAAAAATGGGTTTGAATTTCAATAAAAGCACTGCGAATGAAGAGACTTTGCGCATTTTGCAATGTATATTGTAATTAAATTTCTCTCATAGAGAAATTGTTTCGTTTAGGGTACATATATGTGTATATAAGCGGCATGAATGTACATAATAGTCCACTTTACTACGATGCGATTGTTTGGACCCTCTTTTCAGGGCCGTGTATATCCCTTCCACTGGAGAGAAGACAGGGCCTTATACACAGGTCGACGACAGACGGCCTGCATGTTGTTGGAAGGGACGAGATGATGCGGTGACTGCTGGCAATTTCTCTCAGTTTCTATCTCCATGCCTTTGGGCACCTTTGGGAGATTTCATCCTCCTCACGGTCCATACACACATCCTCCAAATGATTTCTTTACCTTCCAAAGTGAAATGTGTCTATTTTTTCTTTTTTTTTACCCACTCTCTGAATTTTTCTAAAACTGAGTTACGTTCTTCGCAAAAAGTGTTATTGTAAATTTCCAGTGATTCTGTGCTTTTTTCATTGTATATTTATAAAGAAAAGTGATTGTTGTATATATATAGTGGAACTGTATTTGATTTTACTCGAATAGAAAGAAAGTGGGAAGTCTTTTATCGTTTTGGATACAGTGTTTCATTCTCTCTATAAACGGAATCAATAAGGATTGATATTTGTATTAAATTGTAGATACATCTGAAGAGACGCACACGAGAAGGGATGTATTGCATTTTCCTGGCAAGTTCTTTTTTTATCTCTTTTGTCCTTTTTGTGCTTCTTGAATTTAATACACGTATTAGGGACGTATAAAAAGGAATTTTTTTTATATTCGAAATGTCTTTTTTTCTTTTATTTCTTTCTTTTAACTAGAAAATGAAATCAGAAAAGTTTTTAAATGTCAACAAAATATCAATGATAAGTTTGCAATTTCCTTTCTATTATTGTATATCTTTACCCTCGTTTTCAAGGCTCTTTTAGGTAACTCGTTAATAGAGATAAGTTTTTTTCCGGGAAATTTTTTTTTCAAAAAAAAAAAAAAAACAAAATTTACTTTAAAAGATTAAAATTTTTTTGAATAATTTAAATTTTTTAAAGTATATTAAATTATATAAATTAAATATATTATATATAATATATTATATATATATATATATATATATATATATATTAAATTATATTAAATTCTCGATTAAATTTTTTAGAAGTATTTTGCAATTAGGGAGAAAAGTGCAACAAACCGAATTTAAATACCTAACATTTAAAAAATTTCTTTCGAATTTAGTAAAGTTATATTAAAATTGAATTAAAATTCTTGATGTTTGATATAATTTTACTGAATTCGACGTAAATATTTTTAATGTTTGGTATTTTATATATCAAAATTTCGGATTGTCGCATTTTCCCCCCAAATTGTTAAATACTTTAAAAAAATTTATTATACATTTCCTTTCAGTGAAATTAAGTAGTTTTTACACTGAGTGAAATTTATTTAATTCAAAAAATACTTTTTAGAATTGAATAGTTAATTAACTATAAAATTCAATTTATTTGATTCAGAAAAATACTTTCTAGATTACTTGCCAATTATCAAATAAATATTTAATTGAATGAAATAATTTTTATTTAAATTACTTAAATTTTAAATTCGGTAAATTAACATTAATAAATATTAATAAAATAAATTAATTAGTATTAATTAATATTATTAAAATAAATGAATTAATATTAATTAATATTAATAGAATAAATTAAATAAAATTAACTAATATTAATTAATAAATTAATAGAATACTAATTAATTTGAAATTAATTGCTTAAAAATTCAAATACAGAATTTATTGGCTCAACCGCAATTTATTTGATATAAATAAAAAATATTTGATTCAAGTAGATACTTATTTGATAACAATACAAGTATAGTTAGTTTAAAAAATTATTTTAACAACACAATTGAATTTTTTTAAAGTAAATTATTTCCTCAAAATTCTATTAAATTTAATTCAGGACTTTTTTAAATTTTCTTAAATTTTTTTAAAAATAATTCAAAGAAGAAAATAATTTCTTTTTTAGTGAAAAATAATTAATTTAAAAAATATGAAACAATTTGGTTGTCAATTAACGATGAAGGACAATTAAGAAAGAATGTTGTAAATTAATTATTAAAATATACCAATGGATTAAAATATGAAATTAATTAATTGTGACATTGTTTTCTTTTGGGGTCGAGAAAATGGAAAAATCAATCGCTATGTTCTCGATTCCATTTCAACTTTGTACAGATGTATTTTAAAAATTTATTCCGGAATTGATTCTACAAAAATTTTATTTTTCCTGATTTCAAAACTGAATTTTGCCTTTTTGACCCCATTTTTTATAAAAAAAAAACTCTAAGAAGAGTTCATTTATTACAAAAAAATTAGTTTCCAAAGAAAAATTTTATTTAAAAAAAATTTTTTTGAATAAAAATGTTATTTCGAAAGTATTTTTTTAACAAAAATTTTATTTTTAAAATATTTTTTTGTGAAGAAATTATTTTTCTTAAATAACATTTTCTTAAGGGTGTCTTTTTAAAAAGAATTTTTTTACTGCAAAAAACTTCTTTGAATTATTTTTTTAAAATATTTTTTTCAAAACTTAATAAAATTTTAAAAAGTCCTCATTTAACTTTAATAGAATTTTGAGGAAAGAATTTATTTAAAAAAATGGCATTTACGCTGTTAAAATAATTTTTTTCGTTAATTTAAAAAATATATATTAAAAAGCATAAGTAAATACATTTATTATGTAAGTAAAAATAAAATTATCATTAACATAAAACAGAAATTTTAAAAATTCAATTTTATACACAATTTTTAATATAATTTTTTAATTTAATTATTTAATAGGAAAAATGATTAAACTAATTTAATTGTTTATAGAAAACAGAAAAATTTATAGTAAATTATTGTTTTAATGTTAGATGCTTGATTAAAAAATTTTTCAGTTAAAAAAATTTACGGTGAATTTTACATTTCAGGATAAATTAAAATGAAATGTTATAGAAAAAAATAAGAAATTCTCTTATATAGATTAATTTTGTAATTTTCAATTTACAAAATAAGAGGAAAATTAATATTGGCGAGACATAATTATAAGATTGATGTGAAAAATATTAGAATAAAATTAATCGCTCTGGTGATTCAAATTTAAAATTAAGATTAAGTATGTGGTGAATTACCACGTGACTTATTGGGAGAAAATATATTCTAGATTTTTCAAATCATAAACTTTCTCTGAAACGAAAGGAGATTTCCGCTTTGTGGTTTTGAATATAATAATACAGGGAATATGATAGGGAATTACACTATTTTTTCCGCGCATAAAATTTTTGAAGGATAAAATAATAATAATAATAATAATAATAATAATAATAATAATAATAATAATAATATTAAAAAAAATAATAACAACAATAATAATAATGATAATAAAAACAATAATAATATAAAAACACAACTTGTGGATAGAATTTTTTATTATTTGGGAAAAATATACTTAAATTATTTTAATTATTTTTAAAAATGTAGTGCACTGAAAAAAATATTTATTTGATTCAAATAACCGATTATTTGTCTATGATCAAATAAATATTTACTTGAATCAAATAATTTTTATTTGAATCAATTAATTAGTATTTGCTTCAAATACTGAAATATTTAATTCAATTACAATTTATTTGATTCAAATAAAAATTATTTGATTCAAGTAAATATTTATTTGATTCAAGTAAATATTTATTTGATTATAGACAAATATTCGGTTATTTGAATCAAATAAATTTTTTTTCAGTGTGTAATACATTTTTTAGATTTTACACAATAATTAATCATCATGGGGTTGATTATATAATTTCACTTCACTTTTATTCAAAATTTAGTCACTACATTTTCACTTCACTTTCACTTTACTTTCACTTTGACACAAAATTTTTCTTTACTTTCATTTCACTTTCACTTAAAATTTATTTTCACTCCATCTTCACTTCACTTTCACTTTACTTTCACTTTGAAACAAAATTTTTCTTTACTTTCATTTCATTTCACTTAAAATTTATTTTCACTCCATCTTCACTTCACTTTCATTTTACTTTCACTTTGACTTAAAATTTCCTTCACTTCATCTTCACTTCACTTTCACTTTACTTTCACTTTGCCTCAACATTTATTTCCACTTAAGCTTCATTTCACTTTGACACAAAATTTATTTTTACTTTAATTTCATTTCTCTTTAACTCAAAATTTATTTTTACTCCATCTTCACTTCACTTTCATTTTACTTTCACTTTCACTTAAAATTTCTTTCACTCCATGTTCACTTCACTTTCACTTTACTTTCACTTTGCCTCAACATTTATTTTCACTTTAGCTTCATTTCACTTTGACTCAAAATTTATTTTCACTTCACTTTCACTTCATTTTCACATTGTCTCAAAATTTACTTTCACTTTACTTTCACTTCATTTTCACATTGTCTCAAAATTTACTTTCACTTTACTTTCACTTCATTTTCACATTGTCTCAAAATTTATTTTCACTTCAATTTTTTTTTACTTTTACTTAAAATTTATTTTACACCCCACTCTCATTCAAAATTTAGTTTGACTTCACTTTTACTTCACTTTCAGAATACTTTCACCTCAAATTAAATTAATTTCATTATTCTTTTTCTGCAATACGAAGTTAAAATCCACAAAGTTAGTAAACGAGAAAGTGAAGTGAAAATAAATATTTTGAGTGAAAGTGAAAGTGGGGTGGAAGTGAAGTGAAAATAAGTTTTGAGTCAAAGTGAAAGTGGAGTGGAAGTGAAGTGAAAATAAATTTTGAGTGAAAGTGAAAGTGGGTGGAAGTGAAGTGAAAATAAATTTTGAGTGAAAGTGAAAGTGGGGTGGAAGTGAAGTGAAAATAAATATTTTGAGTGAAAGTGAAAGTGGGGTGGAAGTGAAGTGAAAATAAATATTTTGAGTGAAAGTGAAAGTGGGGTGGAAGTGAAGTGAAAATAAATTTTGAGTCAAAGTGAAGTGAAATTACATAATCGACAAAGAGCTTTTAATTTTGCATTCCTTATTAGTAAGGACCAATAAATTTATTTTCTTTTGGAAATCCTTCAGACACCCATTGTTACATAATCGATTGCTACCATATTGCAATCTTAAATTAGGGCGAAATCCTGTGGCATCATTTTGACCTTTAGTCAACTAGTTGGAAACAAGCGCGTTACTCTCCTTTGAGAGCCATAACCCGATGGCTATAAGGGTAATAATGCAGCATATAAACTAGCCAATACAGAAACTAGAGAATAATTTATGGATCCTATGTTTCCTGCGCGCGGTAAATGTCTAGTTTTGGAATTTTCTGTTTAGCAAATTCGCCTCTCTGTTTCTCTACATTTTGCATCAAAATTCTCCTTGAAAACCAAGTATTAACCAGACATAACCTTCTTTTTATTTTTTTCGTATTTTTTCAAAATCACCTATTTTGTTTGGAATTTTCTATTTTGTTTAGAATTTCTTTTGCTTCCACGTATTTTTGTTTCACTACAATGCCGGAAATTCACAATTTCTGTGTTATTATCTCGTTCATTATTATTAATTGATCAGAAAGGGCGCTTTTAGTCTGCCACTAAACATATCATACGCTGGTGCAACGACGCATAACTACAGAATTGTCTAATTGCTCAAAATTAAACCGTCAGGTTTACAAAGCTCCAGTGCTTCCATTATATCGTCTGGGTGCGGTCACTCCAGTCCCAATTTGGCGAAACACTGAAATGAATCTAATTTTTGTTAATCTGATGGAATAGTTGATTCTGAAAATACTGCGCTTTTTCTAAGGGATAATTTGGAGAACAGTGTTGCCACAAATAAAAATGTTGAAACTTTTCGATGAGTCAGGTTCCTGGGGGTCGATTATGTAATTTCACTTCACTTTCAACCAAACTTTACTTTCTCTCCACTTTCACTTTCACTGAAAATTAATATTCACTTTACTTTCTCTCCATTTTCACTCACAATTTCTTTTTCACTTCACTTTCACTTAAAATTCATTTTTACTATACTTTCACTTCACTTCCACTTAACATTCATTTTTACTATACTTTCACTTCACTTTCACTTAAAACTTTTTTAACTCCACTTTCTCTTTCAGTAAAAATATTTTAACTCTATTTTTACTTCACTTTCCCTCACAATTTGTTCACTCAATTTTTTTCCACTTTCACTCAAAATTTACTTTCATCCCATTTTCACTTTACTTTCACTCAAAATTCATTTTCACTCTATTTTCACTTCATTTTCACTTCAGTTTTAATTAACATTTTTTTCACTTCAATTTTATTTGACTTTCACTTACAATTTGTTCACTCAATTTTTATTACACTTTCACTCAAAACTTATTTTCAACACATTTTCACTTCACTTTCACTCAAAATTCATTTTGACTCTATTTTCACTTCATTTTCATTTCAGTTTTAATCAACATTTTTTTTACTTCAACTTTATTTGACTTTCACTTACAATTTGTTTATTCAATTTTTATTACACTTTCACTCAAAATTTATTTGCAACACATTTTCACTTCACTTACACTCAAAATTCATTTTCACTTCACTTTCACTTCACTTTTAATTAACATTTTTTTCACTCCATTTTCACTTACATTAAAATATGTTAACTTCATTTTTACTTCACTTTCACAAACAATTTGTTTACTCAAATTTTTATTCCACTTTCACTCAAAATTTATTTTCACTTCAGTTTTACTTCAACTTAAAATTTTATTTTACTACAATTTCAGTCCACTTTTACTTTACTTAGACTCAAAATTTATTTCCATTATACTTTAACTTCAAATATTTTTAATCTTCTACTTTGGCTTCACCTTTATTTTACATTCACTTTGACTAAAAGTTTAATTCTCTAGATTTTCACTTCACTTTCAGACTACTTTTACCAACACACGAATTTTATTTTCACGGCACATTTCCGAATACTTTCAGTACACTTTAAATCACACTTTATTATCACTTCACTCTCATTTCACTTTTACTTCATTTTCACTTTTAATCATATCAAGTCTTAATCCACTTCCTATTTCATTTATATCTCTGAATGATGTAGAATTAGATATTAAATTAAAAAATTTTGAGTCAAAGTGAAGTGAAAGTGAAGTGAAAATAGATTTTGTGTGAAAGTTGGGTAAAAATGTGATGAAAAAAATTTTTATGTGTAGGTGAAAGTGGAGTAAAAATGAAGTGAAAATGCGGTGAAAAAATTTTGAGTGAATGAGAAGGTAAAATCGATTGAAAATATAATTTTGACTGAAAGTAAAGTAAAAATAAATTATGAGTGATAGTGGAAAAAAGTAAAGTGAAAATTTAATGAAGAAAAATTTCGAGTAATAGTGAAGTGAAAATAATTTTTTAGTGAAAGTGAAATGAAAATGATGTGAAGATAAATTTTGTGTGAAAGTAGAGTTAAAGTGTAGTGAAAACGAAGTGAAAATAAATTTTGAATGAAAGTGAAGTGACAATGGGGTAAAAATAAATTTTTATGAAACTGAAAGTAGAGTAAAACTGAAGTGTAAGTGAAAAAATGTAAAAAATGAAGTAAAAATAATTTTGAAGTGAAAGTGAAATGAAAGTAAAGTGACAATTGAGTAAAATAAAATTTTAAGTGAAATTGAAGTGAAAATAGAGTAAAAATAAATTTTCAGTCAAACTGAAAGTAAAGTGAAAGTGAAGTGTATGTAAAAAAATGAAGTAAAAATGGAGTAAAAATAAATATTGAGTAAAAGTGGAATGAAAGTGAAGTGACAATTGAGAAAAAAAATATTTTGAGTAAAAGTAAAGTGAAAATGAAGTGAAAATGGAGTAAAAAGAATTTTCAGTAAAAATGGAATAAAAGTGAAATGAAAATTAAGTAAAAATAAATTTTGGGTGAATGTGAAGTGAAAATGGAGTAAAAAATTTTTTAGTGAAACTGAAAGTAGAGTAAAAGTGAAGTGTAAGTAAAAAAATTTAAGAACTCAAGTGAAAATGGAGTGAAAATAAATTTTGAGTAAATGTGGAATGAAAGTGAAGTGACAATTCATAGAAAATAAATTTGGAGTAAAAGTGAAGATAAAATGGAGTGGAAATAAATTTTGAGCGAAAGCGAAAGTGGAGTCAAACTGAAGTGAAAATGGAGTGAAAATAAATTTTGAGTAAAAAGTGGAATGAAAGTGAAATGAAAATTGAGTAAAAATAAATGTTGGGTGAATGTGAAGTGAAAATGGAATTAAAAAATTTTTGTGGATCTGAAAGTAGAGTAAAAATGAAGTGTAAGTAAAAAAATTAATGAACTGAAGTGAAAATGGAGTGAAAATAAATTTTGTGTAAAAGTGGAATGAAAGTGAAGTGGCAATTGATAGAAAATAAATTTGGAGTATAAGTGAAGTTAAAATGAAGTGAAAATAAATTTTGAGCGAAAGTGAAAGTGGAACAAAACTGAAGTGGAAATGGAGTGAAAATAAATTTTGAACGAAAGTGAAAGTGGAGCAAAACTGAAGTGAAAATGGAGTGAAAATAAATTTTGACTAAAAGTGAAGTGAAAATGGAGTAAAAATAAATTTTAAGTGAAAGTAGAGTAAAAGTGAAGTGATGATCATTCTCAGACCCAACCATACCAGTTTTTCATTCAGAAATGAGCAACCTCATTAATTCAACATCATTAAAAAATTTGTTCCTCAAACTTTTAAAGTAATGTAACAATTCAATGATATCATTATCGTGATATGTCAAATCCAGAGCATAATTGCAAGGAAAAGAAATTAGTTTCAAGCAACTTGTAATCAAATTGCAGTAGTCATGAAAATCCCCCTCTGCAATCACACGAACAATTATAGAACTTCTGAAGGAATTGGTTGGAGATATCAGAGTCCCACACGTTTAGTATGTCACTGCTGTGGAACAAAGTTGGTGTGTCACTTAAGCGTCTCACGGTAACCCTGCCTTTAAATTTATCGTTGAAACATTCACGTTGAATCCATACGTCATGTTAACTGAGTTACTTAAAGTTGACAATTTAGCAAAGATACCGCCAAGTTGTATATGGGAAATTGTAAACGGGTGCAAACTTCACACATACATTTCGCCTACAGCTTTGAATATATGGGTGAATTTTCTGAAAGTGACATTTTTTATGTCTTGATTAATTTTACAAAATCTACTCTTTAATAATTATTATCAATTTCCCTAGTGAATATTTAGCACTTATTTATCATTTTTAAAAGAAAATTAAATAATTTTATTCAACTTAATTTACCTAATAACTAAATTACTTTCATCTCCGAAGCCTTTTCAACATGTCTCCAATAGGACTTCAGCAATAAAATTAAATTTTCATGCTTTTTTTCAAATTCTCAGAAATTCTTTAAAAATATTGTCAGAAAGTACAATGTTTTTTCTATCATTATGTGCATTTTAAAAATTTGTAGACCTCACTTTTATTTTTGATAAAAATGTTTAAACTTTGTCTTCAGTTTTAGGTTAAAATTACTTTACAATGATTACTGACATTTTATACTTTAAAAATATCTTAAACAAAATTTTAATGCACATTAAAATAAAGCTGAGAATCCGACGTTAAATTTTCCTATATTTTATCTACAAGAAGGTGAAAAATTATTGCTGTTATAAATAATCGAAATTTACATTTATCTCCGAGTAAAAATTAATTTCATCTCCGAAGCCTTCCTTTTTGATAAATAACTGAATGTAGAAGTAAATTTAACGGAATATTTCGATGGTAATATAAAATGAGAGTGTGATTTGTATATTTTACTAAAAACATATTTTAATTGCGCCCTAGTGTATACAAATATGAAAGAAAATTTATTTTTCATCTCCGAAGCTTTTCGTCTCCGAAGCCTTTCTCTTGAAATTCGCTAGTTTTTCTTTTGTTTTTAGTATTTACCTGCATTGCTTTGAAAAAATTAACCCAAATTACCATTAAATCAAATACTTTAAATACATTTATATTTTCATCCAATTGAACATATTTGGTATAAAAATATACAAATTATTAATTTTTAAGCAGTGTAATTTTATTTTCGATTTCGTGAACGCGATATTAGCGTGAATTTTTAATAGAAAAGCTCGCCAATTAAATAAAATTAATTTAATGGAGCAACAATAATATTTTTGAAATGAAAAAAACTAATATTTTTAAGAATTAATTTTGCGCAACCTAAAAATCTTACTCTTGAGTATGAAATTAAGTAGTTTTAATAAAAAAAACATATAATTGAAGAAAAAAATTAATTGAAAAACTGAAATTTAAAAGTGTCACTTTCAGAAAATCCACCCATATACCTTACAGAATTCAGTGAATTATGTCGTCCTTATACCACTGAATATGGTACAAAATTGTTTTTATTCTGAAATTCATACCTTTTTTTGCAGACAATAAACATCAGCTATGAATAATTTACCCGAGAAATATTCTTCTAAGATCGAAAATGCAGTTGAGATTTGGTATAAATTGGAGTATTTTAACATGAAGTGTAATTTTTAATTAGGTTTTCTGTTTTACTTTTCTGTTTTACTTTTCTTTTTACTTTTCTTTTTACTTTTCTTTTTCCTTTCCTTTTTTTAATTCATTTTTTAATTATAGTGCTTCCATTAGAGTTTTTTTCCCCTCTGAATCAACTGCAGCCTATCTACTTTCAACTTTTTTTGTTCGATTCTTGTTTCGCTTCTAGATCGATAATTATTTTTACTTGACTTGAAACAACTTCATCAGTTAATAGTGAACAAGGACAAAAAATTGATATTATCACACAGTTGCCATCAAGTCGATACCGAGTAATGGGGAAAAAAAGTATAAAGAAACGAGGGCCATTGTTGGAAAAAACAATAATCTAATAATGACAAAAAGCGTCTCTATTTTTAAAAAGAAAATTTTATAATAGCATTTTACATCAATACCTTGAAAGTGATACGTCTCAGAAGGAGACTAGTAATTGAGAATGAGAATAAATGTCAGGAGTTTTATTATTTTGTCATTTTTCACAAAGCCGCACTGGATGTTACCTTCCGTCGATAAAATAGAACGCTTTGTTATCTACAGTCACCAGCAATTCACTTAGGGTCTTTAAATCAAAGTTATGTAATTTCACTTCACTTTCACGTTAACTTGAAATTTATTTTCACGACACTTTTACTTTACTTACAGTCAAAATTTATTTCCACTTCATTTTCACTTCACTTTCACTTTCATTTAAAATTTATTATCACTTCACTTTCACTTTCAATTAAAATTTATTTTCACTTCATCTTCACATCGCTTTCACTCCATATTAACTTCACTTTCAAAGTCACTCAAAATTTCTATTCACTACAATTTAATGTCACTTTCAATAAAAAGTTTTTTACCTCTATTTTCACTTCATTATCACTAACAATTTATTTAATCCACTTTCACTTCACTTTCACTTTCTTTCAAAAATTATTTGACTTCATATTCACTCTACTTTAAATTAATTTTCACTCAAAATCTACTTTCATTTCACTTTTACTTCACATTCACTTTTACATTCATTTGAAATTTATTTTCACTCCACTTTCACTTTACATTCACTTTAACACTTATTTTTACTTCATTTTCACCGCACTGTTGCCTCACTTTCACTTAACTTTTACTCAAAATTTATTTTCACTGCAATCTAATTATACTTTCAATAAAAAATGTTTGTTATACATTTCCACTTCACTTCCAATGAATTTTTTTTATCCACTTTCACTTCACTTACATCTTACCATCACTTTGAGTCAAATTTATTTTCACTTCAATTTCATTATTTAAAATTATTTTCACTGCATCTTCACTCAAAAAATTTTTGTACTCCACCTTTACTTTAATTTCTGACTACAGAAAAGAAATCTTGAGTAAAAGTGAAAGAAAAATGAAATTGAAGTGAAAATAAATTTTAAGTAAACGTGAAAGTAAAGTGAAAGTGGAATAATAAACTTTTTGACTTAAACTGTAGTTAAAATTAAATAAAAATAAATTTTCAGTGAAAGTAGAAATGGAAATTTAGTGAATTTTTTTTTTATTAAAACCGAAAGTGAAGGAAAAGTGAAGTACATTTGAAGTGAAAGTGAAGTAAAGTGAAAATAAATTTTGATTGTAAGTGAAAGAAGAATGAAAGTAAAGTGAAAATGAAGTGAAAAAAATTTTTTTGTAAAGAAAAGTGAAGTGAAAGTAAAGTGAAAATAAATTTAGAGTGAAAGTGGTGTGAAGTTACATAGCCGACCCCTTGTGTCGTAATTTCACTTCCCTTTCACTCCACTTTTACTCAAAATTTATTTTCACTCCATTTTCACTTTACTTTTACTTGACTTTTACTCTAAATTTATTTTCACTTAATTTTCACTTCACACTTCACTATTTTCACTTTTACTTCACTTTCACTTTATTTTCACTTCTAATTTTTTTTCACCTTATTTTTTATTTTAACTCCACTTTCACTAAAAATTTATTTTCATGCTTAATTTTCACTTCACACTTCACTATTTTCACTCTACTTTTACTTCACTTTCAATTTATTTCTACTTTACTTTCACTTTCACTTCACTTTCACTTCACTTTCACTTCACTTTCACTTCACTTTCACTTCACATTCACTTCACTTTCACTTCACTTTCACTTCACTTTCACTTCACTTTCACTTTATTTTTACTTTATTTTCACTTCTAATTTATTTTCATCCTATTTTTTTATTTTAACTCCACTTTCACTTAAAATTTATTTTTACTTAATTTTCACTTCACTTTCACTTTTTGGAAAAAAATTTTGAGTGAAAGTGAAGTGAAAATGGAGTGAAACACGAAAAAGTTTTCGTCAGATTAATAGGTTTGATATCATGTCACTGGGAGAATTGTAAAAGCTAATAAACTGTAGTAACGAAAGTGCAAGGCGGCATTTGTTGAAAAACCGAAATTATAATTAGTTAATCATCATAAAAGATAATACTCGCAGATGGAAACAATTAGAAAGAAGAAACCATTCGGCAAGAACTAGTTCAAGGAAATTATATTTTTAGTTCGAAAAACTTTATAATTTTCCTAGGAACCGCTGGTAAAAAAGTTAATCGAATTCCCTTGAAACTTGTTACTCGAAGTGTTTTTTAGCATCACTGATTATGAATCTATTATCAAATACTATCCTAATTAAATTAAGTTTAAAATCCATTCTTTCCTAATCTTTCTAGGAGAACACTTTTTCGTTTCAGAAATTAAAAACTTTTTCCTTGCGCATACGTGCGTTGTTCTTTTTCTGAATATTCTTTTAAAGATTAGGAAAAAAATTTATAAAAGGTGAGAACCTTTTATAAATTTTTTTCCTATTTTAGAGTTTTGTAATAAAACTTTAATTTTCTTACGACGCGACTTTGTCTCTGTCAGAAGAATATGACTTGTTCCAATTTTAGCGCAGCCAACGTTTTCTTTTGTCATTTGAATAAAAAGTCATAAGGCGGAAAAAGAAAGAATGCATAAAGAAGGGAAAGAAGATGCTCACTTTATGACTTTGTAAATTATTAAAACCGTTGAAATCTCCTCATTTCTGCAAGTTAATACAATTCTGTTTTTCATTATAATTACAATTAAAATAAATATATTTTCAGAAATTCACATTGTAGAATTGAAGCGTTTTATGCAGAAACCGTCAATTTTTTTCGAAAATCACATTTTTATTGAAAGTTTATCTTTAAATGAAGCTTGACAATCTGGTAAAATATTAAATAAGTGACTAAACTCTAAATCCTTGAAAAAAATTATTGAATTATCATTTCGTGCAAAAATTTGTTATATTCTTTGATAAATTTAGTTTTTAATTCTTGACGTGTTGTAATTTATATTAAACAGTTTATATTATAAATGAAATTCACTTAAAGAAGGCAAAACGTAACATTGGTGTCTGAATTAATTTAAAATTAGAAAATATTGAAAATTTGTTAAATTCATTCTTAAAACAATTTTATTATTTACGAAATATTAGTAAAAATTATCCAAGTTCAATAGTTTAGATAAATGTTATTAAATATTTAATAAAACTTTGGCACTTTTTCAAGAAATTTTCTGGTTTTTTTTTCATTTCATGTGCAGAAACAGCATAAGCCGAAATATTAATTTATTTTTTCACTTCTTATATGGGTGAATTTTCTGAAAGTGACATTTTTTATGTCTCGATTAATTTTACAAAATCTACTCTTTAATAATTATTATCAATTTCCATAGTGAAAATTTAGCACTTATTTATCATTTTTAAAAGAAAATTAAATAATTTTATTCAACTTAATTTACGTAATAACTAAATTTTCTATGTTTTATCTATAAAAAGGAGAAAATTTTTGCTGTTTTAAATAATCGAAATTTACATTTTTCTCCGAGTGAAAATTAATTTCATCTTCGAAGCCTTTCTTTTTAATAAATAACTGAATGTAGAAGACTCGGTGTTATCGCTTTCTTCATATTTTATAATAATTAAAGATGACCAAAGTAATAAAATCATTATTTTATATTATAAAAATATTATACTTCTTCAAAATTATTTTCATTATTTCAATTCAATTATTATTTTCAAAAATTTTTAACTACAATTTTACTTTATATCTATTACTTTTAAAAACAATTAATTAATCAATTTCACAATATTTCAATTATTCCTAAATTCTTTAATGAAATGCATATTAGACAATAAAAACTTCAAATAAAATTAAAAAAAATTAAATTAAACTTTTTCAAAAATATTAATTTCAAAATTCAATTATTTCCGACAAGTTCACTCTATATTTCTTTTAATATTCCATTATAATCTAAAACTTTAACTGAAATTCATTTTTATGAAATGAAAATACTTGTTTATTAGAAAATTCAACAAGAATTTAATTATTTAAATGCAAGAGTAAATAATTTATTGAATAATTGAATGTTTCTCAAAATTCAATTCTCATAAGGAACTTTAGTAACAAATTTTTTAATAATTCAATTCTTTTGTCGAATTTTATTAAAATTTGCATAAACATAATTACTTTCTTCAAGGAATTCAATTATAATTATATGAAAAATAATTGAAACGCTGCGATAAGTTTTATGAGAATTTTCAAATTTATTCGTTTACAATTCAATTTTACAAAATTTCAATTATTTGGAAATTTTGCAATTAAATGTATATTGAAAAATAAAAACTTGAAATAATTTCAATAAAAATCCTTTTAAACTTGAAAAAATAATTAATTCTACAGAATTTTTTGTCAACAATATGAAAAATTAAGGATTTCAATGATTTTAGTTTGAAAATTTTTGAAAATGGAATTATTTTTAAAAATCTACGTTTTAAGGCTTTAAAAATATTTAAGTATAATTTAAAATTTTAACTGAAATTTATTTTTAAAACCATTTTTATTAGTAAATTCTACGAGAATTCAATTATTTAAATACAAAAATAAATAATTTATTAATTTCATGTTTCTTGAAATTAAATTCTCTTAAAAAATGTTATCAACAAATTTTTTAAATCATTAAATTCTTTGGACTTTAAAAAAGAATTTTAATAAGATTTTTAAGAATAATTACATTTTTCGAGGAATTTGATTAAAACTGCATTAAAACTAATTGAAATTTTGCAATGAGTTTTATTATTTATAAAAATAATTGAATTCCTAAAAGAATTTTATTATTTATAAAAATAATTGAATCCCTGTAGAAATGTTATTATTTATGAAAATAATTGAATTATTGCGAAGAAATTTATAAAAAAATTTGTAAATAATTGAATTCCTGTAAAAATTTTTATTATTTGTGAAAATAATTGAATGTTTGCGTAGAATTGTATTCAAATTTTTTTTTAATAATGGAATTCTTTTGGAAAATTTTATTGAAACAATAGGATATTGAAAAATTTGGAACTTTAGAAAACTTTTGAAAATAATTGAAATTTTGACAAGAATTTCATTTCAATTTTGTAAAATAATTAATTGAAAAAATTTAAATTAATTAATTGAATAATTGAATTTTTTCAAATCGTCGACTTTGGTGTTTTATTTAAAATAAAATTTCATTTATAGTTAAAAATAACACCAAAATAGATTATTTTAATACTTTTTAAAGTTAATTTAATCCTAGAGGGATTAAACTGTTGCAGATTATTTTAATCAATTCTGGTGTTATTTTAACACCTCACGTTTTACTGGGATCTCAACATTTACAAGTAAAACAGTATTTATTATTGATTCCTGAACAATTTCGATTTATGGACTTATGCTGTTTCTGCACAAAACGCTTCATTTCTTCTTTCATTTAAAACGGATGTAAATATATTTTGTAGATATATTTTTACGGTAAATCGTTAGGTATTAAAATAACACCAAAAAGGATTAAAATAACACTAAATTGGATTATTTTAATCCTTTTTGGTGTTATTTTAATACCTAACGATTTACCGTGTTGTAAATATATTTTGTAAATATATTTTGTAAATATATTTTATAAATATATTTCTAAAGATAAGGATGACAGTAAAGATATAGGAAATGTTCTCTGATAACAGGAGATTAAAGGAAAAATCATTCTCCTGCAAATGAACCCTGTATGCGAAACTAGTTGCATGCACCCTTATATCATTAACGAAGTAAAATATTTATTATAATGAGTTAGTATTACAAATTATCATCACCATAAATAGTAACAAGATTATCATCATTGATATAATATTTATATAACCATTGCATTGTTAGCGACAAATACATAGAGTTTATTGATTCTATTTAATTAAATTTGCGTAATGGAATATTTCACTCTTGCTAATTAAATGGTCTATATAGTGTTTACAAAATGTGGTCGTTATTTTTCGGTTTATTAGCGTAATGAGACAATGAAAACATTTGGAAAAATTAATATTTCCGTTTCTCTAAATTGCTGGTTTTATTATATCTAGTTATGTAGGTCAAAGGAGGTAGATTTAATTCCCGTACATGAAAAAGTATAAGTTAAGCTGGAAATGTGCCAAAATTCTACTGACATAGCCAAGAATCTCCAAGTTGGTTCTCGAATAAATTCAATACTAACTTTTACATTCATCTCTCAATTTTTCTTTTGGTAAGAATTAACTCCACTGTTTTATAGATCTGTTCACTAAATGTTATCAGATGTTATATCCCAATTATGTTAATATGCTATAATTTTAACCTTTGCATCCTGTGCTGCCCTTTACGAACCATATGTCGAAAGTTTATCCCAATTTTAAAAAATGTTTTTTAAAGTACTTTAAATATTATGTTTTAAATAATTTTTTTATCTCCCAATGATGTTAATATGCTATAATTTTAACCTTTGCATCCTGTGCTGCCCTTTACGAACCATATGTCGAAAGTTTATCCCAATTTTAAAAAATGTTTTTTAAAGTACTTTAAATATTATGTTTTAAATAATTTTTTTATCTCCCAATGATGTTAATATGCTATAATTTTAACCTTTGCATCCTGTGCTATCCTTTACGAACCATATGTCGAAAGTTTATCCCAATTTTTAAAATATTTTTTTAAATTACTTTAAATATCATGTTTTAAATAATTTTTTATCTCCCAATGATGTTAATATGCTATAATTTTAACCTTTGCATCCTGTGCTATCCTTTACGAACCACAAATCGAAAGTTTACCCCAATTTTTAAATCATTTGTTAGAAAATAAAAATGGAGTTATGAACAGTTTGGTTCACTCCTCTTTTTCAATTTTTACTAGACTTGTTTCACCTTCCGTTAGTCTAAAACAATCGCTGTTGTGTTCATGATGTCATGATGATGATGATGTTCATGATGTTGTCCATAAACAATAAAAAGTTGTTTAAACATTCTTAGGCAACTCTAAAATGTGCCATCAACAAAAATTGTACTTAAATTACATTAAAGGAATTAAATTTTGTTCAGTTGAAAATAAAATAATGGTATGAGTCTTGTCATAGTGAAAATAACATTAAAAAGTTGACACAACTCAGCTATTAATCGAAATTTCAATTTCTAAACCTAATATACGAAACTTTTTCATTAAGTATTTATTGGAAAATAATTTTGAAACATTTTCCAAACATTCCCAAAGAGATAACAAGTGAAGAAAAGCCAGGGTATGAATCTATTCGAGTTCCTCCATTCTTAAAGGGTGAAAATTAAGGCCTAAATTATTGTCAACGTCTTTCGTATTCCTGAGACCGATAACATCAACGCCCCATAATTTTCACCAACAATGTTTTTTTTATCTCCGACGCGGCTCTTAAGCGACAATCTGATTGCAGAACGAAAATCTCAAGACGCTTATTCTCCCTTGAGATACAGTATAAAATTCTTATTCTAGGGGGAAAATCTTTTTCTTAAATATACACTTTCAGGCGAATACACCTTGAGTGGAAACAAATGATTTAATATCAATCGTTTACTATACACTGAGAAAACATTATATACTCGTTTCAAGTAAAAAAATAATTTTAAGTAATTTTGTTTTATTGAAATTAGTTTGTAAGTTTAATTCCAATATGTAGAAAATATTTACTGCTTTGATTCAAAAATAATTTTTGTTTTAATAATTATGTTTAATTTCAACATATTTTCTGTTTTGGTTTAAACAAAAAATTTGTTTCAAAATTTTATGTTTGATTCAAACATAAAAGTTGATAATAAAGAATTTAAAATCACCTATAAATTGATTCAAACATAAGAGTTGATAATAAATAATTTAAAATCACCTATAAATTAATTCAGGGTGTCTACTAACCGGGAAATTCGAAAAAACCGGGAAATAGCCGGGAATTTAATTTAACCGGGAATTAACCGGGATTTTGATAGAAAACCGTGAATTTTTTCACCAAAATTATAAAAGGTTTTATTATTTTAATTTGTTTTTAAAAAAAATTACTTTTTATTTCAATTTTTTTTTTAGATATTTATACTCTTCTCTAACTTTGAATTAGTTAAAAAAAATTAATTTGATAGTAAAAATCAGGCACTAATTCAAACAGATTATGTAAATAAATTTTAAAAAATTATGGAGTTAATAGAAATATTGTGAAATTCGACTGAAAATATGTAATTGAATTTGTTAAAGAATTTTTTTAGTAACTTTTTAACAAATAAAATTTTCAAAGTATTTTAATTTAATAATTAATAGTTGGATTTTATAGTCACATTTTAATGAATTCATGTTTCTTAGTGCGAAGATTAATAATTAAAATTTTTATTAGTTAATTTAAAAAAAAACGATATGCACTTTAAATTTTTTATTAAAATTGAATTCTCGCAATTTTTTTTTAAATTCTGAAAAATAAAATTGTTGAAATTTTTCAATTCCATTGTTTCAAGATAATTTAATTTTTCTAAACAAATAATTGAAAAATTTTGAAATAATAATTGAAATGTCTTTACATTTTTTTAAAATAATTTAATTCTTTGAAAGAATTTTATTTAAATTTTTTGAAAATAATGTTAGTGACCGCAGTTATAATTTTATTTTTAAAATATAAAGTCCCTCTTAAAGTTTTAAATCAATTCTTTGCTTCTAAAAATTATATTATTCTATTATTATTCAATAGTTATAATTATTGAACTTCTCTTAAATTTTTATAATTTCAAATTTCTGAATTTTCATATAAATGATATTTATCATTTCTTAAGCAAATTTAATGTTTATTACTTATTAACAAAATAATTAATTATCACTCCTTTTTTTTTAAATTGTAATAAAATTCTTCACAGGAATTGAATTATTTTCATAAATAATATCATTCTTTGGAAGGATTTCAATTATTTTTGTAAATAGTAAAATTCTTTGCAGAAATTTAATTATTATCAATAGAATTGTAATAAACTTGAAAAAGAAAATTTCCAATTATAATTATAAAAAGCCAATTTTTAAAAAATTGAAAATATTATTTTCCAAATTTTCAGTTCAAATTATTATTTATTTATGTTCGAAATCAAATTTTAATTTTATGAGAAAAGAAAAGCGGGAAAAAATTTGTCTATAACCGGGAAAAACCGGAAAATAACCGGGGATTTTGTTGAATGAAAATAGTAGACACTCTGAATATGTTTGAATTAAATATATTATTTCCATAAATGCACCAAAAAATATATGTGACGCGCTCCGAAGAAAGGTACTTAAGAAGCAAAAAATTTGAGGTTATGTTTTTAATTTTTCGAGTACGATTACTTTTCGAGTACAGAAAGAAAATCAATTATTAATTAAAAATTATTGATCTTCAAGTGTTGATTATATAAAAAATATTCAATGAAAATTGGTTTCAAATTCAAATAATCAAAAATAAACTTTTAATGAAGAGAAATCTAACACGACCCTAACCTATAATTCGTTTGCTTCTTAGGTACCTTTCTTCAGAGCGCGTCACACATTTGAATTCAACTTCAATTTGTTTGACTGTATATCAAAGATATTTTACGTTTGATTTATACAAAATATATGTTTGAATCAAATAAATCGTTTTTTCAGTGCACGATACCACGATACGTATATTTTATTATTAAGGAGGATGGTGACTGTAACATAACCTCAAAAAATTATATTCTAACGGAAACGAAACTAAAATAAATATATCAATTACAAACAATTTTAGAAGATCTTGTTTTATTATTCTCGACAAAAATTATAATGAGACAAAATATTTTGTTAACAATGTTTTTTGCAACATTTATTATTTTTCCTTTTGAGATTAGACAAAAATGGCAATTTTCAACCAATTTTTATAAACAATACTTCATTTAATTCAGTGAAATAACATTCTCTACAATCGTTATTTTTTTAATATTGTTAAAAGGATGTTTTTAAAAAGTTATTTAATAAATAAACAATTTTTTCTCTATAATTTTTTAATAACATCCTTTTAACAATATTAAAAAAAAGATTGTAGAGAATGTTATTTCACTGAATTAAATGAGCTATTGTTTATAAAAATTGGTTTAAAAATTGCAATTTTTGTCCGATCTGAAAGAAAAAAAAATTAAATGTTAAAAAAATCATTGTTGACTATCTAATTTGCCTGAAAATAATTCTTTTCGATTGTAGTAAAACTAGAAATTTTACAATTGTTTGCAATTGATGTATTTATTTTATTTTTGTTTGCCTTAGAAATTAGAATACAATTTTTATTTTTTTTTACAGATTTTGAGGTTATGTCGCACCATCCTCCTTAAAAGAGTCTTATTCGAAGTATATTTAAATAATAACTTATTCGAATACTAAGCAAAATGCATGAAATCGAATGGTAAGTTATTTGAACCTATACACCGGGATTTCGATTTACACAATTCTTATAGAATCGGAAGCTTTAACATGAGAGTCAAGGGATAAGGGGGAGATGCTTGAACTCGAGCTACACTGACATAGTGACTTAGGAACGAGGATTATGGCGCTTCTTTTAAAGTAGCTGCGAGGAGGAAATATTTCACTTCAAATAGTCAATATTTTTTTTTAATCCACCCCAGAGGGTCGATTACGTAATTTCACTTTCACACTCACATATTTTCACTTTTACACTCACACATTTTCACTTTTACTTTCACACTCACAGATTTTCACTTTTACTTTCACACTCACAGATTTTTACTTTTACTTTCACTTTCACACTTACATATTTTCACTTTCACACTTTTAGGTTTTTACTTTTACACTCACAGGTTTTCACTTTCACAGATTTTTACTTTTACTTTCACTTTTACTTTCCCATTCACAGATTTTCACTTTCACTTTTACTTTCACATTTACGTTCACTTTTACTTTCAATTTCACTTTCACTTTGAAAGATTGTCATTATCGATTTTAATTTTTTAAAATTTTTATTTTTCCTTGCACATTGATAAACTTTTATTGTGCAAATCTTCTCTAGTACAAATTGAAATACAAATTTCTAATACTGAACGTGAAAGTGAAAATTTGTGAAAGTGGCAGTAAAAATAAAAATCCATGAAAGTAAAAGTAAAAACCTGTGTAAGTGAAAGTCAAAATCTGTGGAACTAAATGTAAAAACTTATGAAATTGAGATTGAAAGTGAAAGTAAAAGTGAACATAAATGTGAAAGTAAAAGTGAAATTGGAAATATGTGAATGTGAAAGTAAAACTGCAAGTAAAAGTGAAAATCTGTGAATATAAAAGTGAAAGTATAAGTGCAAGTGAGAATTTGTGAATGTGAAAGTAAAAATATGTAGATATAAAAGTGAAAGTGAGAATCTGTGAGTGTGAAAGTGAAAATATGTGAGTGTGAAAGTAAAAGTGAAAATATGTGAGTGTGAAAGTGAAAGTAAAAGTGAAATTACGTAATCGACCCCCAGTTTTCCACTCTAGGGTTAAACATTCTGTCATCTTTTTCCAATCTGCCAGATATCTTATAAGGAGGATGGTGACCGTAACATAACCTCAAAATCTATAAAAAATAAAAATTATATTATAACGCGAAAAAAAATAAAATAAATATATCAATGACAAACAATTGTAAAAGATCTAGTTTTATAACTTTCGAATAAAATTATTTTTAGTCAAAATAGTTTGCCAACAATGATTTTTTTTACATTCAATTTTTTTTTCTTTCAGATCAGACTAAAATTGCAATTTTTAACCAATTTTTATAAACAATAGCTCATTTAATTCAGTGAAATAACATTCTCTACAATCGTTATTTTTCTAATATTGCTAAAAGTATGTTATTAAAAAATTATAAAGAAAACATTGTTTATTTATTAAATAACTTTTTAATAACATACTTTTAGCAATATTACACTTACAATAACGATTGTAGAGAATGTTTCACTGAATTAAATGAGCTATTGTTTATAAAAATTGGTTAAAAATTGCCATTTCTGTCTGATCTCAAAAGAAAAAATAATAAATGTTTAAAAAAACATTGTTAACAAAATATTTTGTCACATTATAATTTTTGTCGAGAATAATAAAACAAGATCTTCTAAAATTGTTTATAATTGATATTTATCTTGTTTTTGTTTGCGTTAGAAATCATTTTTTAGTTTTGATAGATTTTGAGGTTATGTTACGGTCACCATCATCCTTAATTGACATGCAAAACACTGCGTTGACAAATTAAAATCTAATCTCTTCGACTTTGTAGTTTATATTTCGTTTTGTCTTATAATCATATGCGTCACGACGTGCTGTATCTTGTAATTTATCATCATTTCACCAAGATTTAAAGCTGTAAACTGTGTGCATAAATTATAAAAGTAATTACTAATTAGTGTCCTCTAAATATATACGCGTTTTTCAAAGTTTAAGTATATTAATTTGTCACTGGAAGCGCAGCAGCGGAGAAAAGTTGTAAATTATAAAGTGCAAAGAATATTGAGAGTGAAAAAAAAAGTTCGTTTCAATTGAGCTGACGATGTTGAAACTCGAAGCAAGTTCAACGAAGAGCGGACAAAGAAAAACTACGGCAAAGAAGAAGAAGAAGTTTGAGAATATTTTCTTATGTCCTAGATTATAAAGCAATGCGTCTCTAGTTTTGGCAATAGCTTCTCAATTTCAAGCTACTCTTGTTTCCGTATTTTTCAAAGTTGAGTGTTTCGATATGTAGGGTATTCTTATTATTTTTATTATTATTATTATTATTATTTCATTGGATTGTTGTTGTAATGCTGAAAGTCTGTTCTTGCCAAGTTTTCGCCTCGTTCCCTAGCTAAGGATTCACTTCTGTTTTCCAAGTAGGTCTTCTCCTCTTTTGCCATCGAGGATTAACACTTTCCACAGTTGCATTGTTATTTCCACTGTTTCCTGGAATTATCACTTTTTTTATCCTTTTCCGTTTTTTTTCGAATAAACTGAATTCTCTTCTTTTATTATAAGATATTTTCCACTGCTCTACAATTTCTTTGGGTTAGAAAATTTAAAAACTACAGAGAAGGTAAAATTTGAAACTGAGATTTTTTTTTGGTTGTAATTTAAAAATGTTTTCTTATATCTAAAAGTTTTAGTCTTATGCACTTTAGAATCTTTTTTTTTTCTTTTCACTTTAGGATTTTTTTTAAATGTAAAACTTAAAAATAAGGTTGCTTAGATACTCCAAATAGTGATTAATCAGGAGAGCACTATTGAAATGCTAATGATCATAATCACACAAATGGTGGAGCTACAGATAATCAATAATGTTTCATACAGCATCAAAGGGTCGATTATATGTAATTTCACTAAACTTCCATTCAATATTTATTTTCACTCTACAATCACTTAAAATCAGGGACCGATGCTGAAATGAAACAAAATATAAAATTAATTTTGTTTTAGTTCTTTAATAATCCGAAAACAAAAGTATATTAATCTATTTAGTTTCGTGTCAACTTTTATTTCATACATTCACTAAAATTTTTGTTTAATCCACTTTCACTTTCTTTAAAAAATTCATTTTTATTATATATTTACTCCATTTTTACTTCACATTCACTCAAAAATTTTGTTCACTCTATTTTCTCTTCACTTTCATTCAAAATTTTGTTCACTACATTTTCACTTCATTTTCACTTCATTTTCACTTCATTTTCACTTCATTTTCACTTTTACTCACAATTTTTTTTCACTTCATTAGTATTTCACTTTCATTCAAAATTTATTTTCACTTGAATTTCACTTTTACTTTCACTTAAAATTATATTTCACTGCAATTACAATCCACTCCTCTCCCACTTTCACTCAAAATTTATTTTCATTCCACTTTTACTTAACAATTTTTTTAATCCACTTTTCTTCACTTTTACTTCACATTCACATTGACTAAAAATTTATTTTCACTTCAATTTAATTTCACCTTCACTTCATCTTCACTCAAAATTTATTTTCACTTCACTTTCATTTTCATTTAAAATTTATTTTCATTACACTTTCACTCTACTTTTACTTTCATTAAAAAAAATTTTATTCACTACATAATCATTTCACTTTTACTTCACTTTCACCCAAAATTTATTTCCACTTCACTTTTACTCCACTGTCATTCAAAAAAATTTTTTTGCTACGTATTCACTTTCACTCAAAATTTATTATCATTCCACTTTCACTTTCATTAAAAAAATTTTTTCAATACATATTTACTCCAATTTAACTTTACTTTCACTAAAAATTTATTTTCATTCCACTTTTACTTCACTTTCACTCAAAATTTATTTTCACTCCAATTTCACTTCACTTTTACTTTCATTAAAAAAAATTTTTATTACATATTCACTCCACATTAACTTCATCTTTATTCAAAATTTATTTTCATTTCACTTTTACTTCACTTTCATTCAAAATTAATTTTCACTCCTATTTCACTTCACTTTTACTTTAATTTAAAAATTGTTTTCACTACATATTCATTCTACTTTTACTTCACTTCCACTCAAAATTTTTTTATTCCACTTTCACTTCATTTGCATTCAAAAATTATGTTAACTTTTCTTTTACTTCTCTTTTAGATAACTAAAAAAAAGTTTGAAAAAATTTACTTTTTTTAAAAAAATAAAAGTAAAATGAATGTGTAGTGAAATTAAATTTTGAGTGAAAGTGAAGTAAAATTACAATTTTAGGTAAAGTCCACAACGTTGACTAACGAACAAAATTTGATGAAAGTATTCACATCTTATTTTTAATTTAATATCTAATTGCACAACAATCAGGGCGATTAGTGAAATACAATGATGAATTAGAGTTGATATTAATAGTAAAAATGAAGTGAAAGAAAAGTAAAAATAAAATTTTTAATGTGAAAAACTGAAAGTGAATGTGAATGTGCCATGAAAATAAAATTTGTAGTCTGAAAGTGAAGTAAAAGTGGAGTAATAAAATTTTTTAGCAATAGTGAAGTGACAGTGGAATTAAATTTTTTTTAGTAGAAGTGAAAATTGAGTGAAAATAAATTTTGAGTCAAAAGCAAAATGAATGTGTAGTGAAATTAAATTTTGAGTGAATGTGAAGTAAAATATACAAAATCGACACCCTAGAGGTTGATTATGTAGTTTTACTTCACTTCCACTCAATATTTATTCTTACTCAAAATTTACTTTCACTCGACTTTCACTTCACTTTCACTCAAAATTGACTTTCACTTGATTTTCACCTTAAATTTCTGTTGGACAATATTGGGGACTTTATCTTGTTATTGGAGAAATTATACTGAAATCAAATTTTATTGGAGGTGTAAGTAATTTGAAAGATAAGTAAAAGTGGAGTTAAAATAAATTTTGAGTGAAAGTGAAGTGAAAGAGGATTGAAAATATATTATTAGTGAAAGTGAAAGTAAAATGAAAATGGAGTTAAAATATATTTTGAGTCATAATAAATGTAAAGTGAATGTGAAGTGTAAGTGGAATTATAGAAAGTTTTGAGAGAATGAGATAAAAGTGTAATGAAAATATAAATTTTGAGTGATAGTGAAAGTGAAAGTGAAAGTGAAAGTGAAAGTGAAAGTGAAAGTGAAAGTGAAAGTAAAATGAAAATAGAGTTAAAATATTTTTAAAGTCAAAGTGAATGTAAAGTGAATGTGAAGTGTAAGTCGAATTAAAAAAAAGTTTTGAGAGAATAAGGTAAATGTGGAATGAAAATAAATTTTGAGAGAAAGTGGAGTGAAAATGGAGTGAAAATGGAGTTAAAATAAATTTTCAGTGAAAGTGGAGTGAAAATTTAGTGAAAGTGAAGTGAAAATGGATTTTGAAAATAAATTTCGAGTAGTAGGGTATATGTTTTTAGAACTATTATTGTTCTCAATGTTTAGAATAGGAAAAAAAATTAATAATACTACAATTAATTAACAGCGCTAAGGAAATATCAATGAAATCTATATTGCTTTTATAAAAATAAACAGAAAACATTTTTCCATTCCTGCTTCTGCTGCTTTTTCATTATTCTATTTCGAACTTTAAAAAACAATCAACGATACTGAATATTTGAAGACAGCTGATATTGCTATGTGAAGCACAAACAGCGCGACGATATTTGCAATTAATCGATCGAACGTAGCGAGGTATGAATTGTTGATTCACTATTTGTGGAAAAGGTTATGTGACTTGGTTTTTACCACAGGCAATTATTATTGAAAAAGTAAATCAGGGTCATAGTTGATTATGAGCGATTCATTTTATCAATAATCAGCAACTTCAATCATCAGACATTTTAATACCAAGATTTAATGCCAAGTTTTCCATAAAACATCATTAATGATAAATCTGTTTATTTCTTTTTTGGTAATTTTCCCCCTAAAACTAATTTTTCCCCCTCATCTGTATAACTCTATTTAGACAGTTTAGGAATTGCTTTGTTTTTGTACAGAGAGTTTGCTGGCCGAACCCAACAATTTCCGACGTAGTGTAAATCGCAACAAAGCTACAAGTTTCTATACAGCTTACTTTTAGAGAGGAATAAGCAAGGATAAGTTTAAGCATTTCGCAGACTCTGGATTTGAGTATAAGTCGGAAATTTAAAGCAAACTTTGTAATAACGAGAAAAGTTTATAAACTACCGTGTTATGAATATACATTTAAATAGTTATCATAAATCTCCAAACACATCCTAGAGGTAAAGGTAAAATATTCCGCTTGATGATTCACAATCAGAATAAAAACCAACAGGGTTTTTAGTGTTTTTCGTGAGATCTGAATTTAAATGATTTTGCGCATTATTAATTGTCAGCGTTCGTCACATGGACAGCGATCCTTTTCTATAGTCTCTTTCAGATGATGTTCACTTCACTTTCACTTCATTTTCACATCATTTTCACATCATTTTCACTTCACTTTCACTTCACTTTCACTCCATTCATAGTTAACCTTCACAATCCCAAAAAAATTTATTTTCCCTACAATTTAATTTCACTTTAAATCAAAAAATTTTTAGAAACATTTTCACTTCACTTTCACTTTCATTCAAAAATAATTTCATTAAATATTCACTCCAAATTAAATTCACTTTCACTCCAAATTTACTTTCACTCCACTTTCACTTCACATTCACTCCACTTTCATTTACACTATAACATCACATTCACTCAAAATTAATTTTCACTTCATTTTCACTTCACTTTCACTCCACTTTCACATTCACTAGAAAATCTTATTTTCACTTTCAATTAAAAAATTTTTAAATACATTTTCACTTCACTTTCACATTCACTGAAAAATCTTATTTTTACTTTTAATTAAAAAATTTTTAAATACATTTTCACTTCACTTTCACTTAAATTTTTATTAATCCACTTTCATTTCACTTTCACTTTTAATGAAAAATAATGTCACTACTTTATCACTTTAGACTGAAAATACATTTTGAGTGAAACTGAAGTGGAAATAAATTTTAAATGAAAGTGAAGAGAAAATGGAGTGAAAGTAAATTTTGAGTGAAAGTAAAGTGAAAATGAAGTGGAAATACATTTTGAGTTAATGTAAAGAGAAAATAGAGTGAAAATACATTTTGAGTGAAAGTGAAATGAAAATAGAGTTAAAATAAATTTTGAGTAAAAGTGAAAAGAAAATGGAGTGAAAGTAAATTTTGATTGATAGTGAAGTGAATATGGAGGAAAATTAAATTTTGAGCGAAAGTGAAGTGAAAATGATGTGAAAATACATTTTGAGTGAATGTAAAGAGAAAATAGAGTGAAATAAATTTTGAGTGAAAGTGAAGTGATAATACATTTTGAGTAAAAGTGAAGTGATAATACATTTTGAGTAAAAGTGAAGTGATAATACATTTTGAGTGAAAGTGAAGTGAAAATAAATTTTGAGTGAAAGTGAAGAGAAAATGGAATGAATGTAAATTTTGAGTGAAAGTGAAGAGAAAATGTAGTGAAAGTAAATTTGAGTGAAAATGAAGTGAAAATACATTTTGAGTGAAAGTGAAGTGAAAGTTGAGCCTATCGAATATATCCATGATGCACTTGATGTTTTTTGGTGGTATAACCGTGTTCTAAACCTTTCATGACATCGATGATGTTCGGCAGTGGACAACCATTCTTATTTCTATTACTATTTTTACAATTATTATATTTTACTATTGTTATTATTATGATTATGATTATTATTATGATTATTATGATTATTATGATTATGGTTATTATTATTATTATTATTACTTTTATTATTAATTGTATTATTATTGCTATTATTATTTTTATTATTATTATTAATATTCATTTGATTTTCATTATGATTTGTAATTATCTGCCACACCACATGATAGAAACACAAAGGTTACTAACATGAGGTTTTTTTTACATTTTCAAAAATACAATTGTATTTATATCATAAAAGGTATTTTAACAATAGAACACGAATATTGTCGCTTCCAGATGGCTTTACAACTTCCGGAAACATCTCGTAGGTGAAAAAGTTCTCGTAAGAGAAAAGTACAAAATGAGTACAGCCGTTGAGAACGGCGTGGGTGCCTCGAAGACTCGTGGTGTGTTTTCTAGGGCGTTTGCCAAAAGAGCACAGCCCCTTGAAGAAGGTGAGTCATGTACTCTCGTGTTGTAAGGTGATGGTGGTTGTGGTGTCTAAAGGAACTAATTTTTCGTTATTGCGGGTCTCTTTACTTTCAATAAAACCTTTTTACCTTTCGAAAAAGGAAGTGTGCTTTTTGAATATAAACCGTAGAATGTTTGGAACAACTAAAAAAAAGTGGATAATGTTAGTTAATCACTCATGAAAATGTAACATATCCAGTGAAAAATAGTTGTTCAAACAATGTTTTAATCTATTTCGGGATTTTTCTTCTTCTATTCTTCTTCTTCTTCTTCTTCTTCTTCTTTTTCTATTCGTCTCTTTATTTAATAGATTTTTAATATTTCACACCCAGAGAAATGATATATTTGTCTCAGAACCAACTAGACTTTTTATTTGTTTCAAATAAATTTTATTTATTTTAAATAAAATTTTATTCAACTCAAATATATATTTTATTTATGTCAAATATAAATTTTATTTAAAACAAATAAAAAATCTAGTTGGTTCTGAGACAAACATACGTTTATTTAAGTCAAATAAAATATATTTGGTTTAAATTATAGTTTTCTCTGGGTGCAGTAGATTCAAATTCGAACTATCTTTGCTTATACTTATTACTTGTTTGGGTTTTAAGGTGGGGCGTAAGTAGAAGTATATTCTAACTCTCTTCAAATTGATCTCTCTGTTGGTTAACATTAATTACGTATGTTAAAACTACCTTGAAATTCAAAACACTAATTTTGGTTTTGTTATTAAAAGGGAAATCCCCCGCTACCTAACTAGCCTAGTAGACAGCAGCGCCATGGCCAGATTTTATGGCGCGAATTTTAAAATCGATTCTCCAAAAATACTGTTTAAACTTTAAACAGTATTTTTCTTTATTACATTAAAAATTATTAACAAAAAAAATTACATTCAACATCTTCCATACTCCATAAATAGCCTCTAAAGCCGAAATTAGCCTTAATTTTCTTCTTCACGTCATATAAGTCTTTTGATAGAATTTTTCAAGCATCAATTAAAATACTTCTCATAAAGAAAAAGAAATTAATCTCAACTTTTTTTTTATTGTTTCAGCATTGTCAAGTTTAAATCGGTTGAACAAGGACAATAATGATGTACTTGACCTCGATGATGCCGTCACATCACACCCCACCCTGGCCTTAATGCGCCGCATCCTTACTGATGCGCAGGTGAGTTACGTTCAATTTTATACACTTTCTTTTAATAGGATCATAATTTTTAACGCTACCTCCATCAGCATAAAGAAGAAGTTAGAATATAAAACTGCATCAAGTAAAGATGAACCTCATCTAATATGCACTCGCAAAAAATGTTTTTTTAAATTTTCCAAGGGAAAAAGTCCAATCTATTTCTGATTTTATTTTCTCACGATTCTCGGTGAAAAAGTGAAATCCATAAATATTTGAGATTATATGAGGAAGAACCTTTTTTCTTAGATTGGAGAAAATGTTTTCTTTTTTAAAGTTTTTTATAGACACGGCAAATCGTTAGGTATTAAAATAACACCAAAATGCACTGTAAAAAGAAAGGTACTAATTTAGAACCAATTTTGGTACTAAATCGTCATTTTGTTCTATTTTAATACCGAAATTAGCTCTAATTTAGAACATTTTTTTTACAGTGTGGATTAAAATAACACTAAATTGGATTATTTTAATCCTTTTTGGTGTTATTTTAATACCTAACGATTTACCGTGGAAGTAATATTTTACTTTTCATGAAGGCAATACTCGTGTTTGATTTTTGTTTTCAGTATATTCGCAAAATTTAAACAATTGCTTCTTCGATAAAGAGAAGAACTTCGCCCTTATTTATAAGAAGATTTGATTCTAAGCATCGGATAGGCCCTCGCAGTTGCCTGATGCAAATTTTATTGAAAACGTGTGGGCGTACATGAATTATTAGAGCTCCGTGGAAGAAAAGTCTACGATTCAAAGCAGCTGCCACAAGCTATTATTCACTCTCAAGAGGAATGAACAAAGAAACGAAAACTAAGTGAATTTTGGCTATATAGACGTGGAATCTGTTACAAAAAGAATAGGTTTATAAATTTTTTTTTAAGAAAATTGGTCTGTTCATAAATTTAGGAAGCTCATTACATTCTAGAATAGTTTTTTTAAAGTGCACGAAAACACTGTGGGCCACTCAGAGGCGCTCTCTAAATCTGAATTAGTAGAATTCTACTAAGAATTAGTAAAATTTTACTAATTTTTAGTAGTTTTCATGAACGACTTTTCACCTTTTTAATTAGTAGAATATTGCTAATTTTTAGTAAAATTCTACTAATGTTTTAGTAGAATTCTACTAATTGAAAGTCACTTTTTCATTAAATGAACTAGTGAAACTGTTTTATCGACTATTAATAAAACAGTTCTACTAATTGTTAGTACAATTCTACTAATCAATTAGTAACGTTCTTCTACTCTCTAAATCTGAATTAGTAGAAAGTTACTAATGAAATGGTGAAAAGTCGTCCACTAAATGATTTAGTAATAATTCTACTAACAATTAGTAAAATTTTACTAATTGTTAGTAGAACGTTACTAATTGATTAGTAGAATTCTACTAACAATTAGTGGAACTGTTTTATTAATAGTCGATAAAACAGTTTCACTAATTCATTTAGTGAAAAAGTGACTTTCAATTAGTAGAATTCTACTAAAACATTAGTAGAATTTTACTAAAAATTAGTAATATTGTACTAATTAAAAAGGTGAAAAGTTGTTCATGAAAACTACTAAAAATTAGTAAAATTTTACTAATTCTTAGTAGAATTCTACTAATTCAGATTTAGAGAGTAACAATTAGTAAAATTTTACTAATTGTTAGTAGAATTATTACTAAATCATTTAGTGGACGACTTTTCACCATTTCATTAGTAACTTTCTACTAATTCAGATTTAGAGAGCGAGCGAAATTATTAAACAGTTCTCAAAAATCCTGAGATAACAAGATTTGTAATTTATTCGAAATCAGGGACCGAAAGAAATTTTATTTACAAAGTTTTACCCAAATCTGTTGATATCGTGAATAATGTCCGCTTTCATATTACTCATTACTTTATTTTCCACTCAAAATTTATTTTAACTCTATTTTCACTCTACTTTCTCTCAAAATTAATTTTCATTCCACATGTACCTTATTCTCTCAAAACTTTTTTTAATTCTACTTACACTTCACATTCACTTTACATTCACTTTGACTTAAAATATATTTTAACTCTATTTTTATTTCACTTTCACTTTCACTCAAAATTTAATTTCATTACACTTTTACCTCATTCTCTCAAAACTTTCTTTATTTCCACTTACACTTCACATTCACTTTACATTTATTATGACTCAAAATATATTTTAACTCCATTTTTATTTTACTTTCACTTTCACTAATAATATATTTTCAATCCTCTTTCACTTAACTTTCAGTCAAAATTTATTTTAACTCCACTTTTACTTATCTTTCAAATTACTTACACCTCCAATCAAATTTTATTTCAGTATATTTTCTCCAATAACAAGATAAAGTCCACAATATTGTCCAACATAAAACTTAAGGTGAAAATCAAGTGAAAGTCAATTTTGAGTGAAAGTGAAGTGAAAGTCGAGTGAAAGTAACTTTTGAGTAAGAATAAATATTGAGTGGAAGTGAAGTAAAACTACATAATCAACCTCTGGGGTGTCGATTTTGTAATTTCACTTCACTTTCACTCAAAACTTAATTTCACTACACATTCATTTTGCTTTTAACTCAAAATTTATTTTCACTCAATTTTCACTTCTACTAAAAAAAATTTAATTCCACTGTCACTTCACTATTCCTAGAAAATTTTATTACTCCACTTTTACTTCACTTTCAGACTACAAATTTTATTTTCATGGCACAATCACATTCACTTTCACTTTTTCACATTAAAAATTTTATTTTTACTTTACTTTTACTTCATTTTTACTATTAATATCAACTCTTATTCATCATTGTATTTCACTAATCTCCCTGATTGTTGTGCAATTAGATATTAAATGAAAAATAAGATGACATTTATAAAATTTTGTTCGTTAGTCAACGTTGTGGACTTTACCTAAAATTCTAATTTTACTTCACTTTCACTGAAAATTTAATTTCACTACACATTCGTTTTACTTTTATTTTTTTAAACTTTTTTTTAGTAATCTAAAAGAGAAGTAAAAGAAAAGTAAAGATAATTTTTGAATGCAAGTGAAGTGAAAGTGGAGTAAAAAAATTTTGAGTGAAAGTGAAGTGAAAGTGGAATGAATATGTAGTGAAAACAGTTTTTAAATTAAAGTAAAAGTGAAGTGAAATTGGAGTGAAAATAAATTTTGAGTGAAAGTGAAGTAAAAGTAGAAAGAATATAAATTTTCAGTGAAAGTAAAGTTAAAGTAGAGTAAATATGTATTGAAAAAATTTTTTTAATGAAAGTGAAAGTGGAATGATAATAAATTTTGAGTCAAAATGAATATGTAGCGAAAAAAATATTTGGAAAAAATGTGGAGTGAAAGTGAAGTGAAAATAAATTTTGAGTGAAAGTAGAAGAAGAGTGAAAGTGTAATGAAAATAAATTTTGAATGAAAATGAAAGTGAAGTGGAAATAAATTTTGAGTAAAGATAAAGTAAAAGTGGATTGAAAATAAAGATCGAGTGAATGTGAAGTTAAAGTGTAATTAACATGTTGTGAAACCAATTTTTAAATTAAAGTAAATGTAAAGTGAAATTGGAGTGAAAATAAATTTTGAGTGAAGGAGAAAGTGGAGCGAAAGTAAATATAAATTCAAGTGAAAATGGACTGAAAAAGGTATGATAAAATTTTTTAAGTGAAAGTGAAGTGAAAATATATTTTGAGTGAAAGTAAAGAGAAAATAGAGTGAAAATAAATTTTGAATGAAAGTGAAGTGGAGATGGAGTGAAATACATTTTTTACTGAAAGTGAAAATAATTTTTGTGTTAAAATGAAGTGAAAGTGGAGTGAAAATAAATTTTGAGTGAAAGTGAAAGTTAAAAAGGGAGTAAAAATGAATTTCTAGTGAAAATTGAGTAAAATGGAGTAAAAAAAAATGTGAGTGAAAGTGAAGTGAAAATAAATTTTGAGTGAAAGTGGAGTAATAAAATTGTGACTGAAGGTGAAATGAAATTGGGGTGAAAATTAAATTTGAATGAATGTGAAGTAGAAATGGAGTGAAATACATTTTTGACTGAAAGTGAAAATGAATTTTTCTAAAAATGAAGTGAAAGTGAAGTGAAATTACAAGTGCGACCCCCTGATTAATTTCCTATCGAACCTAATGAGAAAATTCCGATCACAAAACCAGACTTTCGCATTTACTCCCAATTTACAATGTTACACAGTTCGAATTAATTTTCATTGAAAATATCTGACAGCAAACTCGACTGTTGTGTAGTAATTACGAATTATAATCTGAAAATTTATAACCAGAGGCACAATGTCTCGGCTTCTGAAGGTTTTTGACTCTTTTGTACAGTCTAATTTATCTGATGGAATCTTGTTGATCAGTAGAAGGAGCGTCCTTGAAAGGAACACTTTTATTTTTGCAATACGACGAGAGTTACTCTTCAGATTTCTTTTCTACTCTTCTATTAAAGAGAATGTAGCAAGTTTTCAAAAGTTCCAACTTTCCACAATTCACACTGCGTCGCCATTACCGCACTGTATAGAGAAAATCCTTTCAGTTTTAATTGTCACCGGAAATTCTATGCATTGGGTAAATTGACATTCGTTATTAAGTTGATTGGAAAGCGGAGAATTGTATCGTGTCGCTGTCTGACACATCACAAAACATAATTAGAAAAATACCCCCTGTCTCGTATACGTAACAAAAATAGTCGATTAAATCTCTTGTGATAAACATACCGAGTGTTTAATGAAAACGTTGACATGATTTTAATTCGTTTTGTTGTTTAAATTTTTTCCCCCCGATAATTCAGAATAACAATTATTTTCTATTTTGAAATGATTCCGTCACGGTAAATCGTTAGGTATTAAAATAACACCAAAATGGATTAAAATAACACTAAATTGGATTATTTTAATCCTTTTTGGTGTTATTTTAATACCTAACGATTTACCGTGGTACGAAAAGTAATTTTTCATTTATTTGGTTATAGTTTTGAGAAGAAATACAATGCAAGAAAAGTCTAGTCTCTTTTGGTAATTCGAGAAGCTAAGAGAACTTTTAATGTTTATGTTTCTCGAGAAGGAAAAAAATTGACGAAGACAAAATTCTATTTTGCAGATGAAACTTCGCGTTATGGTTGAAGAGAACGCAGCGACGGGTGCCCGTCTTGACGGGGAACTGGAACGGGCGAGGGGTGAATGTGCGTCTTTAAGGGGCGAATTGAGAGACGTACGAAGTTCCTTGGTGTTGAACAACAATAATTCGAATGGCGGTGGCAGCAGCAGTGCAAGCAGTAGTAGCAGCACCAATAACAACTCAATTAATAACTCATCATCATCGGCCTCCTCGAGTGGAAGCGGTTCCAATTTGAACCCAGCACAAGAAATTGTAGAGGGTCAATCTCAAGATGATACTAAAAGACTCAGTGCTGGAAGCAGTCCAGTTGATAAGAGAAGTTCCGCGAGCGATAAATCGGTTAGTCCCGTTGATAAGAGGACTAGTCCAATAGATAAGAAGGAGAGAACAAGCCCCATCGACCGGAGGTCAAGTCCGATAGGTAAGCTTTTATTTATCATCAATGAAATCCTCTTTGAGATTATTTTTGTCACAAGTTGCGCAAGCCAAATATTTACATTCTTATATTTACAAATATTACAATTACAAATATTTGCACATTGGCATTCAAGCATTAAACGCTGTTACACTGATTGACAAAGTTTGGATACCAAAAGATGTTGATATTATTTTATTAGGACATAATTACAGACGGTGAATTCCGTAACTTCACTTCACTTTCTCTTCACTTTCACTTCACATTCACTAAAAGTTTATTTTCACTCCACTTTCACTTCACTTTCAATCAAAAAAATTTTTCCACTACATTTTTACTTGTCTTTCACTAAAAATTTATTTTCACTCTATTTTCACTTTACTTTTATTCCACTATCACTCAAAATTAATTTTTACTCCATTTTTACGTTGCTATCACTTCACTTTCACTCAAAATTTATTTAAACCCCATTTTACTTCACTTTCACTCAAAATTTATTTAAACCCCATTTTCACTTCACTTGCACTGGAAATTTATTTTTACTCTATTCTCACATCACTTTCACTACAATTTCACTGAAAATTTATTTTCATTCTATTTTCCTTTAACTATCACTTCACTTTCACTCAAAATTTATTTGCACTCCATTTTCAATCACTTACACTCAAAATTTATTTTTACTAAATTTTTACATTACTTACAAAGTGATTTTCACTTAAACTTCACTTTCACTTAAAGTTTTTTTTCACTCCACTTAACTTTACATTTGATCAAAAAAATTTTTTTACTACATTTTTACTTGACTTTCACTAAAAATTTATTTTCCCTCCATTTCACTTCACTTTGACTCAAAATTTATTTTAACCGCATTTTCACTTCACTTGCACTCGAAATTTATTTTTACTTCATTCTCACTTCACTTTCACTTACAATTTCGCTTCAAATTTAATTTCACTCCATTTTCCTTTTATTATCACTTCACTTTCACTTAAAATTTGTTTGCACTCCATTCTCAATCACTTTCACTCAAAATTTGATTGCTCTAAATTTTTACTTCACTTTCAAAGTGATTTTCACTAATTTTTCACTTTTACTTCAAGTTTATTTTCACTCCACTTTCACTCCACTTTCAATCAAAAAAATTTTTCCACTACATTTTTACTTGTCTTTCACTAAAAATTTATTTTCACTCCATTTTCACTTTACTTTTACTCCACTATCACTCAAAATTAATTTTTACTCCATTTTTACTTTGCTATCACGTCACTTTCACTCAAAAATTTTAACTCCATTTTCACTTCACTTTCACTCAAAATTTATTTTATCCCCATTTTCACTTCACTTGCACTCAAAATTTGTTTTTACTCTATTCTCACATCTCATTCACTTCAATTTCACTGAAAATTTATTTTCATTCTATTTTCATTTCATTACCACACAACTTTTACTTTAACTTTATTTTGACTTTATTTTCCACTTTTACTCTATTTTCTTTTTAACTTAAAATTTTTTCACTTCATTTTCACTTTACTTTTTCCACTATTTTCACTTCATTTCCACCTTAAATATTTTCTTAATTTCTGTCTACATTGTTTTTCACTTTACTTTATTTTCACTTTCATTTCACGCAAAATATATTTGCATTCTGAGGTGCTATTCTGTAACTTCACTTCACTTTTACTCACCTTTTGCTCAACTTTCACTTCACCGTCACTTTACTTTCACTTCAGTTTAATGAAAGTGAAGTTTATGTGGAGTGGAAATAAAATTAACGTCGATTAAAGTGAAAGTGAAGTTAATCGTGAAGTGAATGTGAAGTTAAAGTGAAGTGAATGTAAAGTGAAAGTTAAGTGAAAGTTGAGCAAAAGGGGGATGAAAGTGAAGTGAAGTTACAGAATAGCACCCCTCTTTTACTTCATTTGCCCTTAAATTTTTTTATTATACTTTTACTTTCCTTCGATTATGACTCAAAATTTATTTTCACTTCAATTTTATTTTATTTTCACATTCAATTATAATTACAATGTATTTTCACTCTACTTTCACTTCACTTTCACTGAAAATTTTTATTTTTATTCCACTATTTCTTTACTTTTATTCTACTTTCACCTTGACACAAATTTTATTTCATTATCATTTCCCTCTCATCCGAAGTTAAAGTTTACAACGTTGATAAACGAAAAGAATTTCTTAAATTTATACACATATTTTTAATTTCACGTCTAATTGTTCAACAATCAGAGAGATAAGTGAGGTAGGAAGTGAAATAAGAATTAATATTAACAGTGAAAATGAAGTAAAAGTAAAGTAGAAATAAAATTTGAGTGAATGTGAATGTGCAATTACAATAAAATTTGTGTGGTTGTGAAAGTAATGTGAAAGTGAAGTGAAAATATTTTTAGCAAAATTGAAGTGAAAATCCAGTGCATAAAAATTTTGAAAGAAGGTAAAAGTGTAATGCAAGTGAAGTGAAACTGTAGTGAAAAAAATTTTTGAGTGAAAGAGAGTGAAATATTTGGGTGAAAGTGATAGGGGAGTGAAAATGGAGTAAGAAAACATTTTGAGTGAAAGTGAATTAAAAATGGAGAGAAAATAAATTTTGATTAAAAGCGGAGTGAAAGTGAAGTGACAATAGAATGAAAAAAAATTGTTGTGAATGTGGAGTGAAAGTGAAATGAAATTAAAGTCAAAATGAATTTTGAATTAAAGTTGATAGTAAAGAGAAAGTGATGGATAAGTAGAGTAAAAAAAGTTTTGAGTGAAAGAGAAGTAAAAGTTTTAATAAAATTAAATTTTAAGTAAAAGTGAAAGTGAAGTGAAATTGGAATAAAAATAAATTTTGAGTAAGAGTGAAGTAAAAGTGAAGTAAAAGTGAAGTGAAAGTAAAGTAAAAGTAAAGTGAAAATAAAGTGAAAATGGAGTGAAAGTGAAGTGAAAGTGAAGTGAAGTAAAGTGAAGTGAAAGTGAAGTGAAAGTGAAGTGAAAGTGAAGTGAAAGTGAAGTGAAAGTGAAGTGAAAATAATTTTAGAGTAAAAAATGTGAAAACGGGGTGAAAAAAATGTCGATTGAAAGTGAAGTGAAAATGGAGGAAAAATTAATTTTAAATAAAAGTGAAGTGAAAATGTGACTGAGAATAAAATTGAGATGAGAGTGAAGTGAAATTACATAATCGACTCCTAGAAAAGCTCCTTCTTTACATTTACCAAATAATTGCTGCATGCTTCTTTTATCTAATCCGTAAAAGCAATGACATTTTAAAGATGCTTTTAGCGAACGAAATATTGGTATTTTTTCTCTTTTAGAAAGAAGAAATGGATCACCATGTCAAAGTCCGAGTGAAAAAGTTCGAAGACCTTACGCCCCGGCTTTGGAGAAAGCGAGGTTGGGAGGGTCCAGTGGGAGTGTCGATTCAAGATCAGGTAGCGCAAGCCCGGATAGAGGATCAGCGAATACAAGGGGATCGTATCTCAATCGAGGGAGCAACGAGAGATCAAGCGTTGAGAGGCTACGGATTTCCACAAATCGTGATCCTTTAAGATCAACAAAGGATTCGAATGATTTCGATAAAGAAAACAAGGACCTTGTGGATGGGGATGTACGTCCCGATGAGGAAAACGAGCCTCCAGCTCCAGCTCCGGGCAGCAGACCGACGTCCCCAGCTAATTCTCTCGGTGAGCTCTCACAGTTGCTGAATTATAAACGTAAATCCCTTTCAACACTGTTCAGGTTGTTTCACTTTGCAGTCTAGACAAATCTACCCTTCCATTTCATAAACGTCGCATGTAGTTTCTGATTCACTTCTCTGCTGACGATGCAGAGTTTTTTTTATTCGAGGTCACTTGAAATTTTAAATTTCACCAAGTTGGAAACTTATTTTTTTTATTAAAATTATAAATTGTTGACCTACATACATTTTCACTAGAATTATGTTCCATATTTGTTTGGTTTAATTATTGAACTAATTTCATTTGTAATTAAATTAATTAGTAACTATTTTAGTATACTCTCAATTTCTGGGGATTGTAGAAATGAAAATACTTTTTTTTAAACTCAAGTGTGAATTGTTCGTTGGCTCAACTTTGTTAGCCAATAGTCCAACTAACTTTCGTATTGATTACACCAGCCAACCAATGGCTGAGCATTTAGTCCAACCGTCATGTCAGTTCTAAAGTTGAGCCATCTATAAATGCCAAAGTTTTACCGACTGTGGGTGTGAATGTTGAATTTGTCGTCTGTATAAAGAAACATAGCCGCTTTAGACCAATCGTGGAAAACACGACAGTTCAGAAAAGTTTTGAGTATCATACCATTTCACGTGAGCTTCGAAAAACATTCCATTTCAGGAAATGTGTTTAACTCATTTTACGCTGGGTTACCGGCGCTTGAAACTTTTCAATAATGTTACGAATTTTAAACCACTTATTAACTTTACGCAGTTCAACTGAAATTGAACAAATCATGAAAAAATTTCTCAGTTAAAAAATAAATTTATTCGATGAAATTGAATTTTGCTTCTAAAGGACAACGCACAAAATACACAGGAAATGGCTTTCGGCCAAATTGTCCGAAACTGTGGGACAATATTCTTTAAGATGTCCTGATCAATTAACCCTTATGATAAAATCTCCCCCAAAGAATAGTTTTCGAGATATAATGAGTTAATGTTGAAAAAGAAAAGTTGAAAACTTTCTATACACTGATTAGCATTTTCATGTCCGTCGTAATAATTAAATAATCTACAAAACATGCGTCATAGCCATCAAACAAACAACCACAATATAGTAACTCCTAAAAATAAAATAATATGTATTATACAAATGGTGAAATCGTTTTTGTAGTTTTTCTAGTGTTGTGAGCCAATATTCCAATAATCAGAGATAAAGAGGGAGAGAGTTTGACGATTGAAATTACAATTTGTTTTCTACTAAAAATTTAAAAATGTTACGAAGTCTAACATAACAGTTTGTCAAGATAAACCTAGTGATTTTATAATTAAAATTGCCGGAGGTTGCTACATCAAACTGAAGATTGTGGTAGACGTCTTCGATTACAGATTCCTGAGAAGCCACTCATTAAGTATGCAATTGATCGCTAGAGGAAGCATATGTGTTACTCCGGGCTATGTGAACCAATTCCCCAGGTTGTCGCACAGACCCTTGTATCTCCGAGGAACCCAATTATTAATTAAAATATTCCTCTGTAAAGGATATATTCTGGTCACTCGGGCTGAGAAGCTTATCATGGCAGCAAACCAAAAAAATAATCTAGGAAATAAATGAGGTACCCTTTGACTCCATTTTTCTAGCACCTGAAGATTAGTTTAGGTCCGAATTCTTAATGATTTATTTCTGTTGTACTGAAGCGATACAATCTCATAAAAGATTGGCTCCTGGCTCCTGGATGATCTTGAGACTTGTTGTTTAAATAAATTGTCGTTTAAACCGTTGTTTTTATTTAGGTACGTTGATGATGTAATCACATGCATTCCAAATGACAAAATTCAAGAAATGTTGGACATTTTTAACAGTTATGATTTAAGATTACAATTCACTTATGAAGTAGAAGTTAATCATTCGATTAATTTTTTAGATGTACTTATAATTAATGATAGTAATAAAATAATTACGGATTGGTACAAAAAACCTACTTTTTCTGAACGTACTTTAAATTATGATTCACAACACCCTATAGCTCAAAAAATTACAATTATTTATAATTTAACAGACAGGGCAATAAAATTATCAGATAAAAAATTCCATAATAAAAATATTAAATATGTTAAAACAGTTCTTCTTAGAAATAATTATCCTATTGATTTCATAGACAAATACATTAAGAAACGCATTTGTTCTATTGAATCTATTATTAAAAAAAACAATGTCAATTCATTTTTATATAGAAAATCACCAAAAGTATTTTTACCATATGTACCAAAGTTATATAAAAATCTTCATCAATTCTTAAACAATATAATATTTTAACTGTACCAACTAATAATTAAGTTTTGAATCATAATTTAATCAAAAAGGGTAGAGATATAAATAAAAAATCTGAGATTACTAATGTTGTTTATAAAATTAACTGTAAGGATTGTTCAGCTTCTTATGTTGGTGAAACAAAAAGAATGGTGGGGTTCGTATTAACGAACACAAAAAAGCTAAAATTGGTGTCACTGCTACTCATAGAAATTTACAAAAATATAACTTTGATTGGGATAATTTTTATCATACTTGACAAAGAATCTAATGAGAGCAAACGTTTAATATCCGAAATGATTCATATTAATTTGCAAAAGAATGCAATAAACAAAAAAGACGATACTCAAAATCTTAGTAATTGTTATCTCCATTTCCTTAATGAGAGAAAATATTGTAGTGTTTTCTCTGTTTGGTGACACCTTGACATTTTGTCTATTTATTATTTGCATTATTGTAATAAGTTCATTGAACTTACTTTTACTATTTTCATACTTATTAATGATTCTACTTACTGTCAATGATCCTTCTAAATATTATCCCTTTATGCTTACTTTCCATTCGGCAAATTGCTCCCAAGTTTCCAAAAATCAAAATTCTTGAAGCTCACCACGGTGTGATGATAATAATAATATTTCACTAACGTTATCATCTGGTTGATTTTTAGGTCTAGTAGGTGATCCCGTAGTGGCGTCACGTTTATCGAACATCCACGGAGGCAACGGTCCTGTTGAATTAGCAAGTGCACGAAGGTTGCGTCTCGAGAATGAAAGATTGGTGGCGGAAGTTGCACGATTGAGGCGATTGTTGCTGAGTGGAGCGTCTCGAGGCGAAGTTGGAGGCGAGGATGCTGCCTTGGAAGAAGAAGCGCGCTTTGTCGCCTTAGAAATGGAACTCCAACACGCGAGGGAAGCATTGCAGGCTTTGAAAGCTGATCGCAAAAGACTCAAAGCCGAGAAGTTTGACCTTCTTAATCAAATGAAAGCACTCTATGGAACACTCGAAGACAAGGAACGAGAACTTCGCGACTTCATTCGAAATTACGAACAGGTGAGTTTATTCTTACATTCTGCTTAGCAATTAGGTGCTTTAATTTTCATGTAACAGAATACTTAACTCGAATGTGAAAAGTAATTAATAGAGACTGGTTCTTTGTAAACTGGTGTAGGAGTAAAGACAATTTGGAATACTCTATGTGTTCCTAAATACCTAAATAATACCTAAAAATACCTAAAAACTTCTGACCTAAAATTTATTTTCAATGGTCAAGGTATGACAATACTAAAATCATGTTACACATTACAATGATGTTGAACTTGATGTTGAAAATGATTCACGGACGTTGTTAAAACGGGTGGATAGCAGAGGAAAGTTATCAAGGAATCCTGGATATCATTATTTGGCCTAGGAGACTTGGGTGAAGTTCGTTTTGCTTATAAAAAAATTCTAAATAATCCTACCGCTTAGTAGTTTATACGATTTTACAAAAGATAATGCCTTATGTTCTGGTCTGAACACCCGTGGGTGTCCTGAATATACGATCGAAATTTAACTAAGCTCCATAAAATCGCAAGTAATTTCTTTCTCCGTCGTAAAATAGGTCAGCTAGGCTCCTTTAAACGTGCGATTTGCGAAAGCTATAGGTAAGTGTTGTTCGTCTTCGTCTAACTGGTATAGCCCGGATCCTATCGCTACGTCACTAGCATCTGTTTGTAAATAAAATGGTTTAGATAGATCAGGGTAACTAAGTATATTCACAGAATAAAATTCTCACACGATTAAATGCTTCCTCTTTAGAAGAATTCCCATTTTCTTCCAATTTTTAATAATTGAAGGAGAGGAAAAATTTCTTCTGCATGATTATTAGCAAATTTTGTATTAAATTTAAATTTACAAAATACCCATACAAAACTTTTGAAAAGCAGTTGACAATATCGTGGCTAGGAAGCTTTCGTTGCCGCAGGGCCTGCAACCTATTACCTCGACCCTTGTGTTATTCATCACAAAGCTTTTAATGGCAAGCTACTGTATGTCGCACAAAGAGTCTTCTACAACTTTTTAAAAGTAAAATTAAATTAATTTTCTGATTTATATGATGACTAGGTATGAACCAAATTTTGTAAAGTAAAGAATAATTTGCAACTACGGGTGAGAAAGATTTGCCCAAGATTAAAATTTTTTAAATAATTATTTATCTCATAGAGAGATACAGTTGAAACGTACAAATGATGCGATGATCTTTATTTCCTAACTCCCTTTTCTTTATTTAATGTAAAAATAATATCAAAATTAATTTTTATATTCAAAATAGCCAGGGTCACTGAATTTAGACTTTTAGTTGATTCTGATTTTTTAACAATACACAATTGAGAGGAAATCTTCAAACCACAAGACAGGTTTGATTAAAAGTTTAACTTAATTTAATAGCTAAACTTCAATTCACTTAAAAACGTGCAAAACGCTTAATGCTTTGCAATATCAAATTAATCCTTAAAACTATCTAGTAAAGTTAATAAAAGATTCACGAGTTTCATTTAGAATAAGTTTAATCGAGACTTGATGGCTTGTTCTTATTCTTACAAAGCTGATTGAAAGTGTATGTGACTGAATTGAATTCAGAAAGATGTTTCAATTTCATTAACTTTAATTAACTGACAGGAATTTCTCATCTTCTTTGAATCCATTTGTTGAATGTTTAAGATGGGCTATTTCATTTTCATGAAGCACGTCACTTACTAATGCTTACTAGACTAGATAAAGATGATTAAGACGTGAGAAAGCATTTTCCTAGAGTACAAAGAGTTTTCATTGCTTATTTCAACCGGCTCTAACACTTTTCATATCTGAAAAGTTTGACGAGATTCTTATCAGTGACTGTTGTGGAATTTTAATTTAGGATCTTAATGTATATTAATTTTTGAGATTTAATTTTTTGAAGACCTTAATTCTTTTTTTGTCCTCATAGTTGTGAAAGAGACCTAATAAAAAGTTGTTATTTTATTTAAATTCTAATGCATCACTGAGAGAAATTGATTCTATAAAGGTAGTAGAGATTTTCTTATGTATCCTGTTAAATTGAGAATTTTTTCGCAAATAACATTTTTGATTTGAAATTTAAATATTCTTGAGCAAAGCAAATATGAGAATAAAGGAATGCAGGTTATAGGAAAATTATACAGAATCCTTGATATTTAAATTTCATGTCGTCTGATCCGATCCATAACACTTACATCACAGGGTCCTTTGGCGCATATGTTGCTTTATGGATAATTTAAATTTTCAAACTATTGACACGTATGGAAAATTCATTATTTAGTATCATAAGAGTAGAGAACTGTATAATTAAATTTTTACAGTAGCACATTTCCCCTTCCCTTAAATTACAAAGCTAATCCCTGATATTGCATTTTCGCTTCAACAAATACATATTACTCGTGAGGGTTACTAACCTCTGTTAAAATTATTGATTTTAATAATTTGGTTCGTACACGAACATTAAATAATTTGCGCCAAATTTATTGTAATTGTGTCAACTACAATTTTTAAGAACTGCAGACAAAAAATATTATTTGATGAAAGAGTTTGTATAGCTTTAAAAATGCAGACACTTAAATTTTCCTATAAGACGCTAATCTTTTCATTAATTCCTCCACTTTTGCTCTTTTTCCCTACCTAAGTTATCGTAATCACGGCTATGTGAAGTTTTATTAAATACTCCAATTTTCATCCAATCGGGTAACTTTAGCGATGATAATATTATATTTCGCGTGTAAATTAACTGTCAAGAGAGAATTCCCCAGCGTAGAATATTGTCCTACTTGTATCACAATCGCCGAAATTTATCTTCTTGCCATTACTTTATCGATTAATCGGAAAAGGAAATTAACCTTAGGCGGAAAGTTATTAGACTTTGCGTCATAGATATCCTTAGGGACATGGAAAATTGACTATTTTAATGAAAAATAGCCCCTTACGGTAATAGTAAAGTGTGAAATTTCGTTCGACTTTCAGATATTAGAATAATACCAAATGACGATTAAATACTCCCAATTGACACGTATCTTTTTAAAACCATTAAAAGTGTATCATTTTTGATAAAAGTTTTTAAAGGGAGATATAAATTAAATCCACTAAATTCGAACTCAAATTACACAATGGTGATTGTGAATGATATATTCCTCGGGTAATACAAAATTTGAAAATCAATAATTTGACCTTGAACAATAAACCCATAATTTTAGTGGCTATAGACAGCTTTTTGTAATGTTGTACTTGACGTAGTTTATAGTTGGTGTTAGTTTTGTTGGGGGTGGAGTTACTGCCCGGATGTGGGTCTCTTTGACTGTTGATTACAGCGGATGCGAGAAAACGAGGCGACTTTGGGACGTCTTCAACAAGGTTCTGGGCTTCCATCTGAGGAACGGGATCGTGATAGAGAACGAGAACGTTGGAGTCTCCTGAGAGCAGCGAGAGACGAGGCGGATCGAAGTCTCACTTTGGCAGCCAGTCTAGCTGATAAGGAGGCTGCTTTATCTCATGCACATGCCACAATTAAAGAGGTTCGTAATTTTTAAAAATAATTAAACGTACGATAATGTACTTATTAAATGTAGCATGGATACTCTAAGGTTACAACACAAACATTGTGTATAGTTCCTATTAACATTTTAGTTGTGTTCTTGATTTATAATTGAGTTGTTTCTTCTTAATTATAAACATTGACTTGGCCATTTGGAAATCGAGGTAAATGATGGAAAAGTGGGAGGGAACTAATAAAAGTAATGGCTTGGTGTTTGGACTTTTGTGTAATAAAATAAATACACAACATTATCGAGTCTGGAAAAGGGTGATGATTTTTTTTTAAATATAAAACTAAATCATCTTTACTATCAGACCTTCCATTCGATCGGAAGATAATCGGCTGGGTCCTTTCTTCACTGAGTGTAATTTCCGCGATCTTCGTTAACTGCTTCATTGTCCAAGTTAGACTTCTTTCGCTACTCACATTCAAAAGACCAGACGAGCTTCCTTCTCTCGCCTTTCACAATGTTCTGTGGATGTAACCTTTCCACAATGACCTAGGCGAGAAATTATGCGCCCACACAATCGGTGTGCTCTTCAGCACCAGTAGCAGAACTGGCGGAAAGTTTTCCCGTTTCCGGCCTGCTACATGAGGTACCTTCTCTAAATTTCTAGAATCCATTGTGGCAAACTTCGGGAGACTTTAATATTTTTGAAAATTAAATAAATGATGATAAGGTTTTGGCTCACGATAGTCGACACAAGGATTAATGAACGAAATCTTCACGCGTCAGAATGAGATTTTAGCTATAGATTATTCAGAATGAGTAGTTGCAATGTAACAATTGATAGACGAGATGGAGATGATTGAACGAATTTACCGAATGATGATAGTGAATCTCAGCGCAAATGTTTTCCTTAAAGATATTCCGTTACAGAAGGAGATCTCGTAGGTGTCTATAATCTAGGCTGGCTCAACATTATCAAAACTTAAAACTAATCTACGCAATGCCATGGTAAATCTCTGTAAATTGTTATCAAAAAAATTAATTCGATCTGAGATTGTCTTAGCCTCTCTACTAATCCTGCAAATAAGTTCATTATTTCCATAATTCGTTCTATGAAAGTTTGCTTGGAAGGGTACAAAATGTCTAATAATTCTAGAAGGAACAACTAAATTAATCATTGATAAAAGAGAAGGACACAAAATAAACCCATTTAAAATTTTATATAAAAACAATAAATCATTAAAAAGAAATCTTGACAAAACCAAAGGAACATTCAGCAAACTACGAAGATCATTATAATCGTGGGCATGACTGTCAAATGGTAAATTAAGTTGCCTTGCAGCAAACCTCAAAAATCGATTCTGAACTCTTTCAATTCTGACAATATTAAACACATATATTGGTGACCAAACAACAGAAACATACTCAAGAATCGTTCTGACAAGCGTAAAGTATAATACTCTTTAACACATTATTACTATGAAAAACCGATGCTGTTCTCATTACAAATCCTAAAGATTTAAGGGCTTTCGAAACCTCTCCAGATATATGATTATTAAAAGAAAAATCGTTAGTAAATAATAACCCCAAAGCAGATATTTTAGTTCTTCTAAGATCAAATTGACTGTAAAGATTGTGAGGGGGCGTATGTTGGACAAACTGTCAGACCTTTAATTACTAGAGTAAACGGACATCGTGGTAATGTTAGACGTCTTAAAGATTGCTCTTCTTTAAGTAGGCATGCAATCTCAAATCTACATAATTTTGATTTTAAAAATCCAAAAATTTTAACTTATTCTAACAATCAAAAGAAACGAAATGTTTTAGAGATGATTCATATTACAAAAAATAAAAACTCAGTAAATCAACGCTCAGACACTCAAGGTTTGAGTAAATTATATACTCCTTTGTTTATTTAAATTATTTTTTAAAAAAAGTCCTAAAAAATTTTATATTTTTTTATATTTGGTATTCTTGTAAAAATTCAATCAACGTAAACGTCGTAAACTATTATAACTCCTGTAGACTGGCAATCCGATATACGTCTCGATTATGCTTAATTTGACACATCAGTCAGTCCGTAGGAACTATGTAGACACACAAGTATTGTACTTTCTTCTATGTTGTTTTTTTTATGTTTTAGATGAATTTGTTAATGGTAGGTTGTTTAATTTGCTGATTTTTGTAAATTGTTAACAATTATTAAATGTGTTCTAACGTTTTTTAGCCCTGAAGATGAACTGGTACCAGTTCGAAACGTTGGCAAAATAAAATAAATTAGTTCGACCAAAGAAGCCGTTTTATTTACAATTATTATGAATATCTGGTCGTTGTTGCTATAATAATTTATTTCTTCACCACCAATTGTATAACAATAAACCAATGTATTTCTTTTTGAAAAAGAAATAATACAACTTTTATTGATATTAACAGTCATGTGATTAAAGGAACACCAATCATCCAAACGATCTAAATCTTGTTGAAGTTCAGAGCAATTTATATATTTATTTATTATCAGGATTATCTAAAATTTCACTTATTGGGTGTATCAATTTATTAATTAAAATTAAATTAATTTCCTGAGTTTTTCTGTTTTATTTCAATCAACCCAGAGTTTAATAGTTTCTTTGAATCTTTGAAATATAATACTTTTGCCGACCAACATTCTTTAGTCCGATGTCACCCGAATTTATAATTCTTCTAACGACTGACTGATGGTCGCGGTTACTATTAGGCTACGTCTAGCGCGAAAAATCATGAATTTGGAAAACAATTGGAAATGGTGTACCGTAATCTGGGGCTATAAGGAACAGATTTCAGCTTTAAAGTCTTGCAACTTTTTTTTTATTGAAATATTGCCTTAATTTTTTTTTCTTTTCTTGATCTTGGCGAGCAGTTTGAAGGGTTAAAGAATTGTTTTGATCAAAGCTTGAATTTTAAGCAAAAAATACGAAAAAGACGCATTTTTTCGAAATTACAAAATGGGACTATAAGGAACAAGGCGGTAAAACTATTGGAAAACGTATTTAAAGTTAAAGAAATTATTTTTTATTGATCGAAAGTAAACACAGAATATAAAACAAATGTAAAAACAAAACTAAACGTTGCTGGTATCATCAGTTGAGGTCGATGATGATAACTGGTCGTTTTTTGTGACTTGTCGGTACCAACACTCTTTTACAATTTCGAACCATCTTTGAACACTAAAAACCAAATTAGGTGATAAAAAAACAAACGAAATTACGAAAAACTTACGTTTTGGCAACACACTTTAACAATTCGGAAGAAATAATTGTGTTCCTTATATACCCGCTGTTTGTGAATTTTGATTTTTTTCTCGTAAATCTTACTGTAAATACAAAATAAACGTATTTATTACTTAGTGAACTCAATAAAACTTCCCATAATAAATCCCTTTAATAAAAGAAAATTACTTTGAGAAGTTAAAATAGGAACAACTTACCTCGGCAATCAAATGTTTCCCAAGTTTGAAATTTCACTAAAACACAATTACTCACTTACAAGCTACTACTGTTCACAAAATTATTAATAGTCGCAATTATTGCATTGAATAGTATTGGCAGTTACCCCAGCAACAATTTTTCAAAAGCAAGTAACACAATTTATTTATACACGGCCCCGATAACTTCAACTCCACCCGAACACAGAGTTTTGTTCCTTGTAGCCCCGGTGTTCCTTATAGCCCCGGTTTACGGTATTTAAGGAAAAGTAAGATAACGATTTGGATCGTTACACCATTTATTCTTGCTGTTTTGGGTGTCCTTTGGTGAGTCGCCCTACCATCATAGTAATGAATATTGGCAACGAGCCAGTTCCCAACCTTCTCACTTCGGCAAATGGATTAAAAATTTCCAGAATCTTCTGTCTCTAATCCCAGCAGTTTGTTAATGAAACTATTTTCAAATTAATTTTCCAGCTTCAACGACAATTGGTGGAACGAGGAGGTGGAATTTCTCTCAGCGACCAGGAGTCTCTAGTCTCATTTCCAAGGGGGAGTATAAACGGTGCAGCAACGCCTGGAGCCGGAAGCAGCGGAGGCGGATGTGGTATAATTCCACATTTAGGATCCCAGCAACCCCTTGGTAGTGTGGAATTAGGCGTTGGTAATGCCAGTGGCGGTGTGGGGACAGGTTCCACTTCCTGTGGACAAGCTGGTGATCGCGGAAGTTGTAGTGCAGACAGTGGAGTCCGTGGTTCCAGTGACCGAGAAAGTGGCGGTGCCACCAGCGTTGGAGGCAATCTCTCCGATTCGACAACCGATGGTACGTCTTTGCTGAAAAATGCCCTTTCTTCCAAAATCTAGTCCCTAATGATTCTTTCTAATACACTTATCTTCTAATTACACTCATCTTCACATCGTTTTCTCATCACTAAAATTAATAACTTTCTAAATACTTCCAGTTTACATGAGAATTGATTATTTAAAAGAGAATCAAATCTTTTCCCGAAAAAACTATGTATAATTTGTCGCGGATTTTTCCCCGACCTTCATTTTAATCGATTAACGGAATTGAAGCAAAACATTTTTTTAGTAAAAAATCGTTTATGACAATGAAAAGTAAAAGAGAAGCTGTTCTATTATATCTGACTAGAAACTTTTTTAATCATATTTTTACGAGATTCTCTTTGAGAGGGAAAGTTTTAATGATCAAACTTTTTACTTTAATATATAATTATTGTGTCTTGGAAGCCCCCTCTACACTTTCTCCTCGAAAACTTTGGTGCTGCTACAAATTTCCACTTAGGTGGGCTTTTGCTATGAAATTAATTTCAACTACATATTTGTATAATTTCTCCTAATTGTAAATTTAACATTAATTATTAAATATTATTATTAATTTAATATTAAAGATTTGGATTTGATTTTCATAAGTATTCATCATGTCTCATAGTAAATTACTGTAGGTACTAACTTTTTGGTGAATTTGTCAATTTCCACAATAGTGCATATTTGATCCTGAAAACTCACTGGCATGAAAATTAAACATTAACACTTTCTAGATGCATATTTTGAAACATACACGTAAAGTAATTGGCTCTTAATTTTTTTCCAACTCTTTTGCTAATTGTAAGTAATTAACGAATTCTAAGACAACCGAGAATTACTGCAAATAAAAAGTTTAAAAAGCAAAAGATAAAAATATGTTTTTAATTTTAAAAAAATGTTTGTTTTTTCCACCGAATTTTTCTCTTTTTAACACGAAGTTTCTCACTGACATTTGCACGTTATAGAAAATGACACTTTTTCAATTTGCATTAAGTGCGTGTTATTTTTAAAATAACATTATTAAGTAGAAAAATAAAGAACAGCATAAAGAACACACAACAAAAAATTGCTTGAGTCAACATCGAGGACAACATCTTGGAAAACTACCATTTGAAGTGAAGATTGATTCTATGTATGAATTTATTTTTTTTTTAAATCCCTATATTTCGCACAGGGACTCCTACAATAACGGTCGAGGGAAGTGGTCTGGATATGGACAGCATCTCCGTGGTATCTTCAATAGCGACATCTCACATGTATCAATGTAAGTGTTTTTACATGAACATCAAACGCCATTGTCGTGATTTTCATAAGACCAGGATAAATAGGAATAGAATCCAAAATGAACCTGGAGTTGGATATTTATGAAGGCTTCTAATTTTTAAATATCACATTCTGCTAATATTTTTATTTGTAAAATTATTTTATAGTGGAAAATCTACATTTGCAAAATGTAAAATTGGAGAGTTTGTGAAAATGCTTAAAACTGATTAGTTAGGAATGCTGATTATTAACTTTAGGTTTAATTTTTAAAATTCAAAATGTCGGATCCAACATGTCAGGCTATTTTTTATTAGATATTGACAAGATATTATTTAAAAATTCTTCACTCACAAATTTTTTACCACTGCATTTTTAATACACTTCCAGTTTCACTCAAAATTTTTTTCATCTCATTTTGAATCAAAATTTATCCCCCCCCCCCCCACTTTTACTTTAAATCAAAATTGATTCTTATTACACTTTTACTTCACTTTCACTCAAAATTTACTTTCACTTCAAATTCACTTAAAATTTACTTTCCCTTTACTTTCACCCAAAACTTATTTTCACTCTATTTTTACTTCAACTCCAATTTGTTTCTACTCCACTTTCACTTCACTTTCACTCAAAATTTACCTTTACTTCAAATTCACTTAAAATTTACTTTCCCTTCACTTTCACCAAAAATTTATTTTAACTCAAGTTTTACTTCAACTCCAATTTGTTTCTACTCCACTTTCACTTCACTTTCACTCAATCTATTTTCACTCCACTTTCACTCAAAATTTACTTTCCCTTCACTTTTACTTAAACTCTAAATTTGTTTTCACTCCATTTTCACTTCACTTTCACTCCAAATTTACTTTCACTTAACTTTTACTCAAACTCCAGATCTGTTTTCACTTGATTTTCACTTCACTTTCACCCCAAATTTTCTTTCACTTCACTTTCACTTAAAATTTATATTCCCTTCACTTTCACCCAAAATTTATTTTCACTCTGTTTTTACTTCAACTCCAATTTGTTTCTACTCCACTTTCACTTTACTTTCACTTTATCTATTTTCACTTCACTTTCACTCAAAATTTACCTTCACTTAAAATTCACTTAAAATTTACTTTCCCTTCACTTTCACCCAAAATTTATTTTCACTCTTTTTTTACTTCAACTCCAATTTGTTTCTACTCCTTTTTCACTTTACTTTCACTTTATTTATTTTCACTCCATTTTCACTTAAAATTTACTTTCACTTTACTTTTACTTCAACTCCAAATTTGTTTTCACTCCACTTTCACTTCACTTTCACTTATTCTATTTTCACCTCACTTTCACTTTTACACACAATTTACTTCCACTTCACTTTCTACTTGGTCAAAGTTTTTTTTCACATCAGATTGACTCTACTTCCTCACTACTCTCATTTTCAGTGAAAATTCATTTTTTAGTGAATTTTTTCATTCATTTTCTTTCAAATTCTATTTTGGCTCTACTTTCACTTTCACTCAAATTTTAAATATGCAACTTAATTTTTTTTTAGTAGAGTGAAAGTTGAAGGAGAGTAAAATAAATTTTGAGTAGAAGCGAAAGTGGAATGAAAAAACGAATTTAAGTGAAAGTGAAAGTAGAGTCAAAATAAAATTTCAAGGAAGGCGAAAGTAAAATGAATATAAAATTTAAGTCAAAATAAAGTGGAAATTAAATTGGAGTGAAAAAAAATCTTAGTGGGAGTCAAAATGAGATGAAAGTGGAATGACAATGAAATTTGAGTGAAAGCAGAGTGAAAATAGATTAAGTGAAAGGGAAGTGAAAGTGAAGTGAAAATAGATTGAGTAAACGTGAAGTAAAAATAAATTTTGAGTGAAAGTGGAATACAAATAAATTGAGTAAAAGTGAAACTGGAGTGAAAGTAAATTTGATGAAAGTGAAGTGAAAGTGGAGTGAAAATAAATTTTGAGTGAAAGTGAAATGAAAGCAAATTTTGAAATAAAGTAGAGCGAAAGTGCATTGAGTCAACGTGGAGTACAAATAAATTTTGAGTAAAAGTGGAGTAAAATTAAATTTTAAGTAATATTGAAAGTGGGGTGAAAATAAATTTTAAGTGAAAGTGGAGTCAAAGTAGATTGATTGAAAGTGAAGTGAAAGTGGAGTAAAAGTAATTTTTGAGTATAAGTTAAGTGAAAGTAATTTTTGAAGGAAAGTGGAGTGAAAATATATTGATAGTGAAGTGAAGTTGGAGTAAAATTAAATTTGGAGTTGAAGTAAAATTTGGGGGGGGGGAATAAATTTTGAGCAAAAATGGATTGGAAAAATTTTTTGAGTGAAACTGAAAGTAAAATGAATGTGAAGTGACAATGGAGTGAAAAAAAATGTTGAGTAAATGTGAAAATGGAGTGAAAGTAAAATATTAATAGAGTGGAACAAATTTTTCACTAAACGTGCGGAAGTGGAGTGAAAGTAAAGTGAAAATAAACTCTAAGTGAAATTGGAGTGAAAATGGGATGAAAAAAAATTTTAAGCGAAAGTGAAGTGAAAAAAAATTTTATGGGAAAGTGGAGTGAAAATGGGATGAAACAAATTTTTTGTGAAAGTGATGTGAAAATAAGGTGAAAATTTGTTTTGGGTGAAAGTGAAAATGGAGTTAAAAAATTTTGAGTGATATTAATATTAATATTTTAATAATATAATTAATATTTTAATATTAATATTTTTAATCTACATGTTAGATTCGTCATTTTTAATATTACAATTTTGACATCAGGCTTGAATTCAGCAACCCTATAAACCTTAAAGAGGTAAATAAATAAAATCGCTTTTAATGATTTTATTAAAATCTTCTTCACTTGAAACAAAAATTGTGCATGAATTTTTTAGGTTTTATACAATGTGAAAGAAATTTTATTTTTAACTGATTATCATTGTTGTAAAAGAAGCAAACAAATTTTTTTATAAAAAAAATAAAAATAATTTATTTTAAACTTTAAAGTAGCCACTGAAAAAATTAAATTCTAATTTTAAGAAAAACTTCTTATATATGCGCCAAGAATATTCCCCACTTAAATTAAGTGGAAAATATTCTTAAAATAATAATGTTCTTCTTATTGTAAGAATATTCCCCACTTAATTTAAGTGGGAAATATTCTAGGCGCATATATAAGAAGTTTTTCTTAAAATTAGAATTTAATTTTTTCAGTGAGGCTTTAAAGTGAAACGAAATTTTAGCTTACTTTAGTGCTAAATTTTTATAATAATTTATACATGTAAATATTGTAATTAATTTAAACTTATTTGAAATTATTATTACAAATAGTAATTTATATAATAGAGACGTGCGAAATAGTTATAATAATTGTATCTCTGAGTCTATATGCTTTTAGTTTAATTTTTTAATGATTACATTCTCGAATAATGGGTCGAATAACGATGTTTGTAAAATTAAAATTACTTTGTTTATTTACAATACAATTTGAACCCATAATGGTAACCACGTTTCAAGCAGTTTTGTACCTAGTGGTCGTTTCATCCTCCACTTATTTACGTTATATGCACTCCACAACTGATTACCAAGGACATCGGCTTTCGTCTTCATTTGTAACCAGTTTTCAGACAGTTTAAAAAATTTTCAAATTCAAATTTCCCTTGCTTCAAATAATATTTATCGATCGTATCAAATTGGAAAATACAATTTTATTTTATTCCACTTTTCGTTTTATCTGCTATAAAATTAAAATTATTGTATTCACTACCTTAGGATTTTAAATTTCACTTAATTTTATGAAATGATCTAAAAACGTTTCAAATTTATATTTACATGCTTCATTTATTTTAAATTTATTATTCATATATTATTCTAAGTTTAGTAAAATTTATTCTGTTCTATTTATAAATTTATTGTTATTTTGTTTTTAATTATTTTTTAAATTAATTATTATTACTTATAATAATAATCGTCGTTTTGTTATTCATTCATTCTGTTCACGCCTGAAGTTAGTCACTGACGCGTACGCTTTGTTTTCTTTTTTAATTTTGAAATTTAAAATTTTATGATTTTTTTCCATTTAAAAAAAATTCTTCTCGACTATTTTTTTGAAAAAGATAATAATTTTCTTGAAATTAAAAATTTATTTTATCTAAAATTTAATGAAATTTTCAAATTTTGTTGGAAAATGTTTTAAATTATGATTTTTGAAAATTCTATTAACTTGAAGAAATTTTTATAAAATTTTAATAATTATTTTCCTGAAATAAAATTTTTTCAGAATTTTGAAAATCGAATGATTCAATTATTCTGAAACCATTGTTAAATTATTTAAAATACATATTAATATTGTTATTTATTTTTTCACATGAAATTAAATTTTTAAAAATTACATTTTCAAATCTTTTGCAATTTAATTATTATTAAAAATTTAAAATGCAATTGCTTTTAGAATTTTTAACTAAAATTCTTGGAAGCTATTATTTTTTTAGTAAATTTTGAGAAAGTACTTTGAGAATACGAATTATTAAAGAAATTTAAAAAAATTTGATTTCTTGTGAAGAAATAAATAACAATATAATATGTATTTTAAATAATTTAACAATTTTTTCAGAATAATTGAATCATTTGATTTTCAAAATTCTGAAAAAATTTTATTTCAGGAAAATAATTATTAAAATTTTATAAAAATTTCTTCAAGTTGATTGAATTTTTAAAAATTATAATTTAAAACATTTTCAAACAAAATTTGAAAATTTCATTAAATTTTTGATAAAATAAATGTCATTTAAAATGCGTAAAAAATTAAATCTTACTCAATTAAATTTTACAGTATTTTTTAAAATTTCAAAAATTTGTAATTTAACAGGATTGTTATAAACATTGAAGAATTTTATCAAAATTACTAGTGAAATATTCAATTTTCAGAATTCATAAGAAAATTCTAGATTTTGGTTTTCAGCAACGTTTGACCAAAAAAATTTTAATATAAAACCTTAAAAAGAATTTTTTTTTAAATTATAAATAATTTGTAATTTCAGAAAATTATAATTTTAAATAATTTTACAAATTATTTTAATTTTTCAAAAGATGCAATTTGGGTTCAAATAAAAAAAAAAAAATTACAGCATTGATTAATAATAATTCAACTTCCAAAAGTTTCAATTTTAAGTTTTTGGAGAATTAGAATTTTAAATAATTATAATTAAAAATCTCGAAAAAGGTAATATTCATAAAAAATTTTTATTAAAATTTGTTTTTAAATTCTTGAAATTATTTTCAATTCTTTAAAATAAGGTTTTGAATTTGTATAATTTATAATTATTCAAATGATAATTTAAATAATTTATTGTATAAGTAATTTTAATTTTTTGTTATTAGTTTATATTTTTTATTTTATTATTGATTTTATATTTATTTTTTATTTTATTTATTTTTTATTTTATTTATTACTATTATTATTATTATTATCATTTTTAATAATATTATTCATTGATATTATTTATTCATGTACAATTATAATATTTTGTTTAAATGTTATTATTTAGTTGACCTACTCTTTGATACTATGAAAAAATTACATTCAAATTCTAATTTTAATCCCAACTTGAACGACTATTTAATTAATAATACCAACGTAGAAATTAATTAAAAAAATTTTTAATTTCAGTTTCTTTAACTTTTTAAATTAAATTCATTACATAATTGTAGCTTTGTTGTCACCTCAATTGTTCAAATATACACCACTCATTATATGTTTTATAATTTTAGCTTTTTTTGTCATCGCTGGTGCATGTGCATGAAAATAATAAAAAAAATTTATATTAAATCTGTGATTTTTCACAAAGGTATATTATATTACTGAACGCCAAACGGTTATAGGAAAATTGAATGTGTGTTCTTTATGTTGAGTAGATAATATATTTATGTATGTAAAATTAATAAAAAAATACTTTAAATTAAAAAACTTATTTTCAGATAAGGTCTTTATTGGTAGCAAAAATAATAGCATCAATGTCTATTTTTGTTGAAAACTCTCGAAAGATTGTCTGCCTTTTTTTTAATAGTCTGCATAAAATTTACTTAAATGGAAATTTTATATTTTAGTTTAAGAGAAATTATTTATAAATAAAAATATTTAATAAATAATAATAATAATTTTAATATTTTATAAATTATTTATTTTAAAACATCTTTGTTTTATTTATAACGTCAAAATGGGGTAAAAAATAAGAATGAAGTAATAAGTTACAAGACTTCACGGTAAATCGTTAGCTATTAAAATAACACCAAAATGGATTAAAATAACACTAAATTGGATTATTTAAATCCTTTTTGGTGTTATTTTAATACCTAACGATTTACCGTGTTAAAAATTTTGTTTTAAGATGTATATTATTTATACTTTTGTTGTTCGATTATGTAATTTCACTTAAATTTCAATTCACATTCACTCAAAATTTATTATCATTTCACTTTCACTAAAAATTAATTTTTACTCCACTTTCACATTCACTCAAAACTTCTTTTCACTCAATTTTCACTTCACATTCGCTCAATTTTCACTTCATTTTGACATAAAATTTTTTTCAATTGATTTTCATTTCACTTTCCCTCCACTTTCACTTTCATTCAAAAAATTATTTCACTCCACTTTCACCTTAACCCGAGATATTTTTTTTAACTTTATTTTCACTTCACTTTTTAGTTGGTCCACGTTGTGGACTTTGATTTTTTACTGGAGAAAAAGAATAATGAAATAAATTTTGTGTGGAAGTGAAAGTAATCTGAAAGTGAAGTAAAAGTGGAGTAAAAATAAATTTTCACTGAAAACAAAATAGAAGTGGGGTGAATATAAATTTTTAAGTGAAAGTGAAGTGAAATTGGAGACAAAATAAAGTTTCAGTGAAAGTAGTGTGAAAATAGGAATAAAAAATTCTTTGAGTGAAAGTGGTGTGAAGAAAAAATGGAATGAAGAAAATGTTACGATGAAAGTGAAAGTGGAATGAAAGAATTTTTCGAGTGAAAGTGAAGTGAAAATGGAGTGAAAATAAATTTCAAGTGAAAGTGAAGTGAAAATGAAGTCAAAATAAATAATAAATAAAAATAAATAAATTTCGAGTGAAAGTGAAGAGAAAGTGAAGTGAAATTGGAGACAAAATAAATTTTGAGTGAAAGTAGAGTAAAAGTGAAGTGAAAATATGGAGTGAAAATAAATTTTGAGTCAAAGTGGAGTGAAAGTGAAGTGAAAATGGAGTGAAAATAAATTTTGAGTCAAAGTGGAGTGAAAGTAAAGTGAAATTACATAATCGACTCCCTATTACTTTTTACCCCAGTCATACTATAATTGCCCCATTTGACGATATATTTAATATCTCAAAGCGTTTTATCTTAAACTAAATTTTATTTTAATGTAAAAAGTGCTTAAAATTTAGTAACTAACTAATTTTTTAAACTTTTAGTTAGAAAAAAAAATTTTTTTTTGACTGTTTTCCAATTTTTTTTTAAATGTAAAGAGATTTTTGTTTTAAAAGTTTCATAAAGTTGGAAATAAAAGTGAAAAATAGTATGTTTATGCGGTAAATGAAATTTTTTAAAAAACAAAATTTATATTGGTAAATAAAATTATTTTTGAAAATGTTTTTTGTTTACAGCAACAACTCCAAAGGATTGCAGTCCAACTTTGTCGCCTTTAAATGCATTTTCAAGGTCAATGGATAATTCTTCATTATCTCGCTCTGTGGAACAACTGTCGAGTCCTTTGGAATCTGAACCTAGAAGAAATAAACAGACACCATCTGTCGTTGCACCTGCTGCACACTCACGGTCTTCTGCCACACGTGGAGGCACGTGGGGTTCCATTTCAAGGTAATTACAACACTGACCATTAGTTTACCATAAAATCGATATTTATTCAAATTTTTAATATTATAGGTTTCTCTACATTCATTAGGGTACAATTTTCAGATCCTTAAATCAGTATTACAGCGGGTGGTTTTATTTGATTTTTTCTGTATTTAATTCTTGATTTTGGGTCAGAATTCGTGAAATTTTCACAGAAAACAAAAAGTATTTTTTTTTTAATTTAAAATGGTGAAAAAACATTTCTATTTGGTCTTAGGAATGTGTCCACCAAAGAATAGAAAAAAATATAATTTTTTATAAAAGTTATTGCAAAATTAATTTTTTTGCAACTTTTTAAACAAAACCATATTTCTCCTAAATGAATGAAACGATTTAAGAAATGAATGAACCAAGCGGGAATATAAAGGGGAAAAAAATTTATGAGAAATAACATTTTGTTTAAAAAGTTGCAAAAAAATTAATTTTGCAATAACTTTTATAAGAAATAAAATTTTTTTCTGATCTTTGGTGGACACATTCCTAAGACCAAATAGAAATGTTTTTTCACCATTTTAAATTTAAAAATAATACTTTTTGTTTTCTGTGAAAATTCCACGAATTCTGACCCCATTGCTCGTGAGACCATAGGTGAACGATTTCGTCTATTTTATTTTATATTTACGATTAAAAAAGCAATTTTAAGTGGGTGCACTTCTCTGGATCTTTTCAGGGTATTCGCTCGTTCACGTCATCGGAAAGCAGTAAATACCTCCGGAATCGGGAGCATGGGGAGCGAGGGTCCAGAAGGATTCGACCCATATCGATCGCGGTCACCCCTTACAGAAGAAGGATATGCTGAGAAACTTCGTTTATTGCGGGAAGCTGCATCAGTACCAATGGAAAGATGGAGAGCACCAACTGTTCTAGCATGGCTCGAAGTTGCACTTGGAATGCCACAATATGGTCCAAGATGTGCTGAAAATGTCAAGTCTGGCAAGGTGATATTTTCGGTCGCATAAAAAAATACCAAATACATCTATTCTGTACATTCACTTCACTTTCACTTCACTTTCACTTCACTTTCACTTCACTTTCACTTCACTTTCACTTCACTTTCACTTCACTTTCACTTCACTTTCACTTCGCTTTCATTTCACTTTCACTTCACTTTCACTTCACTTTCACTTCACTTTCACTTCACTTTCACTTCACTTTCACTTCACTTTCACTTCACTTTCACTTCACTTTAGTGGAAGTGAAGTGAAGTGAAGTGAAAGTGAAAGTGAAGTGAAGTTACAGAATAGGACCTCTGATAGGCAATGTCAGAAAGTTAAAAATAGCAAAATTTAGAGAAAGTTTACCACAGATTTAATGAATAAATAATTATTTTAGTTTTAGTTTTCAAAGCAATAATAAAAACACATGAAAATGTAGCTTCGTCGCAACAACACATAACCTCATAAAAATGCAAATTTCATCTGTACACTTTAAATTAACAGGCCTTTAAATTAATTAAGATATGACTTTTTCGACTTTTTTCGACTATTTTCAAATAATGCGACTTTTATCGACTTTTATTGTAAAAAATTGACACTTTTTCGACTTTTCTTCCAAATTTTCCGACAATATACCATTTTTTATTTTTATTATAAAATGCAACTTATTTCGATTTTTATTAATATAAAAAGTATAATAGACAAATCTTTGAAAATTTATTTTTCTACATTGTTTTCTAATTAAATTTTGCAACTATTACAATTAAAGAGATTTTGAATAATTTAAATTCTGTAAAATTTAATTTAAACTTAATCATCTTTTCAAGTATTTATTATTACAATTTTTTTTGAAATTAACTTTTAAAGAATTTTAATTGAAAATTTCAGAAATAATATTGAATTCTCAAAAATTCTATAATGAAGACTCTTCAAATGTATAAATTTAGTAAAAATGAAAATAAATGTAAAATAAGTTTTAAAAGTAATATTAAAATAGTTTTGAAAAAAGTTATTCATATTAATTATTAGGTTATAATTTTTTTTTAAATTCTATTATTTTCAATATTGTCGCGAAAATTCGAATTTACACACAAAATGAAAAATTTAAATTTTTCAGAATTATTTTCAATATTTTGGAGAAAATAATCATATATTCAAAATTTTCAATTACAATTATTCAAAAAAAAGATTCTTTTTTAAATAAATAATATTACATTATAATATTTATAAAGAACTAATTCTTAGAATTGTTTTTTCGTAATTTTTTAAGATTCAACTACCTTCAAATAAAGTAAATTAAAATTTTAAAAAAATTTCTTATTTTAAAATTTTTCAAAAATCATTGACAATTAAATTTCTTGGAAAAAATTTGATTAAATTCTTTTATATTTTTAAAAACTCAATTATTTTTTTAAAGCATTTGTCTAATTTGAATTATTTTTCAAAAGTTTTACTAAATTTAAATTATTTTGAAAAAGACTTTACCAAATTGCAATTTTTTGTTATTTTCTATATGTGTTTAATTATAAAACTTTGTGTATTTCAAAAAATTATTTAGAAATATATTTAAAAAGTTTATTTTTACGAATTTCTTTATTAAACTATTTGATAATATTCTAGCTTAATGAATATCTTGGAAAAGAAAAATTGACGGTTTGAATTATTATAAAAAATTAGATTTTTTGTATTTTAATAATTAAATAATTTTTAATTAATAATTAAAATTTTCGAAGAAATTGTAGAAAATAATTAAAAATTCATAAGGATAATAATTGATTTAGAGATGAAGTATAGTTGAAAACTGTGGAAAATAATTGAATTTTTGGAATGATTATAGTTTTAGTTTTTAGAATTTATTTAATTTTAGTTTTTAAGTTTTTTTCAATTTATTTCCTGTGAATAAAGAAATAAAAAGTATTTGAATATTTATTTAGCAAAATTACACAAGTTTTGATTAATATGAATTTTTGTGACAACACTGAACGACTTTTTCGACTTTTTTTCTATTTTTAATCGACTAAAAAGTGACTTTTTTTGCTCTTTAAAGTAGATTCGAGGCCTGAATTAACAATATTCCTTATTAATAAGTTAATAATTTTCATGTTTCTTTTGTATCATAATTATATTTTACATTATATCGTAATTTTCGTGTTTTGAATACTAAAAAATTTAGATTTCTTAGAAATTTACATTATTGTGGTTAATGCTTATCTTTATATGGGTGAATTTTCTGAAAGTGACATTTTTTATGTCTCGATTAATTTTACAAAATCTACTCTTTAATAAGTATTATCGATTTCCATAGTGAACATTTAGCACTTATTTATCATTTTTAAAAGAAAATTAAATAATTTTATTCAACCAGATTTACGTAATAACTAAATTACTTTCATCTCCGAAGCCTTTTCAACATGTCTCCAATAGGACTTCTACAATAAAATTTAATTTTCATGCTCTTTTTCAAATTCTCAGAAATTTTTTTAAAATATTGTCAGAAAGTACAATGTTTTTTCTATCATTGTGTGCATTTTAAAAATTTGTAGACCTCACTTTTATTTTTGATAAAAATGTTTAAACTTTGTCTTCAGTTTTAGGTTAAAATTTCTTTACAATGATTACTGACATTTTATACTTTAAAAATATCTTAAACAAAATTTTAATGCACATTAAAATAAAGCTGAGAATCTGACGTTAAATTTTCCTATATTTTATCTACAAAAAGGAGAAAAATTATTGCTGTTATAAATAATCGAAATTTACATTTTTCTCCGAGTAAAAATTAATTTCATCTCCGAAGCCTTCCTTTTTGATAAATAACTGAATGTAGAAGTAAATTTAACGGAATATTTCGATGGTAATATAAAATGAGAGTGTAAGATTTGTATGTTTTACCAAAAAACATATTTTAATTGCGCCCTAGTGTATACAAATATGAAAGAAAATTTATTTTTCATCTCCGAAGCTTTTCGTCTCCGAAGCCTTTCCCTTGAAATTCGCTAGTTTTTCTTTTGTTTTTAGTATTTACCTGCATTGCTTTGAAAAAATTAACCCAAATTACCATTAAATCAAATACTTTAAATACATTTATATTTTCATCTAATTGAATATATTTGGTATTAAAATATACAAATTATTAATTTTTAAGCAGTGTAATTTTATTTTCGATTTCGTGAACGCGATATTGGCGTGAATTTTTAATAGAAAAGCTCGCCAATTAAATAAAAATAATTTAATGGAGCAACAATAATATTTTTCAAATGAAAAAAACTTTAATATTTTTAAGAATTAATTTTGCGCAACCTAAAAATCTTACTCTTGAGTATGAAATTGAGTAGGTTTAATAGAAAAAACCATATAATTGAAGAAAATTAATTGAAGAATTAATTGAAAAACTGAAATTTAAGTGTCACTTTCAAAAAATTCACCCATATAGAAAAAAATTTTTATATGTGTCTTCTAATGGAGAAATCTGTTACAGGTCTTGTTAGAATTAAGCGACGCCGAACTTGAGGCTGGACTTGGAGTGACTCACCCGTTGCATAGGAAGAAGTTAAGACTGGCAATTGAGGAACATCGGCAGCCGAATTTAGTTCGATATCCTTGCATTGCACAATTAGGACACACTTGGGTCAGTTCTGAATGGTTGCCTGACCTTGGACTTGCTCAATATTCCGAAAGTTTCGCTACTAATATGGTTGATGCCCGAATGCTGGACCATCTTAGCAAAAAGGAACTTGAAAAACTCCTTGGCGTTACGAGAAAGTTTCATCAGGCCAGTATTGTTCACGGAATTCATTTACTCCGGATGCTCAACTACGATCGACAGGTAATAGAGCGAAATAATAATTTAGTTTGGTAATTACGGGTTATTTCGTGTTGAAATAATTCACGAGCTGTTAAAAAACTATTCAAAAGAAAGTGGACATAAATTTCCTATAAAAAAAAAATAATAATAATAATAATTTTCTTATGATAAAATAATATTCTAAAAAGATCTTCATCAAAAATTATTATTCAGTACTTAATTATCAAAACAGATAGTGATGGAATTGTTTTTTTTTCTTTGACAATTTTAAGGCTCTCGCAGTTAGGAGGCATAATTGTGAACAGATTAATATGGATCCTCTTGTTTGGACAAACCAAAGGTTTATTCGATGGGCAAGAAGTATCGATTTGACGGAATATGCGGACAACCTAAAGGGTAAGTTTTTCTTTATTCAATTCAAGAGGGAATATTTTAAACATTCAGTCAAAATTTAACAGGGAATGTGTTATGTAATTTCACTCTTTCTTCACTTTTGCTCAAATCAGCTCAAATTCTATTTTCACTCCAAGTGATTATTTACTACTATTTTTATTACTATTTCAAATGTATTCAAAACTTTAAAAAAAGTTATTTAAGGAAATGTGACTATTATTATTTTTATTTATTTATTTGCCATTTAAGGAATGTAATTTATTTACAGATTCGGGAGTGCATGGAGCGTTAGTTGTTTTGGAACCTTCCTTCACTGGAGATACAATGGCGACAGCCTTAGGAATTCCTCCAGCTAAACATATGATTCGACGACATCTCACAGCAGAACTCGACGGTCTTGTTCTTCCAGCAAGGTACTCAGTCTACTGTCATCCAGATGCAACCCTGGACAACGCTCACTTATAATCAACGAGCAGTTCACATTCTCCCTCCCATTTCAATATCAGCGCCATTCAATTCACGAAGTGATGTTTTTTCAGTCTTAATCGTACCCCCCAAAAAAAATGAAAATCACACAATTCATAAACCTTACATTGAACATATTGCGTCCCTGCTGTCTTTAAAAGAAAGGAAAAAAAGAATTTTTCATTTAAATTTCTAATATTATTCGCATTTTTGAATATTAACACAAAAATTAATTTAAATGCATAATCTTTAAATTTGGATATGAACTATTGGAAAATTACATTGGAAAATGATGCTTTTTAATCTTTAACGATGTTCTAAAGCAGGGACGACAAATTTAGAAGCAATCGAATTTTCTTATCGATTGTTTTTAAAACATTAATGATATATTTGTGAGAAATTGTGGATGTAACGAAACATGCAATAATTCATGAGTGGTAAGCTATCTTTTAAATTATTTTCTTTAAAGCAAAACAATTAAAATATTCTTTTTCATAATGAAATCGTTCGGTAGGAGAAATAATTATTTCTTCAAGGATTTTAAGACTTGACAAATTGGTTTTTTAAAAGAACTTTTAAAAGGATTTTTAAAAGAATTTTTAAAAGAACTTTTAAAAGAATTTGCAAAAGAATTTTTAAAAGAATTTTTAAAAGAATTTTTAAAAGAATTTTTAAAAGAACTTTTAAAAGAATTTGCAAAAGAATTTTTAAAAGAATTTTTAAAAGAATTTGTAAAAGAATTTTTAAAAGAATTTGTAAAAGAATTTGCAAAAGAATTTGTAAAAGAGTTTGTAAAAGAATTTGTAAAAGAATTTGCAAAAGAATTTGTAAAAGAATTTGTAAAAGAATTTTTAAAAGAAGTTTTAAAAGTATTTGTAAAAGCTATCTTATAAAAAGGCCACTGATTGTAAAAATTGTGTGCTACGTTACATTTTCCATTATTGTCTCGCATAACGCGTGTCATCAATTTTATCAATTTTCGTAAGCAGACGCCAAAGTGGAAAGAGCTTATAAAATCCATACGTAATTACTAAAAAAAAAGGATCAGTAAAATTAAAAATTTAAAGCACATCTCGTAAAGTAATTAAGAGAAAAAAGAATTAAGATATAGTAATATATTAAGTAAGATATAATATATTTAGAGAAATAATTGAATTAATTTTGAATTTTCTCCATTGAAAAGAGAATTTTTCCATTTTTCTATATCAACTATTTTAATATTACATGTTTTTGATATTTGCATTCTATAAATTACAAAAAAGGTACTTTTCTTTAGTTGGAGAAATATAAATATTATTACTATTATTATTATTTTTTCTATAGAAAAAAGAGAGAAAAGTGACGTGAATTTATGGTTTTATAATAATGATATTTCGAAAATTGTTTATTGATATCAGTTTTTAAAATCGTAATTTTAAATACTCAATGAATTGAAAATTTGTCTCTAATAAAATCTCAATTGGCAGCATTATTCACATTAACATTAACAAATAATAAAAAAAAAAAAATAAATAATAATAATAAATAATAATTAACATTATTATTATTATTAACATTTTTAACATTACTTTATAGTTTTTTTCAATATTGTGAAAATATTGACAGTATTGAGGAAGTGTTGGTGTAATTGCTGCTACTTGAGATAATGTGGGAGCTGTAAATTAATTTGTACAAAAAATTTTGAGAGAGGCAATGGATACTTAATTTTGGCTACACTTTTAGATTTTTACTAATTATATTAAAACCTGTTGACTGTCGATGACGACTGTAGGCGAAGGTAAAAAAAGGAATTAAAACTTGTTGGTAATTTCACTTCAACTTTCACTTAGAATTCATTTTTACTCCATTCGCACTTTACTTTCAATCCACCTTGACTCAAAATTTATTTTCATACTAATTTTACTTTATATTCAGTCAAAATTTATTTTTATTCAATTTTCACCTTACTTTTCACTCCACTTCGACTTTTACTCAAAAAATTTGTTTCACTCCACTTTCACATTCACTCAACATTCTTTTAACTACACTTTTACTTTCACTTAAATTTTAATTTTAATTTTTTTTTCATTTCACTCAATATTTTTTACTCCCTTTGAAAATAGAGTGAAAACGCATATTTTCAGTGAAAGTAGATAATAATTTTTTCCCCTCCATTTTCACTCAATTTGCACTTTTACTAAATTTTATTTTCATTCCACTTTCACTTCACATTCAGTAAAAGTTTATTTTCATTTATTTTCACATTTAGACTACTTTCACAACCCCACAAATTTAATTTCTTTTTTTTCTACAATGTAATTTTAAAATGCAATTTTAAATTTTAAAATGGAGAGAAAATAAATTTAGAGAGATAGTGAAGTGAAAGTAAAGTGAAAATGAAATGAAAATAGATTTGGAGTAAATGTAATAGTGAAGTGAAAATGGAGAATAAAAAATGGTGAGTGAAAGTGAAAAGGGAATGAAAGTGAAGTGAAAATTGAATAAAAATAAATTTTGCCTGAATGTGAAAGTGAAGTGAAGATGGAGTAAAAATAAATTTTGAGTAAAAGTAAAGTGAAGTGAAAATAGTGTTTCAATAAATTTCAAGTGAAAGTAAATTTTTTTGAATGTAAAGTATATTTTCCGAAAAAAAATATTATTAGGTCGTTCGTTACGAAATGGAGTCATTTTTCAAAATTGAAAATAGTGCATACAATATGGTATGCACCATTAAAACAATCGTAATATTAAAAAAGGATCCAATTTTTTTAAAAATTTGTGTATATGTGACGCGATCTGAAGGAAGGGACCTTAGAAGCAAAAAATTATAGGTTATGTTTGCGATTTTTGAAATAAAAAAAAACAAAACAAATGACAATTTAAATCATTGATGTTTAAGTTTTCATTACAACTAAAATATTTAATAAATACTGATTTTAATTTACAGTAAATAAAAAGAAACTTTTAATTAATAAAAAAAGTAACACTAACATAACCTTAAATTAATTTGCTTCTAAGGTCCCTTTCTTCAGATTGCGACACATATTTAATTTAGTGGGTTTATTAATTTCATGAAGGAAGTTACTTTGTAAAAACCGATTTCGAATGTTTCCGATTCGACAGCCAATGGGTTAAAAGTTTCAAATACTCAAAGTGTCTGCAAATTTCTTTAAATAATTCTATCCTTCGAATAATGGAAATCTTAAGCTTTTTCCTAAAAAATGAACGTTTAAATGCTTCCAGAATTCAATGTTTAATCACCTCGATGAAAATAACACCACTTCCTAACAATGTGTATGCTATAAATTTTAAACGAATTAATGAATTTTATGATATATTTTAAAGATAAATTTTCTAGTCTCTTTTTAAAATGTTATAAATATTGAATTTTAAATTGAAATATTAATATTGTACTATCGATTCTTGATTGATTTTGATCGAGATGACTTTATTTTGCAATGTAAATTTACTCTCTTTAATTATACACATACTATACCTGAAACAATCAAGATTACATGCACGTAGATACAAATACTATATAAACATGTATTCGACATAATGTACATATACAAACATTATTCAGTTCTTTTTAATCAAAAAAAAAAAAAAAAAAATCAAAAATGATCGCTTCAATATCAGCGTGTTGTGGTCTGGATCAACATACTTTTAATCGATTAAAAAGAAATATTTAACCAAAGAAATGAGAATTATACAAAATTGAATAAATAATAATTAATTACGTGCTGATTTCGATGAATTTTCATATTAACTGAGCCGTAGCCCACAGCTGCCTGCACTGCACTGCGCTATGTACAGCACTCATGATTCTTTAGCGATTCTGGCTTCACTCTTGATTGAAAAAAAAAATTTTTTTTTTCATTTTCTTCATTTTTATTTCACCCAAAAAAAAGAAAAGGAATTCTAAAGGTGGAAAATCGTTTTAAAAATTTGAGTCTTAAGGGGTGTTAACAGTATTTGACTGATATTTATTGATATTAAGTAATATCTGGTATTCCAAACATTTTTTGGAATCAAAAACTCAGGTTCAAATCCAATTTAATTGATTTTAATAAAAATTATTTCGATTTAAGTAAATATTTATTTGATAATGGACGAAAAATTTTGGTCATTTGTTTGAATTTTTTTTAATTTTATTTTTTAATTTTATTTTTTAATTTTTTCAAAATAACGAACAAAATATTGCGTCGATAAAATAGAACATTGAAATGACGATTTTAAGAAAATTCAAAATGGCGTCGCAAAATGGCCGCTAAAAAGTAGAAAAGTTTTAAAAATATCAAAATAAAGATTTTATTTTCTAAAATGAAAATGCTCGAAACTAGTAGCAAATAATTAATAAATAATAAAATCGAGTTTTACCTTTGAAAACTATTTATAACATTGCTAAACATGTTCAATAAATGCAGGATATAATCTTTTCTTTTCTCAAAATTGTTTTTAGTTTGAAAGATTTTTATAAAAACTTTATAGCAATGCTAAATAATGATTAATATAATTTTTTCTATTAAGTAACAATTTACTACGTTGTTTAAATGTTTGTAAAATAATTATTGACATAATTTTTTCATTACTACGTAATGAAAATTTCATTCACTACGTAATTTGAATGTTTGCATTTTAAAAAAATATAATTTGACATTTTTATAAAGCTATTTTTTAAAATATTCTAACATTGTCGGCCATTTTGAGACGCCATTTTGAATTCTCTAAAATTGTAAGGAATCAGGTCCTATTTTTTACTTAAATTTGCATCAAAACGTCAAACTTGTGGGATTAAAGTTGTTAACTTAACTTTTAAATTTCAAAATTTTCGGCCTTTTTTAAAAATTATAAATAACTATCAATACAAATTCTACGCATATAGACAGTGAAATAAAAATTGAAGAAAATTATTAATATTAATCTTTTGCTATGTTAAAATCTTTTCTAATCTATGAAAGAAATGAAAGAAATTTCTAACAAAAATGAATATTTCGTAAAGGAGAATGAAAATTAAAAAATATCTTTTGAAAAAACGTAAGAAAAAATCAAGAGTCACGCCACATCTTGCATTATGATTCATTTTATCTCCTCTTTTTAATTTGCTCTCAACTTTGTCATATATCTTTTGATTGTTCGATGTTACATTTATGGCATTATTTGGCTCTAATGTGTCCAATGTTTCGAAATGAAAGAAATTAAAAATCTTTATTTTCATTAGTTAGTATTGTGCCCTGAGAAACCTGAGTCTGTGATTATTTCTTTGTTTTCCTATTTAAATAATAAATATGGTACATTGGAGCCCAGTAAATACAAAGTTTTTCTATCGATGGAGCACAGAATATGCTTGTGTATGTATATTTATGTTGTAACTAGATATTCGATATTAATATTAATATATCCATATTATTATTATACATTGATTTCTTCCCAGGAAAAAAGTTGTGATCCTCCTAGTAAATTAATCTTACAGAACACGTGTATTTAATTAGCAAAGTCTAAATGCTTTTTTTGGAAAAAAATAAGCGGAATATTTTAATTTTTACCATACTTGAATTTTTCGAATTTATTTTCTGTCTAATTATGGGAAATAAAGGTCATTCTACAGTGTCCTCACCTCACAGTGATTCGAAATGCCGAAAACGTGGCGAAAATCCTAATAAGTCATTTGGCAATTTTAAAAATTATAGTTATCGAGGGTTTTCATGTTCGTTGATTATCAATCTGAAATCGTTTCTTGAAAAACAAAATGGCGGATCCAATATGGCGGACGTAGAATGAAAAAGTCGAATACAGAATACTTGAAAATTGTCATCGTTAATGAAATTTATTTTTCACTATTAAATAATACAAATTATAAAATCACTTCTAATTAATTCGTCGACTGAAGAGTATTTTTTGGGGGCGTTTCGGACACGTTTCTGTCATTTGAAATCACTGTGCGCCATAAAAATATTACAATTTTAGTTCAACTGAAAAATTCCAAAAGTTCCGATCAAGCGGAAAGTTCACATATTTTACATAAATTTAACTTTAAAATTTGATGGCTATATTTTGAACACGATTTTCATAAATTCAGAATATCATTTCCGGAAAGGAGAAGAGTTTTTGAAAAAGTAAATCCAACAAAAAAAAATGTTAAAGGAGTTATGATTTACTGAAGGGGATTCACAGCATTTTAAATCCTGAAAAGCGTGTATGTTGTCGTGTTGCTAAAGGTATACTATGTGTGTGAACGCTTATTGCTCAAAAAGCAAAAGTGTGCATGAGCGTGATGTGCGTGTGCGTAGAAGTCAACTGGAGGTGGTTCCCCGGAATGGTACAGGAAGTCGTCCGCTGAGCACCATAAGCGCTGGCGGAAGTCTCGGTCGTGGAAGTCGTGCTCTTCATCTTCAACATCATCAGAGTTCCCTCTCAGCACTGCACATGGCATCCAGTAACACAGTCGACAGACGAAGATCCAGTTTCAGGGTAATGTTGAAATTCTCTCTATTCTTTTCAATTTTCTATCTTCTTATCTCGCATCCAGCTTCCGTAATCTGTCTCAAGACTTTTGGATATCGAGCACTAAGTAAGAGATGAACCTATTGCAAAGTCTCCTTAAAAGTATCCCTAAAGTTACAGTACTTTTCTTTTATCATTAAATTTCGGATTTTAAAAAGAGGAACCAACTTCAATTTCCATTTTTAATATACTAACTTGTTGTTTATTTCAGAAATATTATTTGTTTTGAAAAAATATTATTCGAGGGGCTAAATGCTTAGTTTAAATTTAATCGAAGTCACTTGGATAACAGAAATTTTCCAATTTTGTTAGAAGCGAAAACCCATGTAAGTGATTGATGATTTAACCGATTTTTAATTTTATCGAATTAAGTTGATGCAATTTGTGTCAATTGAGGTCAGTGAATGTAGTAGGACTCTTGAATTTTAATTATTTATTCTTTTGATTAGGAATAATTTACAACAACACCTCCGAGACTCTCTTAATCTTTAGAGGGAATTCTGCCTGAACATTATTATTATGCATAAAAATAAGTATACTTTAGATGCAACAACTGATCCTTGTTCTTTTACATATATCAAAACTGGATTTTAACACAAGAAAATGATAAATAATATGCAAGATGAAATTAAGGTTCGACCCGTTATCGACAGTCGAATTTTAACCATACGTCGTACGATCCTAAATGAACGAATAACATTTTTACATTCTCATCACATCAGAAGGTATTTCAATTTATTAACAAAAATGGTAATAAAAATCCATAAAGTTTCGCTAGGAGTTTATTATTAATTCACGAAAGCAATAAGTAAACTATTCAGTTCATTTATAAACAACCATAATTCACTTACATTTTCAATTTCTGAAACTTTCATTTAAACTCTCCCTTCTCAGAAAAAACCAGGTTTTTGTAAACGCACCTTACAATACAAAACTAACTTTATAAAATCTGTTTTGCAAACAATTTCTGAACTTAGAAAGTAGAAAAACCTTAAGCTAACTTTAAATTTGGTTCTAAAGACTCGAAACACATTGATTAAAATTTTTGATTGTAGAAATTGAATTTGATTGTTTATTGAAATAAAAGTAAAAGCATATTTATTGTACGATGAAAAGTAATCTTGATGATAAAATAAAAGCAGATTTGGAGAGAAAAATTAATTTTTATTCTAGTCGCTAGAAATTTTGAGAATCAGATGGCACAATTTAGAGAATAATTTTAAGTTATCCATCCAGTTTATAATTCTTTGCAAGTTCATTGTCATAGCAAGTTTATTTATAAGCTTCATAATCATTGTATCATTTGCATGAAATCGCATGTCATTCTGCTTATTACTTCGCTCGACAAACTACACTAAGCCTTTTGCACGCCACTAACAATGAGTAGACGAATGTAGTTTCTACATTTACTGCAATATTAGATAGGAAAAAAATTTGAAACTTTTTTTCAATGGGCACAGGTACAAAATGTTCTTTTGTTTTCTTTTGGATATCTTCTAGACAACTATTGTCTAATTAGACGTAAAGAACGCAGGAACCGCAGTTCCAGAATTTATTGAGTTTTTACAATAAAAGTATTCAATTTTCTAAAATAAAATTATTGATATATTTAAAATAGATTTTTTATTAATAAGAATAATGAGTTTACCATACAGTCGTTGTTAACCACTTCACTGGCAAGGCAAATAATAAAAATAATTATAATTGACTAGCATCGGTGTTTCTAACCCGATTTATTCTCAGAGAGGAAAGCTCGAATATTAAGGGACAGGTTTTAAGAAATTAAATTAATTGCAATTAAATGATTATAATTTATATTTAAATTAGAATGAGAGATTTAAATTAGAATTAGAGATTAAAATTAGAATGACAATTTGAATGAGAGAAAAAGAGTAGATCCAGACGTTTTCAAGGACATTGAAACAACATTATAACTTTGTGGAATTAATCGACTTTTTGAATGGGGACAAAATTTAAAATAGTTACTTATCTTTTAAAATTATTCTTAGAGTCGTAGAGACCCAACAAGTAATATCTCCTTCAGTGTGAGGTCAAGGAAATGACTTTGCCTAGTGGTAACAGATTTTTTTGCAGTAGATTTTTCTCAAATTGTTTTCGGGATCGTCAAAGTGAAAGGTATGGAGTTCAGGTGTCGATGTAAATTTGATAAAACACCCTATAGCCTAGGAGTGACCGAATTATTTATTTAACGATTATGTCGAGGTAATGCAGTCCTTAGAAAAAAAGAAATGTACCTCGCAGTAGAAATTATCTCCTTAAGTGAATTTGACTAAGACGAGGTGATTTCTGGAAAAAAAATCCATGAAATGATTTTTCCATTTCCATGAAAAAATCTAGACCTTCTCGAATAGGGAATCTGATCCTCTTAGACTAATTTTGACTAAAAGTTCGCTCAAAATTTTACGATTCAGTAAAGCACTTAACTGACATTTTACTAATCAAACACTGATTCACATGCAGACACAAAAAACACTATATTAAATGAGATAATGCTTTTATACACTTGGAAACGTTAAGATATATAATTAGTAAAAAGGCAAAATGAAAGTTCTATGAGAATACTCTGAAACCTATTTTAATAAAATCAAAACTGATATCAATTGCAAAAATATTATGGAAAATATATGAAAACATGTATTCAGAAATTGAAAACGAATACTCATTTTGCAAACATAATGTACACTGAAACTAAAAATAATTTTAATAAAATATTCTGAAATACGTAACAGAAATTTATTTTCAACCTGAGAATATTTGTTTTAAAGAGAATTAAATCACCCTAATTGGAATTGATCAAAAGAAAATTATGTACATACGTCAAAGTTTAAAAAAAAACATCACAATTTTAAAGTTTCTACTAACACAATTGTTTTCTACTTGTTAATCAATCTTTTACGTCCGAGAAATAGTAATTATAATAAAGGAGAATGAAACGAAAACATTCGGACAAAATTTTTTTAAAAAAAATCTTGGCAGATATTGTTATGCAAGATTTGGAGGAATATATTATTAGAAATTTAGATTTTGAAATCATCTCATATAAGAGATATGTTGATGACACATTTCTATGTGTTCCACGAAATAAAATTGAAATTATTATTGATGCCTTCAATTCCTTTCATGATAGATTGCAGTTTACTCATGAGTTGGAATGTGATAGAGAGATTAATTTTCTGAATATTAAAATTATTAGGAACAATAATGACGATGGTATTATTACTAATTGGTACAGAAAAGATACATATTCAGGTAGATTTTTGAACTATTATTCCAACCATCCTTTACAACATAAAATTGCAATTATTAAAAATTTAGTTGATACAGCATTAAAACTTTCTAATAAAATTTTTCATAATGAAAATATTAATTTAATTAAATTAGATTTAAAACTAAACAATTATCCTGATAAATTTATAAATCAACATGTACAAAGGCGGATTTCAGAAATTAACAATAGAAACCTCTTAAATAATAACCAAATTAATGATATTAAAGATAATTATAAAAATAATAATAATAATGATAAAAAGATAGTTTTTCCATATTATGGATCAATTTCAGAAAACATAAAAAGATTACTGAAAACATTTAATATTCAAACCATTTTTAGTATTAATTCAAAACTAGATAGTTTTATTAAACTAGGGAAGGATAAACTTGAGAGACATAATCAATGCAACTGTGTATATAAATTTAAATGTAATTGTGGGAAATCTTATATAGGACAAACAAAAAGACCATTACATATTCGCACTAAGGAACATAAGAGTAATATTAATTTAAATGTAAAATATCATAATGTTATTAGTAATCACTTAACGAATTTAAAAAATGATTCTGTTCCACATTTTATAAAATGGGATGAATTTGAAGTGCTAGATATTGAACCTACTCTTAGTAAAAGACTTTTTTCAGAAATGTTTTTTATAAAAAAGGAGGGAAGTAATAGTTTAAATAAAGTAACTGATTTGGATAATTTTGATAGTTCATACGAAATGATTTTGAATTATTTCCATTAATTAATTCTGTTGATTGCTCATTTGCCTACTCTTTGTTTCTTATTTGTTTTTGTTTTTGTCTTTATTTAACAATTGATGTACAGAATCGATAGTGTTTGGAGTTCAGTTTTAATTTTGACTTCACACGCAGAGTTTTAATTTATTTAAGTATTTTTTTTTTAAATTTCTCTGTGTTGTGTTATTATAAATGTGTGTCATTATAATGTCCATGTTTATTGGTGTTAATTTATTTATTTAACTTGATGTTAATGTTTATTTATTTATTTATTACAAAATTGGTTTTATAATCTTTTATAGGTATGTTATTCTCAACTTAATTTTTTATTTTTTAATTATTATTTTAATTAAGTAACTATTATAAAAAATTTTTTTTATTTATTTATTTGTTTTTATTTTTTGAAAATTAATTTTTTATTTTCTTTTTATTTTACTTTATTTGTTCTAAATTCTTTATTATAATTTCGATTCTTATTTATTTTAGTTATGACTCCAAACTCTATGGATTCTCTGACGTTTGATGGGTGAATTTATTTTTATTTTTTGCTGACGAATGTTTATTTATTAATTTTATTTTTGGTAAGATATTTTCATAACATTTTTATAACATTTTTATAACCTTTTTATTATTTGTGAATGAATGTTAGATTAATTTATTATAATTTTTTTGAAATTTATATATATTTTTTATAATTTTTTTTTTAATTTTTTTATTATTTGTGAATGAATGTTAGATTAATTTATTATAATTTTTTTGAAATTTATATATATTTTTATAATTTTTTTTAATTTTAATTTTTGTTTTTGATTGACGAATGTTAAGTATATTTTTTGTTATATTATTATTTTATTTATTTAATTTTTTTTTATATACTATTTTTATTTTTTTATTTTTCGTTGTATATTATTTTTATATTTTTTTGTATATTGTTTATTTTTTGTATATTGTTTTATATATATATTTTTTGTATATTATTTTATATTTTTATAGACTCCCTGAAGAGGAAATCATTTAGATTTTGAAACGTTGGAGTAAACTAATTTTTAAAAAAATTTTGTCCGAATGTTTTCGTTTCATTCTCCTTTATTATAATTACTATTTCTCGGACGTAAAAGATTGATTAACAATTCTACACGCATGGATTAGTATTGCGTTTATCATGTTTTTGGACGATATAAAATCATCTTATGGCCTAAAAGCACATAAATTAACCAAAACATGGCTTAATTTAAATAAGGAAATCATTCTCATCAATCAAAGAAGAAAATTTCTTATTAATTGCAGACAAAATAATCTTTATCCAATTCACATTCAAAATTGCACAAAAAATATTTCTAAAATATGTTTTCATAGTGATTCTGCAAGAAATAAATTTAAATCGTTTTTATGTAATTTGAAAACTCAATTGAGAAATATTGAAATTTGGGATATTCATAATCATTTAAATTTTTTAAATGGTAATATTAACAAGGTGCTCAACGAATTAAAAAATTTAATACCAAGAGATGAATTAAATGTTATTATATCACATAATAATTCATCAATTTTAAGTTCTAAAATTAATAATATTTATGATAACAAAATTAAAATGTTAGAAAGAAAATTTTTAAGTTCTTGTAATAATGGTGTTAGTGATAAAGATGATAATTTTAGATTAAATCAACATAAAATTCTTCAAAATAACAACAATGATCCTTGGATCAAAAATCTCACTAATACAATTATACCAGATAATGTTAACGATATTTTAAGACTTGGTAATAATTTTAACTCATCGTTCATAACAACAAAAAATTCGCATGTTTTTAATATTGTGAAAGATTTGGAGAGAGGCATAATGAGTATTCCAAAAGAATGTAGAGAAGAAATCAGACATAAAGTTTTAACTTTAAGTTCCACTTATATTAAAAAACCTAAGCACATTTCAGATTCTGATAGAATTATTTCTAAAAATATTAACATTACAAAAAATTTTCTAAAAAATAATAAACACCTTTTCATTACAAACGCAGACAAAGGGAATACTACAGTCATTCTAAATAAACAGGAATATCTCAACAATGTTAATCTTATGTTAAGTGACGATAGTACGTACGACTTGATTAATGAAAATCCCCTAGTTTCTTTACAAAAAAGAGTGTTTAATAAACTGAACAAACTCAGAAATAATGGTTATCTCAATGAAAGCATAAGTAGGAAAGATATTATTACTTCTAATACTAATATTGCAAGATTTTATGGTCTACCAAAAATCCATAAAGTAAATTGTCCACTCAGGCCAGTTGTTTCGACTATAAATTCCCCTACTTATTTTATGTCAAAAATGTTTACCGAAATTTTAACTAAATCTTTACCAAAACCTTCTTCTTATATAAAAAATTCATTTACTTTTAAAGAATCAATTGTAAATTTAAAAATTCCACAGGATTATGTGATGATGTCTCTTGATGTTTCCTCTTTATTCACTAATGTTCCAATTGATCTTGTCATGAGGGGAATTGAGGACAGATGGCATTATATTGAGAAAGAAACTAAAATTCCGAAAGATGATTTCAAAAATAGTATAGTTTTTATCATGAACAATATGTATTTTCAATTCAATAATAAATTTTACAGACAAAAATTTGGTACACCTATGGGTTCTTCTATTTCTCCAATCTTGGCAGATATTGTTATGCAAGATTTGGAGGAATATATTATTAGAAATTTAGATTTTGAAATCATCTCATATAAGAGATATGTTGATGACACATTTCTATGTGTTCCACGAAATAAAATTGAAATTATTATTGATGCCTTCAATTCCTTTCATGATAGATTGCAGTTTACTCATGAGTTGGAATGTGATAGAGAGATTAATTTTCTGAATATTAAAATTATTAGGAACAATAATGACGATGGTATTATTACTAATTGGTACAGAAAAGATACATATTCAGGTAGATTTTTGAACTATTATTCCAACCATCCTTTACAACATAAAATTGCAATTATTAAAAATTTAGTTGATACAGCATTAAAACTTTCTAATAAAATTTTTCATAATGAAAATATTAATTTAATTAAATTAGATTTAAAACTAAACAATTATCCTGATAAATTTATAAATCAACATGTACAAAGGCGGATTTCAGAAATTAACAATAGAAACCTCTTAAATAATAACCAAATTAATGATATTAAAGATAATTATAAAAATAATAATAATAATGATAAAAAGATAGTTTTTCCATATTATGGATCAATTTCAGAAAACATAAAAAGATTACTGAAAACATTTAATATTCAAACCATTTTTAGTATTAATTCAAAACTAGATAGTTTTATTAAACTAAGGAAGGATAAACTTGAGAGACATAATCAATGCAACTGTGTATATAAATTTAAATGTAATTGTGGGAAATCTTATATAGGACAAACAAAAAGACCATTACATATTCGCACTAAGGAACATAAGAGTAATATTAATTTAAATGTAAAATATCATAATGTTATTAGTAATCACTTAACGAATTTAAAAAATGATTCTGTTCCACATTTTATAAAATGGGATGAATTTGAAGTGCTAGATATTGAACCTACTCTTAGTAAAAGACTTTTTTCAGAAATGTTTTTTATAAAAAAGGAGGGAAGTAATAGTTTAAATAAAGTAACTGATTTGGATAATTTTGATAGTTCATACGAAATGATTTTGAATTATTTCCATTAATTAATTCTGTTGATTGCTCATTTGCCTACTCTTTGTTTCTTATTTGTTTTTGTTTTTGTCTTTATTTAACAATTGATGTACAGAATCGATAGTGTTTGGAGTTCAGTTTTAATTTTGACTTCACACGCAGAGTTTTAATTTATTTAAGTATTTTTTTTTGAATTTCTCTGTGTTGTGTTATTATAAATGTGTGTCATTATAATGTCCATGTTTATTGGTGTTGGTTTATTTATTTAACTTGATGTTAATGTTTATTTATTTATTTATTACAAAATTGGTTTTATAATCTTTTATAGGTATGTTATTCTCAACTTAATTTTTTATTTTTTAATTATTATTTTAATTAAGTAACTATTATAAAAAATTTTTTTTATTTATTTATTTGTTTTTATTTTTTGAAAATTAATTTTTTATTTTCTTTTTATTTTACTTTATTTGTTCTAAATTCTTTATTATAATTTCGATTCTTATTTATTTTAGTTATGACTCCAAACTCTATGGATTCTCTGACGTTTGATGGGTGAATTTATTTTTATTTTTTGCTGACGAATGTTTATTTATTAATTTTATTTTTGGTAAGATATTTTCATAACATTTTTATAACATTTTTATAACCTTTTTATTATTTGTGAATGAATGTTAGATTAATTTATTATAATTTTTTTGAAATTTATATATATTTTTATAATTTTTTTTTTAATTTTTTTATTATTTGTGAATGAATGTTAGATTAATTTATTATAATTTTTTTGAAATTTATATATATTTTTATAATTTTTTTTAATTTTAATTTTTGTTTTTGATTGACGAATGTTAAGTATATTTTTTGTTATATTATTATTTTATTTATTTAATTTTTTTTTTTTATATACTATTTTTATTTTTTTATTTTTCGTTGTATATTATTTTTATATTTTTTTGTATATTGTTTATTTTTTGTATATTGTTTTATATATATATTTTTTGTATATTATTTTATATTTTTATAGACTCCCTGAAGAGGAAATCATTTAGATTTTGAAACGTTGGAGTAAACTAATTTTTAAAAAAATTTTGTCCGAATGTTTTCGTTTCATTCTCCTTTATTATAATTACTATTTCTCGGACGTAAAAGATTGATTAACAATTCTACACGCATGGATTAGTATTGCGTTTATCATGTTTTTGGACGATATAAAATCATCTTATGGCCTAAAAGCACATAAATTAACCAAAACATGGCTTAATTTAAATAAGGAAATCATTCTCATCAATCAAAGAAGAAAATTTCTTATTAATTGCAGACAAAATAATCTTTATCCAATTCACATTCAAAATTGCACAAAAAATATTTCTAAAATATGTTTTCATAGTGATTCTGCAAGAAATAAATTTAAATCGTTTTTATGTAATTTGAAAACTCAATTGAGAAATATTGAAATTTGGGATATTCATAATCATTTAAATTTTTTAAATGGTAATATTAACAAGGTGCTCAACGAATTAAAAAATTTAATACCAAGAGATGAATTAAATGTTATTATATCACATAATAATTCATCAATTTTAAGTTCTAAAATTAATAATATTTATGATAACAAAATTAAAATGTTAGAAAGAAAATTTTTAAGTTCTTGTAATAATGGTGTTAGTGATAAAGATGATAATTTTAGATTAAATCAACATAAAATTCTTCAAAATAACAACAATGATCCTTGGATCAAAAATCTCACTAATACAATTATACCAGATAATGTTAACGATATTTTAAGACTTGGTAATAATTTTAACTCATCGTTCATAACAACAAAAAATTCGCATGTTTTTAATATTGTGAAAGATTTGGAGAGAGGCATAATGAGTATTCCAAAAGAATGTAGAGAAGAAATCAGACATAAAGTTTTAACTTTAAGTTCCACTTATATTAAAAAACCTAAGCACATTTCAGATTCTGATAGAATTATTTCTAAAAATATTAACATTACAAAAAATTTTCTAAAAAATAATAAACACCTTTTCATTACAAACGCAGACAAAGGGAATACTACAGTCATTCTAAATAAACAGGAATATCTCAACAATGTTAATCTTATGTTAAGTGACGATAGTACGTACGACTTGATTAATGAAAATCCCCTAGTTTCTTTACAAAAAAGAGTGTTTAATAAACTGAACAAACTCAGAAATAATGGTTATCTCAATGAAAGCATAAGTAGGAAAGATATTATTACTTCTAATACTAATATTGCAAGATTTTATGGTCTACCAAAAATCCATAAAGTAAATTGTCCACTCAGGCCAGTTGTTTCGACTATAAATTCCCCTACTTATTTTATGTCAAAAATGTTTACCGAAATTTTAACTAAATCTTTACCAAAACCTTCTTCTTATATAAAAAATTCATTTACTTTTAAAGAATCAATTGTAAATTTAAAAATTCCACAGGATTATGTGATGATGTCTCTTGATGTTTCCTCTTTATTCACTAATGTTCCAATTGATCTTGTCATGAGGGGAATTGAGGACAGATGGCATTATATTGAGAAAGAAACTAAAATTCCGAAAGATGATTTCAAAAATAGTATAGTTTTTATCATGAACAATATGTATTTTCAATTCAATAATAAATTTTACAGACAAAAATTTGGTACACCTATGGGTTCTTCTATTTCTCCAATCTTGGCAGATATTGTTATGCAAGATTTGGAGGAATATATTATTAGAAATTTAGATTTTGAAATCATCTCATATAAGAGATATGTTGATGACACATTTCTATGTGTTCCACGAAATAAAATTGAAATTATTATTGATGCCTTCAATTCCTTTCATGATAGATTGCAGTTTACTCATGAGTTGGAATGTGATAGAGAGATTAATTTTCTGAATATTAAAATTATTAGGAACAATAATGACGATGGTATTATTACTAATTGGTACAGAAAAGATACATATTCAGGTAGATTTTTGAACTATTATTCCAACCATCCTTTACAACATAAAATTGCAATTATTAAAAATTTAGTTGATACAGCATTAAAACTTTCTAATAAAATTTTTCATAATGAAAATATTAATTTAATTAAATTAGATTTAAAACTAAACAATTATCCTGATAAATTTATAAATCAACATGTACAAAGGCGGATTTCAGAAATTAACAATAGAAACCTCTTAAATAATAACCAAATTAATGATATTAAAGATAATTATAAAAATAATAATAATAATGATAAAAAGATAGTTTTTCCATATTATGGATCAATTTCAGAAAACATAAAAAGATTACTGAAAACATTTAATATTCAAACCATTTTTAGTATTAATTCAAAACTAGATAGTTTTATTAAACTAGGGAAGGATAAACTTGAGAGACATAATCAATGCAACTGTGTATATAAATTTAAATGTAATTGTGGGAAATCTTATATAGGACAAACAAAAAGACCATTACATATTCGCACTAAGGAACATAAGAGTAATATTAATTTAAATGTAAAATATCATAATGTTATTAGTAATCACTTAACGAATTTAAAAAATGATTCTGTTCCACATTTTATAAAATGGGATGAATTTGAAGTGCTAGATATTGAACCTACTCTTAGTAAAAGACTTTTTTCAGAAATGTTTTTTATAAAAAAGGAGGGAAGTAATAGTTTAAATAAAGTAACTGATTTGGATAATTTTGATAGTTCATACGAAATGATTTTGAATTATTTCCATTAATTAATTCTGTTGATTGCTCATTTGCCTACTCTTTGTTTCTTATTTGTTTTTGTTTTTGTCTTTATTTAACAATTGATGTACAGAATCGATAGTGTTTGGAGTTCAGTTTTAATTTTGACTTCACACGCAGAGTTTTAATTTATTTAAGTATTTTTTTTTTTTAAATTTCTCTGTGTTGTGTTATTATAAATGTGTGTCATTATAATGTCCATGTTTATTGGTGTTAATTTATTTATTTAACTTGATGTTAATGTTTATTTATTTATTTATTACAAAATTGGTTTTATAATCTTTTATAGGTATGTTATTCTCAACTTAATTTTTTATTTTTTAATTATTATTTTAATTAAGTAACTATTATAAAAAATTTTTTTTATTTATTTATTTGTTTTTATTTTTTGAAAATTAATTTTTTATTTTCTTTTTATTTTACTTTATTTGTTCTAAATTCTTTATTATAATTTCGATTCTTATTTATTTTAGTTATGACTCCAAACTCTATGGATTCTCTGACGTTTGATGGGTGAATTTATTTTTATTTTTTGCTGACGAATGTTTATTTATTAATTTTATTTTTGGTAAGATATTTTCATAACATTTTTATAACATTTTTATAACCTTTTTATTATTTGTGAATGAATGTTAGATTAATTTATTATAATTTTTTTGAAATTTATATATATTTTTATAATTTTTTTTTTAATTTTTTTATTATTTGTGAATGAATGTTAGATTAATTTATTATAATTTTTTTGAAATTTATATATATTTTTATAATTTTTTTTAATTTTAATTTTTGTTTTTGATTGACGAATGTTAAGTATATTTTTTGTTATATTATTATTTTATTTATTTAATTTTTTTTTTATATACTATTTTTATTTTTTTATTTTTCGTTGTATATTATTTTTATATTTTTTTGTATATTGTTTATTTTTTGTATATTGTTTTATATATATATTTTTTGTATATTATTTTATATTTTTATAGACTCCCTGAAGAGGAAATCATTTAGATTTTGAAACGTTGGAGTAAACTAATTTTTAAAAAAATTTTGTCCGAATGTTTTCGTTTCATTCTCCTTTATTATGTTTTCTACTTTTTAGCCATATTATTATAAAGTACGACAAATATTTTCCATTGCTTATAAAATAAACTCATATGTCCAATTTATTATACAGAAGATTGAAAATAGTAAAAAATAACATTTAATTTTTCAATAAATAAATCTTCGAATTAACTTTTGTTAAAAATAGTTTTCTATTTTTAACCCAAGTAAATTGTATTTCACTCTTCTGTTAAAAAAGAGAAAAGAGATTTTTTCCAGTGGAAATCTCTCTTTTCTTTGAAAGTATTTTCATTTCAATTTATTATTGATGATGATTACAATAATTAGAAAAATAAGAATAATTAACATTTGGTAAATAAAAAGAAAGTCAATCAGTGCAAGTTAATAAAAAGTATAGGAAAGACTGAATAATATTACAAGCCTGAATCTAAAACCAAGTAGTAAAATATAATTAAATGAAGAGTTAAATTAAAATCAACTATTAGCCATGATGAGAGAAATGATGATTTCTAATTTGACATAAGCCATTGTTAAACAAAAGTTAAACAAAATCTCATTCGTTTATAAGTTTTATATAAATAGACAAAGGTCTATATATATTTGACTTTGTAAATATTCAGAAACTGCTTCCTTTCATTTATATATATAATGTAAAATACTAAAATACCTATGTATTTAATATGTTCTTAGTCATATTGAGGCGTAATTATCGACATGTATATCAATAATGCATTAAAATCTTGTCAATTGAAGACAGTGGAACTATGATTGCAATTTTGATGTAAATATATCAGGGACCGCCACCGACACGATGTGACACGAAAATCAGTATCGTGTCGGTATCGTGTCGACGCCCGATACGATGCATCGTGTCGAGAAAAGTATCGTGTTGCGACACGATACGATACCGACACGATACGAAATTAACGTGTCGCACATGTTACATTAAATAGTATATTGTGCATCAAGTACAGAAAGAAGCTGTTTTCCGACGAGTGCAAAGTTTGCTGCTCCGAGCGAAGCGAGGGCAGCAATTTGCACGAAGTCGGAAAATCTTCTTTCGTACGTGTTGCACACAGTACTTTGTGCAACACCTGTTTACCGAAAAAAGTTATTTTTATACATTTCTAATCAATAAATATAGTTTTATGTTGATTATAGTGTATATTATACTGTTTACAAAAAAGTGTGCAGGAAAGTATACTTTCCTGCACACTTTATCAAAAGTGTGCGGGAAAGTACACTTTCCTGCACACTTTTAAATGTGCAGAAATTGACCACTTTCTGCTGCATTTTTGTCAAAGGAAAGTAGCTCTTTTCCAGCAGGGGTTGCACAAAAATGCTTTTTATCAGCACATGACGCATATTCGGCCATCTTGTAAAACCAAAAATATATATATTTTAAGTTGCGCAGTGTACTACCACGACACTTGGACATGCGCAGTAGTGTAATTTGGTATTTATTGCTGCGCAGTAGTGTAATTTGGTATTTATTGCTGCGCAGTAGTATAATTTAGTATTGATTGATGCGCAGTAGTCTAATTTAGTATTAATGGATGCGCAGTAGTGTGATTTGGTATTTATTGCTGCGCAGTAGTATAATTTAGTATTGATTGATGCGCAGTAGTCTAATTTAGTATTAATGGATGCGCAGTAGTGTGATTTGGTATTTATTGCTGCGCAGTAGTGTAATTTAGTATTAATGGATGCGCAGTAGTGTGATTTGGTATTTATTGCTGCGCAGTAGTCTAATTTAGTATTAATGGATGCGCAGTAGTGTAATTTAGTATTAATTGATGCGCAGTAGTGTAATTTAGTATTAATTGATGCGCAGTAGTCCACCACCGCAATTGGACATGCGCAGTAGTCTAGTTTAGTATAAATTGCTGCGCAGTATATTAAACCTGCATACTGCGCAGTGATAAATACAAAATTACATTATTGTGCAGCAATTAATGCTAGATTAGACTACTGCGCAGCAATTAATGCTAAATTAGACTACTGCGCAGCAATAAATACCAAATTACACTACGGCGCATGTCCAAGTGTTGTGATAGGCTACTGCGCAGCACTAAGTACTTAGTAGCCCTACTGCGCAAGTCCAAGAGTAATGTAATTGCTACTGCGCAACAATAAATAGTATATTGCACTTCTGCGCATGTCCGCCATATTGAATTTGTTACTAAGTTATTATATGTAATGTAATTACATAAATTACGTAAGACATTTAGGGGGTATGGGGGTCTGTAAATTCTTACAAACAATAAAAATGGCGCTAATGTATGTAAAATATCTTACATTAATGGGGGGGGGGGGGGTAAATTAAAAAAAATATCTTTCGTAATTTATGGATGGTCCCCAACATTATTTTGTAATTTTGTATAATATAATTGTGCACATCTTATGTAATTTTATCAGCTATTTTTGTAATGCGACACGATACGAAAATCCTATCGTGTCGGTATCGTGTCGGCATCGTGTCGCGACACGATACTCTTCTCCGTGGTAGAATCATATAGTATCGTGACACGATACCGACACGATACCTTTGCTTCGTGACGGTCCCTGAAATATATTGTGTAACTTCAATGTATTATGGGATTTTAACTAACCCTTGTCATCCTTAATTCACTTATCAAATGTCCCAAGAAAATTAATTTTTTAAATATTTTTATTAATGTTCGGAGCTTGAAAAGAATCGACTAAACAGTTATTTTATCAAGGGGGGCAAAAAAAATTAAAATTTTTTTTTTTTAAAGTGTATTTCAACGAGATCTACAACTTTTGTGTACAATTTTTTTTTAATATTTTCAATATTGCAAAAGTTACAAGCAAAAAACAAAAATTTTGATTTTGTTTCCCAGCCCTGGCGTTCTGTGACTAACTTTTTCATCCTCCCCCACCGGATTCTTTAATAACTAGCCCAATGAAAAACAATCCAAAAAAATTAACCATTTTTCTCAAAAATTGGGAAAAGTCCTTCTTCTGCATAATTACCAATCTCAGTATTAATGTTGACAAAACTTTAGGTAGTCTACAAGGAGAGTAGCTCTTAGGGGACCAAACTTCTAGTTGACAAAAAACTACCTGGCAAAATCTAGAAAATTTGATGAAACAAATTTTTATTCTCACAGCTTATTCCCTATAAGCTAAGCTTTAAATAGAGACCAAGAACGTCAAAAAATATTCATGGGTTCCCGAGATTTTAAAAAAATAGTCCTGGCGTGCAAAGAAAAACTTTCGACCGCCGATCACTCCAATCTGATGTTTAATTTCCTGATGTTTTTATTTTTCCTTGTAACTGCTACTGTATCTCATCTTCTTGTGAAGAAGATTTAGGGAAAGATTTAGGGCTAATTTCACCAAACTCAATTAAATGTTAATTAGTGATTAAAGCCAGTTTAACGGCTTGTGATTGATTAATTGAGGATTTAATCTTTGATTAACTTTTAATCTTCATTGGTAAAACTGGCCCTTAGTGTAGTCTTCATTACAGCCAAGGAAACAATTGAAGTTGGTCTAGATAATCGGTGTGTATAATAAATACTATAATAAATAAACTGTAATTAGTCCAGAATTCCGTGTACATTTTTCCGATTGATTACTAACAAGCTAATTTTTTCTTTGTAGCTTCATTTTGATGAGATGCTGAACCCAAAAAATCTCTGGTAGCTAACAGGGGTAGGAGAGATTAAATATGTCGATTTTGATGAGTCTTAAAAATTTATTACTGACTGGCAGTTATTTTTTGTTAAATCTTAGACAAATTAGGAGAATTCTTAAGAAAATTTGTTGTCCTAAATGTTATATAGTTTGATGAAAGAGTCGACTCCTTCCAACGTGTATTGATAACGAGGTTTTTAAAAATTATTACTTACCTGATTTTCAAAAATCAAAACATTCCAAAATGTTCATTCCTTAATATTTATATAATTTAAAAGTCACATTGTCCTACAAATTACGTGGTAGGTTATGACGGTCCTACGCCACACAGTGGGGCAAAAAACACGGCCTTGGACAAAACAACTTAGAGGCCACAATTTTTAACCAAATTTAACAAAATTTAGTTTTAATTAAAGCTAATTAAATTACGCATCGATTCTTTGAGGCCGATTTTTAATAAATAATTTCTGGAATTTTTTATTTGTTAATAAAAATGAAAAAAAAAAATTTTTCAAACAATAAGGGCTAATTTTTATAAAATTCGCTATATTTATTGGTAAACTAATTTAATTCATTAAGAAACTTCTCCTGAACATTTTCCAAAAATAGAAAGTTAATTAAAATTTTTTTCTTATTTGTTATAAACAATTTAATGCACAAAAATTTTTTTATGTAAATTTTTTATAATTTATTGTTTTCAAGTAATATTTATTTCTTAGAAAGCATATTTAATAAAAAAAAACTTAATAAAATACTAAAAATTCATAATAATTTGATATTATTTATTAATTTTTGTTACAAAAAATATAAAAAATGATAAATATATAATTTTTTATGACTAATTGAAGCTTCTCTGCTGCTAAATAGTATTAGAATAAGTTAGCTTTTATTTCTTTTTAGAAAGTAGAATAATTTAGAATTCATAACCTTATTGTTTAAATAATATTAATTAACAAATGGATAACTTTGTTAATTTGTCATATAATGTGCTCATTCATTTTACAAAATATTTCTAGAAGAATCCGCTTAAAGTTATTGTTTCGTGAAACAACTTTAAAACATTATTAATTGTTTATAAATAATCTTAACTAATAATAAATACCAGATATTATTCATTTCTTTCATAATGAGTTTTTGCAAAACTATTTACATGAAATTAAAAATCAATTTAATCTGATATTAGTGAAATACTTTTATATGTAGTTATTTAGTAACAATAATTGTTACTAAATTAATTTATTTAATAAATAGTATAGGTATAATTTTAAATCGGCCTCGAGGAATCGATGCGCAATTTAATTAGCTTTAATTAAAACTAAATTTTGTTAAATTTGGTTAAAAATTGTGGCCTCTAAGTTGTTTTGTCCAAGGCCGTGTTTTTTGCCCCACTGTGCGCCAATTATGTTAAAGCCACTATGTCCTACAAAAGGACTGTGTGCCCCCGAGAAACCCAGAGTATGAATTTTGCTGAAACTTGTTTCTTGGAGATTTTTAGGTTTAATTACGAATCTGGAATCAAATTTGTTTTTGTTTGTTTCTTAAATAATTAAGAATAATAATTATTGTTTCTTTCTTCCTTTCTACAATACAATACAATACAATACAATACAATACAGTACAATGTACACGGGATCCTGGACTAAATGATTTGCAATGATGATAATGTAAAATTATTCATATCCTTATTTGGTTAAGCTTGTATCCATATAGCAGTCTTTAAATTCCGTTAAATATTTTTGTACTTTGTTTTGAAAACATTTTACCAGTAAATTCTTCAATTATATTTAATTTGAACATTTGTTTCTTAATTGTAGAATCATTTTCTATCGCTTATTTTTCTTGGGCAGCTTTTTCATTTTGAAATGAATGCTCCTCTATTGTCAGCAATATACACGTATATGTATATAAATACTTAAGGAATTTTTATGTTTCCAGGGATCATTAAGCAGGGCATTTGGTTTACGACCTAGAAGTGAAAAAGCGTCACCGTCTTCTTCTTCGGATACAGGAAGTCTGGCAAGTCAATATATGAGCAGCGTGCGCAGTAATTCACCGCCACCACCTCAGCTACCACCTCGACCAGCCCTGTTGGGAGGGAAAAAGCATCGTCGTGTAAAGAGCATCGGCGACATTGAATATATGAGCAATAGCATTGTCAGTACACCAGTCTGACAAGAGGGTAGGTCCCATCATTCGGGACCTTATCGAAGCTTGAGCGAGCGGGGTTACTCCTCGGCATCCTATTCATCCCAATATGGATCGTACTCTGGCTATAGCAATCTTCCCTCCAGCGACTATTATCAGTATCAAAGTTCTGGCAGTGCAGCTTATTATCAATTGCAAGGCGAATATTATTCACCGCAAAGTTCAGGCCCTCCTTTCCCCGGTGTTCAGCGATATGGCAGTCTTGCCGAAGAGGCTTGGCCAATATCAAAGGACGAATCTCCACTCTTTAAGTCAAACTCAAAAACATACTTGGCTTGAGGAAAGATTTTTAACTCAAAAAACGCGCACTGAAAAGTTAGTCAAATCGATTATTTAACGCCGTTAAATAGTTTCCAAGTTATTTCTAACGTATTATTCTTGCATTATTGGAAAAAAAATCAGTACCGCTTATTTCATCATCAGTAAAATTTATTATAAACCTTTTTGCAGGGCTCGAAGTATTTATTTATTTTATTTATTTAAATTTTGAAGTTCCTAGGGCTAATTAGCCCTCCAAGGAACATTACATGATACATAAATTTAAATGGTATAATACATCGAAAAAAAGATGGTAATAATAACAGTAAAATATTGAGTATTAAAAATAAAAAATAATTACAATCTAATTATATAATATACTTTTAGCTTTGATAGCGCAATTCTTTGGTTGTAGGTAATAATTGCAACTGAAAAAAATTTGCTATTAAGTTATTTCAAATATGTTATTTTTACAGTTAAATAAAAATTCGAAAAATAGTTTCTTAAATGAAAGTTGTTGTGAAATATTTCTAAGCGAAGCTGGTAGTTTATTCCATAAGTCCGTAAAGTAAAGTAAAGTCTGTAAAGTCCGTAATTTCGTTCAAAAAGGATAAAATGTTCGTAAATTGGATAATATAATTTGGAGAATTTTAGAAAAATTACAAATAATTACAGAAATTCAATTTTATTTTTTAAAGTAATAAAATTCTTTGCAAAAATTAAATTATGTTCCAAAATTTGTTTTTAAATTCTCCTCAAAATTTCAATTATCTTTAAAAATATTAAAATTCTTCTGCGAAATTCATATATTTTCAAATAAAAACTTAAAAACATTGTCAATATTTCAATTATGTAAATAAATAACATATAAATAAATAGCAAAATTCTTCGACAAAATTCAATTATTTTCAAAAATTTTATTAAAATTAATTAAAAAATTTCAATTATTGCGTAAAGTAAAAAAAATTCAATTATTTTTGAAAATTTTAATAAAATCCATTGCAAAATTTGAATTATTTTCAAAAGTTATAATATTCTTCGCAAAAATTAAATATTGGTCAATTATCTACTTTTTTTATAAAATTTACCAAAAGACTTGAATTATTTTTAAAAAAAAATTAATAAAATTCTACAAAAACTTTTACATATTTTCAAAAAATAATATAAATTTCACAAGAATTTCATTAAAAACAAATTTTTTTTTTATAAATTTCTTCGCAATCATTCAACTATTTTCATAATTAATAAAATTTTACCGGTATTCAATTATTTTGGTAAATAATAAAATTCTTTTTAGGATTTCAATAATTGTTTTTAATAGAATTTTAATCGAATTCATCGAAAAAATTCTTAAAAATTTTATTAAAATTCGTCTAAAGAATTTAATTGTTTAAAAAATTGTTCAATAAATTATTTATTTTTGTATTTAAATAATTGACATTGATTTAAAAATAGATTTCAGTTAAAATCTTAGATTATAATAATTAAATTCTTTTGAAGAGTTTCATTAAAATTTTTAAAATAATTGAATTTGGGAAATTTTTTAAAAATATTCTTAAAAATAATTGAATTTGGGAAATTTTTTAAAAATATTTTTAAAAATAATTGAATTTGTGAAATTTTTTAAAAATATTCTTAAAAATAATTGAATTTCTACCAAAACTTTTTAAAATGATTGAATTTCTGCTAAAATTCTAATATTTTTTAAAATAATTGAATTCTTGCGAAGAAGTTTATTAAGACTATTGAAAATAATTGTTTCCCTGCTAAGATTTTTTTTATTTTACAAAAATATTTAAATTCTTGCGAAAAAATTTATTAAAATTTCTAAAGTAATTTTTTACAAGAATTTAATTTTAATAAAATTTTAATAAATTTAATTAATTAAATTTTTAATAAATTTTTTTACGAAGACGTAAGAAATCAATTATTTTCATAAATACTAAAATTCAATGCAAAATTTCAATTATTTTTAATACAATTTTAATCGAATTTCTCTAAAAACGTAATTATTCTTAAAAATTTTATTAAAATTCCTTAATAAAATTCAAGTATTTGATAATTTGTTGACAACAATTTTTTATGGAACTGCAATTTTAAGAAACGTTCAATTCTTGAATAAATTATTTAATTGCGCTTTATTTTTATTTAAATAATTGAATTCTAGTGGAATATTCTAATAAAAATTGAATTTTATTTCATAAAAATGATTTTTAGTTAAAATTTTAGATAATCAGTGAATATTAAAAGGAACATAGCGTGAATTTAAAAAAATAATTGTATTTTGTAATTAATTTTTTCGAAAAAGTTTAATTGAGTTTTGTACTGAATTTTTTCGAAAAAGTTTAATTGAGTTTTTTTAATAATATTTTCAGTTTCTATTTTCTAATATTTATTTAATAAAGGAATTCAACTAACAATTGAAATTTCGTAAAATTAAATATTGCAAAAAAAAGAATTTGAAAATTGTCAAAGAACTTTTTGGAAAATTATTAAAAATAATCGATATAAAGAAATGGTTTGTAATTTTTAATTTTTGATCTGTAAAGTCCGTATTTTTAAATACTTTCACTGCTTCGAGCTCTGTTCATGATAAATTTTTTTATTTTCCTCTTTGACTTGTAAGGAAACATTCTATTCTTCAGTCACAAAATTTCTATATAATAATTTAATTTTGATATGTTTTTAGGACCTTAATAATTTAATCACATTAAGAAATTCTCTCCGTTACAATTGTGCTAACAAAATCTACAAAGAGATTCTGTGAAGAATTTCCATACAGAATGTATTCAAAATAGAATACTGCCAGCACGTGAATTCCTGATTTTTCTTCATGAACAATAAAGTTCCAGTGATATGAGAAACATTCCTTAAAAGTTTAAAATAACTTTAACGTTAACTAATTGCTAATTCATTTTCTCCTTGTAAAAATTAAATGAAACTGCTCTTGCTGTGCTTTTAATCTGCGAAGGGAAAAAAGGCAAATACAAATTTTATGAAAACTTTTCGTGCAAAGTGTTGATAAAAGAGAAAAATATATATATTCAAATTTAATGAATTTAAAAGGAGAAGTAATTAATGTAATTTATTTATTAGTTTATGAAATAAAAAAAAAACCTTTACTTATGTGCAGGGGCCGTTCTCGACACGACATGTCACGAAAATCAGCACATGACCAAAATATATATTTATTTAAAATTGCGCAGTTGTGTAATTTTGTATTTATTTCTGCGCAGTGGGCTATCGTTACAATTGGACATGCGCACTACTTCAGTTTAGTAGTTATTGCTGCGCAGTAAGTTCATATTAAACCTAGACATGCGCAGTGGGGAAATTTCATAGTTATTGCTGCGCAGTAGTTTCTCTTGGCAGTTAGACATGCGCAGTAGTCTAATTTAGTAGCTATTGCTGCGCAGTAGTTTCCTATTAAACCCAAACATGCGCAGAAGTGAAATTTCATAATTATTGCTGCGCAGTAGTTTCCTATGACACGTAGACGTGCGCAGTAGTACAATTTCACAGTTATTGCTGCGCAGTGTTCCAATTTAGTGGTTATTACTGTCCAGTATTCCAAATTAACTAGTAACTGCTGCGTAGAAATAACTAAGTTTCTAATAAATAAACTGCGCACATTCGCCATATTAGATTAATTATTAAATTTTTTATAAGGTCATTGATAATTAAAACCCGGTATTTTTGTTAGGCGACATGTCACGACACTTTAATTTCGAGACGCTTCCTGCCTATCTCTGTATTATTTGTTTTTCGTCAAGATATTTATTCAAAAGAAGTAATGCTTCTAAAATTAGATTTTAAATATTATTAATTGTCAATTTTAAATTATAAATTATTTGAAAAATTATTTCAAAAAAAAATTTTCTACTAAATTGAGAATTTTTAAGGAATTTAATGCCTATTTATGTGGAAAGTATTGTGAAAGGGGCGCTATTTATGCATTTCTTTATAAGTCTGACTCTGATTTTGACAAGAAAACAATAATTTTTAGAAACAATAATATTCTTCCGTTAATAATAAAATTGTGAACGGAGGAATATTCCATATTCGTATTTATATAAATGTATTGTTAGATTTTAGTTTAGATGATCGATCTTTTGTGTTATAAGTTCGTTAAAGGCGACAATTTTTTTTTTTTAATTGCTGTTCTGTTGTTATTCTAGGAAGACAATAATTTATAGTTTGTGAGAAATTGAAAAATGTGTTGAATGTATTTTTTTCTGTCAAGTTCGATAATTATGTGGTATTAAAAAATGATTTTGGTGAACGTAATTTTGGTACAAAAATATGATGATGGTATAAATGTACCATTATTGGAAAAAGTGAGGCAATGAATTTATTGAGTTGTAGAAAAAAGTAATAATAGATAGGAAAAAGAGAAAATTTTATTAATATTTATTCCACGAACTGAAATATCAGAAGAAATTTGTTATTTCGCGAATAGTTTTAGATAAAATATAACGAAAACTCAATTCTCAACAGGGTTCCAGTTTGAAATTGTAGAAGAGAAGAAGAAATGTTTACAATGTACGATAATATATTAGTGACGGTAACGTAGAAAAAGAAATTTTTGTTTTTTTTTTGTCCAGAAAGTAAACAAGTTTGGGACCATCTAAGAAGGTCTCAATTAGACCTAAACATTATTTTTTTTCCCTAAAAAAAAACTGATACAGTTTTTATAATTTTAATTTTCGGGTAAAAGACGAAGATTTTTTTTTTTGATTTTAAAATAAATATATAAATATTTTCCTGTTGCATTTAATAATACTGCCGACTTTTGAAGAAGGTTACTACAGAAATGTTAAACCGTTTTTAATTGTAACATTACTGCCAAAACGTAAAGAAAGAGAAAAAAAAGGAAGAATCCAAAGTGTAAGAGATGAATTAGGGTTTTTTTAAGATTTAACGATTTTTGTAAGGTTTAATTTATTTTTTTGTAAATTAGTTTGACGAGAGAGTTGGAACTATTGACCTTGGTAGAATAAATGATCATGAAAAAGGTTCGATGCATGAATACTTTGAAATTATCACTTTAAGGTTATGTTAGTATTACTTTTTCGTTAATTGAAAGAATTTTTACTTATTGCAAATTGAAATCAGTGTCTATTAAATATTCCAATTGTAACGAAGATTTAAACATTAATTATTCACCTTGTCAGTTGGTCCTTTTTTTGTATTTTCATTTAAAAAATTGCAAACATAACCTAAAATTATTTGCTTCTTGGGTTTTTTCTTCGAATCGCATCACAAGTTTTTAATTCTATTTTTTGAAAAATATACAGTGAACTATTGCATAAAACAAGTAATTGAAAAAAAAATTTGTAATTGAACGTTTTGAATTATTTATATTCTGCAAATAAGTAAATAAAGCTGCAAAAAAATTTTGTAAATAATAAGTGACAGTTTTCACGAACGAAAAACATTGAAATTTTTTTTAATTTTCAACATATTCTCATGGTCAGTTATTTTACGAATGTCTAAGAAACTATGAAAGGCTTTAACTCCAATTAATTATTAGAGTTGTGACTAATTATCGCATTTACAAAACACGCATATTAACACTGAGAGACTATGGCCTAATTAGCAATTTTAAGCGAAATGAATTAATAATTTTTTCTTATAAAAAATCCTTATAATAATAGAAAAAACTGATTTGTATCAAAAGATAGACATTCTTTAAATGTACGGCAGAATATAAATTATTATTAATTTTTTTTTCCAATTTTGCAGTTAATTTCCCGCAACTTTATCGACAGTTTTAAAATATCTCTGAAAAGTAGGTTGTGAAAAAACTTGACGCACTTTTGTTAAAATAGAAATAAAATTTTTTTCTAGAAATAACATTTTACGCATATAATTAACAATTTCTGGTAAAATTAAAATTACCAATTAACGACTGTTGCATTTCGAAGTGAATAATTAGTAAAATAATCAGTCATCTCTATATCCACTGCCTGGAAAAATATTTTTCAAAAACCTTAAAATTTTTATGCTCTCGTTTTGAAAATTTTTTCTCGTTTTTTTTATTGTTTAAATTTATCCCACTTGCAAAATCAATCTCATTTTAATGTATAAACTTTGTCAGTTTTTCAATGAAAATAAAAGTGTAAAATGAAAAAATATTTTAGAACAAGTTTGGAAATAAAAAGAAAATCGACGATAATAAACAATCAAATACAAAATTTAATAAATAGAAGAAAGAGTAAAATATTATTATTCATCTAGATTCATTGTTCACTGTAAATAAATATAGTATTATCGAAGAAACGTTATGCATTCCACTTTTGTTGATTCTGATATAGCATATAAGATATTTAAATTAAATGAAAAATATAGAAAAACTAAGAAAAATCTTTGGGAAAAAATAGTCGAAAATAAATTTTTCTGCAAATATATTTTATTTCCATAGAAAAAAAATGCAGGCTCGAATTTTAGATATTTATGCATATAAATATTATGATAAATGAATATATTATAACACAATACAAATCTAACAAGCATATCAAAGATATTCATGGATTTTGATACTGATGATTTTTATCTTAATTTTTGAAACATAATGAATCGTAATTGCATTTGGAAAATAGAAACAAAAAATGTTCATCAATATTTGTAAGAATTTTCAAGTGTCTCTAAAAACGAACCTGCAAAAAGTGCTTCCGTTATATTTTGTGACTTTGTATTTGACCTGGGCAGTCAAGAGGAACATTTCTGATGTTTAAAAAACGATATTCATAAGTCTGAACTTTGAAAAGTCTTAAAACTTAATTATTACGTAATTTTAATCAGATTTTCAAAATCCAAAATGGCGGATTCAATATGGCTGACAATTATTGTTTTGGCCTCAAACTCATTACACGGGGTTTTCAGGAGTCTCTGATTTCAAATTTTCAAAATTTAAACTAAGAGTTAATATAGAGGGAGAATTTGAAAAAATTTATCAAATTCGGTTGAAATTGGTTACACAAAAGTTGGAGAAAGTGAATTTTTTGAACATAATATTCTTTTTATCTGTCCAGGTTAAAACAGCCACGTTTAATATCTCTTCTCAATTCTGTCACTATATTTATAATTACATTATCTGTTTATCGAAATGAACAATACATATGAAATATTAAAAAAAAAAACATTAACGTACAATAAGGAGATCAGCGTTAACATTACAATCACTACCACAATGTATTATTATTTATAAAATTTCTATTTAAAAATAATAACGGCGAAATCAGATTTATTTAAATACTAAAATCGAATAAAGAATTCCAATACTTTAGAGAAAAGATATTTTCATCTAAAAAGGCAATCGTTTCAGCCTAAACTTATCTATGTATGGCGAGAAAAAAAATATTCCTTAAAGAATTTGCTCAGAAGAAAGATATGGATATTTAAAAAAAAAAAATATTCACTTTTTTGTCATGATATATTAATCTTGTTGAAATTTTGTATCATGAACATTGAGTTATTGTAAAATTAATAAATTTATAAATTTATAATTTCTTTATCATGTGCAACTTTATGAGAAAAAAATAATTTATAGATAAAGGGAATGATTTTTGTAGATAAATTATTTAATTTAATATATATATGTAAAAGAAAAAATAATTAACTCTCATTATTTGAATGCAAGGAATAGTGAGAAATATGGAAAAAATTATAAAATAATAATTTCATGTTTCGTAATTGATTGATGAAATATATATAATCTTGGTATTATCGTCACTTTATGTAAATAAACAGACGAATGAATACGTGCATTATATTATTGGCTTTAGCCTAAGTATAAAAATTTGTTTCAATGAATTTGCTTAGGTTAAATGTTTGATATTTAAATTAAAATTGCAATGTATGATAAATTATGAAATGCGAAAAGGTATATTATATACAAGCGCAGGGTTGCTTTCTGTGTCCCCCTGCAAAACGAATCCCTTTGTTCTGCTTGATAAATAATGTATATGTATATACGTAATTGTGTGAAATGTACGTAATATATGAAACGAAAAATAAACTATTGCCTTTAAATTGATTTTCAGTGATATTTGTATATTTCATGTACCATTGTTTAAATACCTTGTAAATTTTTATATACTATAAATTTTTTTTATTTCACTTAATTTTCACTCAAAAAAACTTTTCTTATTCTACTTGCACTTTACTTTTACTTTCACTCCAAATTTATTTTCACTTCAATTTAATTTCACTTTTACTCAAAATTTATTTTCACTTCAATTTTCACTTCACTTTCACTCCACTTTCAGTCAAAACTCATTTTTATTCAATTTTCATTTTATTTTTACTCTACTTTAACTGAAAATTTATTTTCACTTCAATTTCATTTCACTTTTACTCAAAATTTATTTTCACTTCAATTTCATTTCACTTTTACTCAAAAATTGATTTTCACTTCAATTTTCACTTCACTTTCACTCCACTTTGAGTCGAAACTCATTTTTATTCAATTTTCATTTTATTTTTACCCTACTTTCACTCAAAATTTATTTTAACTTCAATTTCATTTCACTTTTACTCAACATTTATTTTCATTCAATCTTCACTTCACTTTCAGTCAAAACTCATTTCTATTCAATTTTCATTTAATTTTTACTCTACTTTTACTCAAAACTTATTTTCACTCCTTTTTCACTTCACTTTCACTCCACTTCCAGTTTTACTCAAATATTTTTTTTACTCCATTTTCACCCAAAAAAATTTTTACTCCATTTTCACTTTCACTCAAATTTTTTTTTCATACCATTTTCACTTTACTTATATTCAAAATTTACTTCCACTCCATTTTCTCTTCACTTTCACTCAAAATTTACTTTCACTTCATTTTCTCTTCACTTTCATTTAAAAATTTTTGTTATACCATTTTTACTTTTACTTTCACTCCAAGTTCACTCAAAATTTATTTTCACTCCATTTTCACTTCAATATCACTCCAATTTTACTTTCACCTAAAATATTATTTTACTATATTTTCATATGACTTTCATTAATAATTTTTTTACTCTCCATTTTAAATCTACTTTTACATTCACTGCAAATTTATTTTTACTCAAAGTATTTTTTACTTTACTTTTACTCAAAATTTATTTCCATTCCATTTCACTTCACTTTCACTTTAATTAAAAATTTATTTTTACCTAATTTTCACATCACTTTCTCTCCACTTTCAGTCAAAACTCATTTTTATTCAATTTTTTATTTATTTTTACTCTACTTTTACTCAAAACTTATTTTCACTCAATTTTCACTTCACTTTCACTTCACTTTCACTCCATTTTCACTTTTACTCAAATATTTTTTTTTACTCCACTTTCACCCAAAAAATTTTTTACTCAATTTTTACTTTCACCCAAATTTTTTTTCCATACTATTTTCACTTTACTTCTACTCAAAATTTATTTTCACTTCAATTTCATTTCACTTTTGCTCAAAATTTATTTTCACTCAATTTTCACTTCACTTCCATTCAAAACTAATTTTTATTCAATTTTCATTTCATTTTCAATATACTCTCACTCAAAACTCTATTTTAATCAATTTTCTTTTTACTTTCCCTCTAAGTTCACCAAAAAAAATTTTTCACTCCACTTTCACTTCACTTTCAGTCAAAAATATTGTTATACCATTTTTACTTTTACTTTCACTCCAAGTTCACAAAAAAAAATTTTCACTCCATTTTCACTTCACTTTCCCTTTGACTCAAAATTTATTTTTACTCCACTTACTCAAAGTTTATTTTCTCTCTACTTTCACTAAAAATTTATTTGACCCCCACTTTTATTTCACTTTCAACCAATCTATTTTCACTCCACTTTCACTTTTATTCACTTTTAAAATTTACTTTCACTTCGCTTTTACTCAAAATTCATTTGTACTCCACGTTCACTCAATCCAGTTTCACTCCACTTTCACTTAAAATTTACTTTCACTTTACATTCACTCAAAATTTATTTTTATTCCAATTTTACTTTACTTTCATTTTGACTTACAATTTATTTTCACCTTAATTTCATTTCACTTTCTCTAAAAATTTATTTTTACTTCAATTCCAGTTCAATTTCATTCTCCAATACAAAGTTAAAGTCCACAACGTAGAGCATCAAAAAAGTGAATTGAAAATTAAGTGAAAATAAATTTTTAATTAAAGTGAAAGTGAAGTGAAATGTAATGGAAATAAATTTTGAGTAAAAGTAAAGTAAAAATACTAAGAGTAAAAATAAAGTAGAGTGAAAGTAGAGTGAAAGTAGAGTGAAAATGGAGAGTAAAAAAATTATGAATGAAAGTCATATGAAAATATAGTAAAATAATATTTTAGGTGAAAGTAAAATTGGAGTGATATTGAAGTGAAGATGTAATGAAAATAAATTTTAAGTGAATGAAAAGTGAAAGTGGTGTGAAAACAAACTTTAAGTGAACGTGAAAGTTAAATGAAAGAATAGTGAAATTAAAGTAAAAATAAAGTGAAAATAAAGTTTAAGTGAATATGAAATTGAACTAAAAGTGCAGTGAAAGTGAAAAAGATTTGAAAAAATTTTGAGTGAAAGTGAAGTGAAAATTGAGTCAAAATAAATTTTGAGTGAATGTAAAAGTGAAATGAAAATGGAATGAAAATCAATTTTGAGTAAAGCGAAAGTGGAATCAAAATAAATTTTGAGTGAAGTGAAAGTGAGTTGAAAGTAAAGTGAAAGTAGTGTGAAAGTGAAGTGAAAGTAGTGTGAAATATTATTGTGGGGAAAATTCAAATTGTAGTAAAATTGAAGTTTAAATGGAATGGAAATAAATTTTGAGCGAACGTTAAAGTTAAATAAAAGTGCATTGATAGTGAAAGTAAAGTGAAAAAATATTTGAGTGAAAGTGAAGTGAAAATTGAGTCAAAATAAATTTTGAGTGAATGTAAAAGTGAAATGAAAATGGAATGAAAATCAATTTTGAGTAAAGCGAAAGTGGAATCAAAATAAATTTTGAGTGAAATGAAAGTGAAGTGAAAGTGAAGTGAAAGTGAAGTGAAAGTGAAGTGAAAGTGAAGTGAAAGTGAAGTGAAAGTGAAGTGAAAGTGAAGTGAAAGTGAAGTGAAAGTGAAGTGAAGTGAAAGTGAAGTGAAAGTGAAGTGAAAGTGAAAGTGAAAGTGAAGTGAAAGTGAAGTGAAATTTGTTTGAATACTTATATTTAATTCAAACATTTTTCTGTTTTGATTTAAACAAAAAATATGTTTAAAAAAATTTTATGTTTTGATTCAAACTTAAAAGCTGGTTATAAATAATTTAAAATCAACCCCATTTTATGTTTGAATAAAATATATAATTTCATTTAATGAACAAAAAAATTTTTTTCAATTAAACTTAAATATGTTTGACTGTATAGCAAAGATATTTTATGTTTAATTAAAAAAAAATATGTTTGAATCAAGTGTATCGTTTTCTCAGTGTAATATTTGTTTCTCAAAAATCAATGTTCATGTTAGTATTGAGTTTTCATCAATAATACTCTGAAGAATAATAATAGTCAGTTAATAAAAACTTTGAAGAAGACGATAACTCTAAGTAAAGAGGTAGAAAATAAAAAAAGAACGATTCTTCTCACGCTTCTTTATAACAAAGCTCTATTTTTCTCAGAAGAAGAAGAATTTTTTTTATAGAGTTTATATATACACTTTTGATTGATAGTTGATTTAAAGCAACATCTTCGTCGAAACGAGTACGATTAGATGTGCCATTAGGTCGTATCATGAACTCGCAGTATATAACCGTAATCGTTTCGACAAAAAAAGAGCCCTTTTAAATCAACTATCAACCATAAATAAACATTTAAACTCTAAAAGAAGTTCTTTCGTTTCTGAAGAAGGCAAATTTTATATGCTAAAAACGTTAAGAGAATTATTTTTCATTTTATAACTTCACCCAAAGTATGATTATTGCTTGAAAAGTTTTCCACATTTTTGAGGTTATTTTCTGTTTCTTAATGTCTAACTTCAATGTTCTAAATTAAAAGATCCTGATGGCTTTTAATGTAAGTAACAAACTTCAGGTGTAAAACTGAAATTATGATTTTGCAGCTACAAAATGAACTCACAGAAAAAAAATTGGACTCATTTTTGTTGCAACTCAAAATGAGTCCATGTTAAGTGACACAGAACGTGACGCCATCTACGAGATTCACTTTTGTTGCAGCTCCTAATGAGTCACTTTTCTGACTCAGTTTGAGTTCAGTTTTTATTCTGTGCTCTCGAAACGTTTGATGTTTTATTATTTAGATTTAGAAAAACAATGACTTATGAATATAAAATCCTGCACCTCAGGGATTCTAATCCAATCGCAGGTAAAGACCAGCGGCCCAAAGGTGATAACTCATGTACTTCTCCCCAGGCATTGTATAAGTATACGAGAGCTTCCGACTTTTATGAGGTCAACTCGTTTAACTTTAATTTCGGGAATTTGGGTTGCCAAAAGTTGCAATTCTTGCCATTGAATCAGTGATTGAATTTTTTATTAAATAATTTTTCGCAAGCATTTAAATATTCAGAAAATAACATTCTTTGACAAATTTAAAGTTGACTCCTAACCTATATTGTAAAGAAGTTATTCAATTTTGGTTAAATAAACATGATAAACATTTAAAATAGGATTCAAAATAAATTAAAAATCTCAAAATAATTATTTTAATTGTTTTTAAAAGTTAAAAAATAATCTAAAAAATTAACATAGCGGAACTTCTATTCGATTGGAAATAGAGTTAAAAATAGTAACATTGTTTTTTAAACACTTTTTAAGGAACAATCTGACGGACAGTCAAATCAAAAGTTAGTCCAATGTCATAATTTTTGTTATTTAAAAGAAGAAGCAAAGATAAAATTTTAATTTCATAAGGCGAAGAATTTAATTTTGAATATTTAAAACGATTAAAAGAAACAATTGGAATAAAAATTGCAATTTTTTGTCAATAAGAAATATTCAAATTTTAGGTTATGAATCTTTTATTACTGACAAAAAAGTACAATTTTTATTTAAATTCACCTTTAAAATGTGCGAAATAAAGGTAATTAAATTTCTTACGCTCCTACCAAGAGGATTTTAAAATTTAATTTGACTTTTAAAAAAAATTTAGTCTACGTTTCTCGCTGGTCTTAAAATTTAAACCCAATTTGAAAATTTTCAGGTGTTTTTATTTATTGTCAAAGTAATTATCACCTCAAAGTAATTATCGCCAAATTGACGTAGAAAAATAACGTCAGAAAAACTTGCAACAAATAATTGATTATTACTATTCAATATGCGTTTGAAACTTTCATAAATTTTATTTTTTAGTCGAAAAGAAAAAAAATGACAGTCAAAAAAGTTATTTTTTAACAAAAAATATTAATTTTTGACAATAGTTTTAATAATTTAATTCTAAAAAATTGATACTTAGGGCCTTTGGCATCAGGACAAGAAATTCGATATTTCCGCGTTAGTTTTCAAGTCTCCCGGAAATTCTCTTTTGCGAAAAAAAAAAAATTCCTGGAGAAAATAAAAATATATAAAAAATATAAAATATCATAATAATAAAAAAATCGAAGTGATTCTTATGATAGAAAAAATAAAATCAAAATTTTAATTTTTAATTTTCAAAATTTTAATATTTTACTTTAAATTATTAGAAAATTAATTATTATTATCTAAAATATAAACAAAATCTTACTAAACAGACAAAAGTTATTAAAATGTACTTTTAATGTTTGATGACCGATAAAATCCATAATTGCGGGGAAAATTTTTAAAAATGTTTTTTCCTAAAATCTTCTCTGTCATAAAATATAGCAATTGTCATATTTATAGCAAGTTTCACAAAAAATTAAGACACTCGTGACCAACTTTGATTTTTTGTTTGAAAATTTAACCCTGCAATAAAAAAAGAAGAATCCTCTTAAATAGAAAAAAAATTTTCCTTCTACAAATAGTTTTTAATGGTTGTAAATATTTTCCTATATTTACAATTATGTAGATATGTAATAATAATTTATACGTTTAGGTGTCTCCGAGATAGAAAATGCGAGAAAAATAAAATTTCAAAAAAATTAACCACTATATTAGAAGAATTTCATTGTTTCCTTATATGAACACAAAGAACATATATTTATAATTTTCATTGAAGCAATCACAGTATATTTCTAAATATATATAATCTTCCTAATTTTAGTAATTAAAATTTACAATCTATTGGCTAATAAAAAGATACATTAAATAAACAAAAAATTTATACTTTTATTCTTGTCGACATAATAGACTATTCTTCTAATAGTCAAAAGCAGATAATGTTCAAGGTTAACTTTAATGAAATATTTTATAAAATTAAAAACCACTTTTCTAGAGGCACATTTGATTTTAAGATTTTGCTTTAGTATTAAGAAAATACAAAGAAAAGTATAATTAAATTTATTTTCTGTAAAGCAGACCAATTCAATTGACACCAATACTGTAAGTATACAATTTTCTTCATTTGTAATCTATTTTTTAACTATAAAAACTACTTTTTTTTAAACTTTTTTTTACTTTTTTTTCTTTCTTCATGAAAGAAGTATATAATTATATAAATATATTTGTAATTTTGAATAAAACTAAATTGAATTCCATTAATATTAAAAGCAAAAGGAATGTCAAAGGATAAAATTAATTTTTCCAAAATTTATTATACTTTTCTATTAAGCTTTGTACATTTTTCTCTCTCTGTGAAGATTGTCTGGCAAAATATAGACGAAGGGTAGAATTAATTTTTGCGAAAGTTTTTAGCGTTTTTCAAAAAATTGATTAAAATTAAAAACAATGAATTGTTTACAAACCGTTTAAATAATTGATTTTTAGTTTTTCTTTTATATTTGAATGTTTTAGTTGCTAAAAATGCACAATAGAGAAAAAACTATAAATTTGTAGCCCTAAGTAGAGTTTATGAACAAAATAACAATTAATAATTGTTTAAACAATTTAATAAATAAAATATTTTTTTAATTTTTATCATTCCTAAGATACTTTAATCATGAATATTTGAACAATTGAAAAAAAATTTAAATTACTAACCTCAAGTACAGATTATGAATAAGACAACAATTAATTGTTTAAACAATTTAATAATTACTTAATTCTTAATTTTCATCATCCCTAAGATACTTTACTTTACTCATGAATATTTGAATAATTGAAAAAAACTAGAAATTTCTAACTCCAAGTACAGTTTATAAACAAAATAACAATAAATAATTTTTTAAACAATTTAATAAATAAATTAATTTTTAATTTTTATCATCCCTAAGATACTTTACTCATGAATATTTGAATAATTGAAAAAACTAGAAATTTCTAACTCCAAGTACAGTTTATGAAGAAGACAACAATTAATTGTTTAAACAATTTAATAATTAATTAATTTTTAATTTTTATCATCCCTAAGATACTTTACTCATGAATATTTGAATAATTGAAAAAAACTAGAAATTTCTAACTCCAAGTACAGTTTATAAACAAAATAACAATAAATAATTTTTTAAACAATTTAATAAATAAATTAATTTTTAATTTTTATCATTAGTAGATGTTTAATTCATGACAAATTGCATAGTTGAGAAAAAACTATAAATTTCTAGCCCTAAGTACAGTTTATAAACAAAATAACAATAAATAATTTTTTAAACAATTTAATAAATAAAATATTTTTTTTATTTTTCATCATTCAAATATGTTTTACTTGCGAAAAGTTGCACAATTGAGAAAAAACTAGAAAATTCTAGGCCTATGTACAGCTTATAAAGAAAATAATAACTAATTGTTTAAACATTTTTACAAATTGTTATACTTTTTTTAATTTCATTAGAAACACTCAAATATTATTTTAATAGGGTTTTTTCATTAATTTTCCAAATTAAAGAATGATAAAAAAATATTTTTACGATTATATGATTTTTTTAAAAATACTTCTTGTTTTAAAAAAAATGTTTGAAAACAAAAAAATTGACAATCGGACTCAAAGGATGTAATAGAGAATTTAATTTCGAAGATTGAGATAAGAAGAAAAGTCAATAATTGTGACTTTTAAAATTATGTCATTTGGTCAATTTTTAAAGGTATTTTTTAAGGTTTTATTTTTTTTTTTTAAACTGAAGTGTAGAAAACAATAATTTTTCTAGTTTATGATTTTTTTTATAACTATTACAGAAGTCATTAAAAACTTTATAATTGTTTAATTAATTATTAATTTATTAATTTTATTTTGGACAAATAATTATGAATTTTTGAAATTTTTTCTATTAATATAGGATTTATTTTTGTACATCTCTACCAGATATTATTAAATTTTATCCAAAAAATAACGAAGAAATAGTGAATTTTTTTGAAAAGTTACAGTACCGTCCGCAATTGTCAGTCCAGACATTTTTAAAGCAAAGAAAAAAATTTTTAACATAAAATTCATAAAAACTAAAAATTCTGTTGGTTTATATTTTGAAAGACTATAAAATGTTGAAAAGAATAAGATTTTATAGAAGTAATTTGGTCAAAATTTGTAGAAGATATTCTTAAAAATTGTCATTTTCAATGTTTTACAAAACTTTGAATATCTTTTAAAATAATGAACGCTTTTTAATAATCTTAGGTTTATTTTAAACGTCATTTTCTACGGAATAAGAATTGAGGAGTAAGTTTTCAAAACTCGATAAATCCAAATTTTGTCATTTCGAGAAATTTAAACAAATGACAATTTTCACATAACCATTAAAATTATATTTAATGTAGAAAAAATGTAATAAATTATTCATTTTTAAATATTTTTTTTACCTAAAACGCTATGTTTGTAATTAAATTCTATTGTAATAAGGAATTTAAAAGTTTTAATAATTTTTTCTAATAAAAAGATAGAAATTAAAAATCATCAAGGTTAGGCCAAAATATATTTTAAACCGAAAATTCTTTATTAATAAATTTTTTTTCTTAAATTGAACAGTGGTAAATGGATTTCTGAAGATTTTAATATTTTAAATATGTGTTTATACTTTATCTGAATTTTTTAAAAAATGGATTTATCAACTTTTGAAAAATTGCTCCTCAATTATTTATAGGCATTAACCTGTAATTTTTTACTTGGAATAAGCATGACGTCAAAGTTGGACAAACAAATTCAAAAAATTTCAAATAATATTATTAAAAGAAAAATAATTTTTGAAAAAAGCGTTTATTATTCTAGAAGTAATTCAAATTTTTGTAAAACATTGAAAATGACTGTTTTTTAAGAATATCTTGAAAAAATATTTGCCAAATGACTTCTGTGAGATCTTATTCTTTTCAAAATTTTATCCTCTTTAAAATATAAATAAAAAAAAAAAATTTGTGTTTTCATAAATTTTATGTTAAATAATTTTTTCATTCCTTCAAAAAATGGGTGGACTGACAATTTTGCCGGGTACTGTACTTTAAGTGTTCATTTTTTAAAGTCTGGGCAAAAATTTTTGTATAGAGTATCAGTGATTATCATTTTTAAAATTTTTTGATCATATATTACAGAATGGATAATATAGACATCCTAAGTTTGAACTCAGGGTACACTCACAGTAATTAACTCAAAAAAATAAAAAATTATTCTGATACAAAATAATTTATTCTTTTCTTTCAGGTCTAATTTCTACAAACAGAGGTTAATTTTTCATTCCATAGAGAACATCACAGATCAACAATGCTCAGACTTGGAATAATTTGCATTCTAAGTTTACTAGCGAGTGGCGAGAATGAAATGCGTTTAAGCGATTTACAATCCTCACTTTACGAAGCGGAAAACTATACAAACAGTCAAATTATAAACGAAACTTCGGCACTTTTCTTCGGCAACACAAGAGCTGGACGAAGTACACTAATTAATTACTTAATGGGCAATCAATTGAAACCTGTGAGACCGTCAATATATTTTCCAATAGAATTAATAAAAGCAGACAGTGAATCGAGAGGACCGGAAATTAGCAGTGGATCATTATCAGCAACTAAATTCCCCACAAAGTGGACTTCGCCGAATTTGCCAAATTTAACTCTCTGGGATATTCCTGGATTTAACGACAATAGAGGGCCAGTACAGGACATCACTAATTCCTTCTACTTCTACAACTGGGCGAAGAGAGTAAAATCACTAAAAATTGTTTTAGTTATCGACATTAACGATATTCAACAAGACACTTTTAATCAGTTAGATTCACTTTTAAATTCAATTATAAATCTTTTCGGCTATAATTTTAACGACTATTTTAACAGTACATCAGTTATTTTCACAAAGGTAGGCAAATCAATGGCTGATGGTGGCAAAATCGGCAAAGAATATGTAAATTATTTCTTGGACAAATATTTATCAGAAGACGATGAATCGAAAAAGTCCGAGGTTAGGAAGAATTTCACATCATTTATCTTGAACAATAATGATCGTATTGGACTATTTAGGAGAAATTCCCAACTACGTAATGTTGACGCTGATATTGGTGTTGATATTTTTTCGACAATCAACAACTCTGAATGTATAGAAAGCACTTTTCTTCAAAATGTATTTCTCAGTATTTCAGATTCTTCTATGCTCGATCTTCTTAAATCGAAAGAGCTAAAAGAGTTGGGTAATATGACCGAGAAGTTAGAAACATTACTTCTATCTCAAATAGTGATGAAAGTGGAGACTTTAGACAGATCCAACTCTACAGTGAAGATAAACGATACCATGTATAAATTATTAGGAATGAAGAAAAACCTTTCTGCTTTAGATAAAACAAATTTACTAACAGTGACGAAAGCACTTTCTTCAATGGTCGACGACACATTTGAAAAGGAGAAATTCCTAAAAAATGTTAAACTAGTGCAATACGTTGAAAACAAGTTAAATATATCGATAAGTAAATTACTGAATTTCACTATTGAGAGTGTGATACTTAACGTGGATTTAAGATTAAAAACAGCGATCTCGCTTGCTGAAGTAAAATTGTACACTATTGCTGATAACACATACGTCGATGATTGGAAAAGCAATGTAGTTGAAAAGAATGTAACACTTCAAAATGAAAATAAGACAAGTATGTCAACGGAGACTGAACTAACTTGGTGGGAGTCTCTTAAAAACAAATTTTACAATTGGTTTTCATAAAAGAAAATGTATTATACATATTTTAAGTAATCTCTTCAAAGTGAAGAAAAGTACAGTAAAAACAGTTCTGGTTGGAATTACTAGAAAACGTACTTTTTAACCAAAACTTTTCTGCTTAGGTCAACCAGAATTCTTCGTAATGTTTCGTTATTCGTATGTTTGTTTCTATACTAAATAGATATTTTACATATTTTTTTTTATGTCAAATGATATTTACGTCAAATGGTTTTATGCCAAATGACATAGTTTCGCTCCTAAAATACCTTATTAATTATTAATTCTTGTTTAAAGTTTTAAAAAATTTCTATTAAAGCGAAAAGGTAATTCAGAATTTACTTCAGTTTGAATTTTGAAATAAAAATTTGTTTATTTTTGTGTACTTAGAAGTGGTTTACGAAAACGTAGAAAATTCATTTTATGATACAACTGGTATATTATATTGTCAGACGTTAACCTCGAATTTTTTAGTGCTGGCAACACGAAAATTATGATAAAATGTAAAATATATTTATGATACAAAAGAAACGTGAAAATTATTAACTTATTACCAAGGAATATTGTTAACATCAAGTGTACAGACCAAATTTGTATTTTTTTGAGGTTATGTGTTGTTGCGATGTTGTCACATTTTCATCTGTTTTTATTATTGCTTTGAAAACAAAAATTAAAATAATTTATTCATTAAATCTGTATGGTAAACTTTCTCTAAACTTTGCTAGTTTTAACTTTTTGACATTGTCTATATCTCTACACAAAATCACACATTTTTCTCTCATTTCCTTCATATTTTTTTTCGAAGATTTATCTAAGCTCCCATAATGGCCCGCATGTTAAATTGCAAATTTATTTTATTTTTTTAAGAAAAAAATACGTGGTAAAAAATTTTGAAAAAAATCACATGTTTCTAAAATAAACTAAAGAAGAAGGTGTAAAATTTTTGTAAGTTTCTCTCATTTCCTTAATTTACAGGTGACAATCCTTAATCGAAAATTTTTGGGAAGTAAATCTTTTGTTTCGGTTTAAAAATTTCATCCATTTTTTGTTGCAACAATTTTGCTGCCATTGTAGAGGAATATACTTATCAGGGTTGCTACGGTCTGGGAAAACCTTGAAAAACTGAAATTGTCAGGGAATTTTTTCTCGGTCAGGGAAAACCTGGAAAACCTGTAAATTTCAGGGAATTTTATAAAATATTTTTTTCAAAAATTAATTTGACGTATCTGAATCGCGAAAATTTCAATTTTTCATTTTTATTCTCACTTTTAATTTTAAAAAACTTCATTAACTATTTTTTCAAGTTAGATTTCAATCTGTTCAAAAATTCAATTATTATGAAATTTTATTGCATTTGTATTGAAATGCAATTGTAATAAAACTTCACCAAAGAAATAATTGTTTCTAATTTTTAAGAAAGAGTTAAATTTTCCAGCAAAAATTTTAATAAATGATTATGATAATTAATGAGTATGATTATTAATTAGATAATTATTAAAAACATCGACATAATCAACAATTTTCTAGAAATTTTAATAAAATTTTATTATTAAATTTTCAATTTTAATTATTACGAAACACGATTATTTTAGAAATTTAAAACAAATTGTTGTTGAAATTCAATTATTTTGAAAATTATCAAATTAAAATTATTAATGAAACTTCATTTTTTAAAAAATTAAAACAAATTTTTCGAAAAATTTAATTAGGATTATCAAACATTTTAATAAAAATTTTCAAAATGCATTAAATTATTTTTATAAATAATAAAATTCTTCGAAGGAATTGAATTATTCTAAAATTTTTTAATAAAATTCTTTGCAAGCATTCAATGATGTTCAATACATTAATTTTAAAATTGAAATTATTTTTTTAAAAAATTTTAAATGTTAGGAAACAAAAAAGCAAAGAACTAATTTGGTCAGGCAATTTAAAAAAAATGGTCTGGAAAACCTGGAAAAGTCAGGGAATTTTGAAATGCTGAATTCGTAGCAATCCCGATTTATGAACTATATGGATGAATTTTCTGAAAGTGACACTTTTAAAATTCAGTTTTTCAATTAATTTTTTTCTTCAATTATATGGTTTTTTCTATTAAAACTACTTAATTTCATACTCAAGAGTAAGATTTTTAGGTTGCGCAAAAATAATTCTTAAAAATATCAAAGTTTTTTCATTTGAAAAATATTATTGTTGCTCCATTAAATTAATTTTATTTAATTGGCGAGCTTTTCTATTAAAAATTCACGCTAATATCGCGTTCACGACATCGAAAATAAAATTACACTGCTTAAAAATTAACTAGCAAACGATACGCGCGCTACCGCGCGGAACGTAGTATTCAATATGATTCTATTATACAAATTACAAATTTTTTTATTAACAAACATAAATTTTTTAAATAATTTCATAATCAAAATTAAAAAAAATAACTTAAGTTTATATTTTCAAAAATTTTAATGAAATTTCACGAAAGAATTCCAATATTTCCTAAATTGTTAACAAATCTTTCTAAATAATTCGTAAAAATTATATTATTTTTATAAATAGTAAAATTTTTCGCAAGAAATCAATTATTTTTAATACAATTTTAATAAAATTCTTCTCCATAAAATTTCAATTATTTTTAAAATGTTTAATTAAAATTATTAAAGAAACTCCATTTTTTGACAAAATATTCAAAGACATTCTGCAAAAAGAATTTAATTACAATATATTTTAAAAAATTTAAACGAAATTCTCCTCGAGAATTAAGTTATTTTCATAGTATACAATTTTTATCGTAGTGTCAGTCCGCAGTACAAACATAGCATAACAAACATTATGATTATTAAATGGAAATTATAATAATTTATATTATTTATTTCCAAAAAATCAGAATTTTATTGAAAGTCCTGATTGAAAAGTTAAGAAAAGAAATTTTTCAAATTTTTTACCATTTTCTCAATACAATTTAACATTCTGTAAAATAATTAAAATTTTTTTTTTAACAAATAAAGAAAATATTAAAAACTTTTTTTTTATAAAAAATGAAGGAAGTTATTAATCAATACATATTAAAAAAAATAATACTTCTGATTTTGTTTAAAAAAATACTACAAATTTTGTAAAATACTTCAAATTACTTTATTTTTCCTTCAATTTTAAATAAAGAAAAAGAAATTATTCAAAATTTTTCATTAATTTCGAGATAAAACGTAAAATAAATTCATTTTTAGAAGGTTAAAAAATTAAATCTTGTTAAAGAATTTCTTCAAATGAAATTAAATATTTTGTTTTTTAATAATTATATGAGAAAGTACACGAGCGTGTTTTTTAGCTAGTAAAATATGAAATATCGTTATATAGAGAAAAAAATAGAAATTTTAATTATGGAATACACAAAATTTCCTACACATTTTTTTTTATTAATTAAAAATAGAAAAAAATTGTTAAAAATTGTAATTAAAAAATAAAAAGTTTTACAACTTTTTATTTCAAAAGAAACTAATAATTTAAAACAAATAAACAAAATATAATCATAAAATTTATAAATCAAACATTATTTATTATTAAGAAAAATGTGTTTTCAAAACGAAAAAAACAAAAGCATATACAAAAACTAACTTCATACTGCGAACGGACAGAATGAAAAACCACAGACTTTAATAAAGTTAATAATAATTTGTATATTTTAATACCAAATATATTTAATTAGATGAAAATGTAAATGTATTTAAAGTATTTGATTTAATGGTAATTTGGGTTAATTTTTTCAAAGCAATGCAGGTAAATACTAAAAACAAAAGAAAAACTAGCATATTTCAAGGAAAAGGCTTCGGAGATGAAAAATAAATTTTCTTTCATATTTGTATACATTAGGGCGCAATTAAAATATGTTTTTTGGTAAAATATAAAAATCCCCCAGTCTCATTTTATATTACCATCGAAATATTCTGTTAAATTTACTTCTACATTCAGTTATTTATCAAAAAGGAAGGCTTCGGAGATGAAATTAATTTTTACTCGGAGAAAAATGTAAATTTCGATTATTTATAACAGCAATAATTTTTCTCCTTTTTATGGATAAAATATAGAAAAATCAGTCAGATTCTCAGCTTTATTTTAATGTGCATTAAAATTTTGTTCAAGATATTTTTAAAGTATAAAATGTCAGTAATCATTGTAAAGTAATTTTAACCTAAAACTGAAGACAAAGTTTGAACATTTTTATCAAAAATAAAAGTGAGGTCTACAAATTTTTAAAATGCGCATAGTGATAGAAAAAACATTGTACTTTCTGACAATATTTTTAAAAAATTTCTGAGAATTTGAAAAAAAACGATGAAAATTGAATTTTATTGCAGAAGTCCTATTGGAGACATGTTGAAAAGGCTTCGGAGATGAAAGTAATTTAGTTATTACGTAAATTAAGTTGAATAAAATTATTTAATTTTCTTTTGAAAATGATAAATAAGTGCTAAATTTTCACTATGGAAATTGATAATAATTATTGAAGAGTAGATTTTGTAAAATTAATCGATACATAAAAAATGTCACTTTCAGAAAATTCACCCATATACTTTATTTTCCTAGGGTAATAATGAGTACTTTATTTACCTAGGGTTGTAATGACTTCGTTATTGACCAGTGGGTTAGGGAAGGGGTTAAAATTTGATCTGGAAATCAGGAGAAAAGGAAATTAATTTTTTTGCGACAATCCTGAATAATATTTCAAAGGCGAAAATGAGTATGAAAAACATAGATTTGAAATGAATTCTTTTATCTATTTTAAGAAATTGGGATACTCATCTCTATATACGAATAAAAATGAAAATAATTGACATAATTTGTATTAAAGATGTAGAAGTGTGCGACCCTGGTTTTCATACTCCTTCACGAATATATATATGTGAATCCGTTCTCGCGAGTACATCGGTTGTACAGAATGGAGAGAGGGGTTGCTAGTCAGCGCCACTGGACAGAGTCAGTCGCACTCGGTCACCCTGTTGAAGGGTTGCTTGGGTCGCGCTGCTCTTTCCACTTTTAAACAACGGGCATCCACGTTTATCGGGATTAAAGTGAGGTGTAACTTTCACTGTGAATCAAACACCAATTCTCTGCAACATTTTTTTTTTCAAGTGAGAGACAGAGAGAGAGAACATGGAATTTTTCCCCTTCAATAAATAAAAAAAAAAAGGAAAAACAGTAAGAAGTAGGACATTTTCAAGTATTATGCATTCGTGTCCTTTTTATTTTACAATTGCGGAACTCATTCTTCATCCTTTTCTTATTCACTTCCTTCTTGCCTTCCTGGACCAGTTTACTTTCTTTAAGAAATCTGCTTTAACAAAAATTCAAAACCTATCAATTATTCTTATAAATAAAATTTTCATTTTCACAAATTTTTCAAAACAAATGAATCTGTTTTCAATATCTTTCATTTTTTTGACATAAAAACAATTTGTTTGAAGAAAAAAAAATTTTTAATCTTTGTGCAATTAGAAAATGAATTTGGAAATATTGGGAAAAAGGAGATATTTATTTTCAATTTTTTACATTTTATTTTTAAATTTTTGTTGCCTCTTTCTTGTGGTAGGTATCGTATCTTGTTGTGTAAAGTCTGTTTTATATAAAGAGTTTATACTCTATGCGAAGAAATTTGAGGGCAGTATTTGTTTTAACTTAAAAACTTAGAAGTGCAAACCTTGAACTAAACAGGCACAACGATTTAAGTCAAGTCTAAATGACGAATGAACTTTATCAGACTTTTCCACTTCATTGCGCTATTTTGCATTTTCTATATTCATACACAATTTATCATTTCTGTTTATTCAAAATATATACCCAAAAAAAACCCATTAAAACGGAAATAATTTATATCACTTCATATATATGAATATAAATTAATCTTTGATGAAAATGAGTAAACATTTTACGCTGATAAAATGTTTACTCTCATTTTCATCAAAAAGAATTTTCATTTTTATTTTAATTTTCATTTTTATTTTCATTTTCATTTTTATTTTCATTTTCATTTTTATTTTCATTTTCATTTTTATCAAGAAATTTATAAAAATTGCTGAAAAGTGTAATCAATGTTATAAAATTTTTACACAGTTGTAAAAAATGTTTTGGTAAAAGTTTCTTGAAATGTTATTTTTAAAATGCAACGTTTGATCCTTTGGATTTCTTTTTTATTTTTAAAAACATATTTTTCCATTCTGGAAATTTAATCTCACGTTGAATTTTTTCCCCTCATTTCTCTTTTGCTGGTGTAATTTTTTTTTTTTTGCACTTATGTTTATTTAAAGTCAATTCCCTTAGGGATGATATAAGGTGATATTAAATGATACAAATTTAAACAATCTTTGAACCCTCGTTGGTTTCATTTTTTCTTTAAAAAAAAGATTAAATTTTTCACGAACCGTAATACACTTGGCACACTTCTCCAGTTACCCCCATTTCTGTTCCTTATAGACCTGTGACGTAATATGTGAATGATCCCTTACATATTCCTTTGTAAACTCCTACTTAGATTCCTGTATGGATTCCAATATAATTTTCTGCATTACTGTACATATTTCAAGTTATAGCTTTACTTTAGATAATATTTTCGGATTTAATTAAACTGTTTGAGCATTTTCATTCTCATGTTCATTACAGTGTTAAGTAATTAGCTAATTAGCATTCATTTATCAAACTTTATAGGCTTTGCTCTCATCTACTAAAGATCACTGCACTATTCACTAATTTTTTTTACTATCACTAATTTTTTTTACAAATATTAAAAAAAAAATTAAAATAAAAAAAAATAAAAAATAAAAATAAAAAAATAAAAAATATTAAATGTTCACTCTCTTATTTTTTTTATTTCATTTATATTTTTGTGACACTAGAAGCTACTTCTATATTTACTTTTTGAAAATTAAAACATTTTAATTTGATTTACTTTTTGAAAATTAAAACATTTTAATTTGATTTAATTTAAAAAAATTAAAAGAAAAAAAAATTTTTTTTAAATAAATTTGAAAACAGTATCGATGACAGATGCGAAAAAAAACACACTTGGGAATGCTGTAATATAAATAAAAATAAGCATTTTTAAATTAATTTCATTTTAAGAAATAAAATAATAAAATCAGTTTTTTTAAATTAAAAAAATTTTTTTTTTTAAATTTTTTTTAAGTAAAGTTAAAAAAAGCATCGATGACAGTTGAAGAAAAAAAACACTTGGAAATGTTGTCATGTTAAAAAATACATTTTACCATTTTATTTTGATTTAATAAGAAAGAAAAATTAATAAAGAATTTTTAAAATTTTAAACTACTTTAAAATTTTTATTGACACACTAGGTTATTTTGACATGGATTAAAAATTAAAAAAATGTTATGTAATTTTTATTATTAAAGTGTTAATTTACCCTTTTAAAATAAATACGACATACAAAATTTAATATAACTCTTTAACATTTAAATTCAGGAGCATTTTTTAAAAAGCTGATATATTTATCAGCTTTTACGTTTTTCAAAAAAATCGAGATAAACAAATTTAATAATTTAAGGACCTTACATATTGATCTGTCACTGTTTAATTGAAGAAAAACAATTTATTAACAACGAGTTTTATATTTAAAACTTTTATGACATAACCAAGAAGACTTATAATTTTTATTTCAATTACAAATTACAATTTTTATTACAATAACAAATTATAATTTTTATTACAACTTTTAATACAATAACAAATTACAATTTTTATTACAATAACAAATTATAATTTTTAATACAATAACAAATTACAATTTTTATTACAATAACAAATTATAATTTTTTTTTACAATTATAAATTACAATTTTTATTACAATAACAAATTATAATTTTTATTACAATAACAAATTATAATTTTTATTACAATTTTTAATACAATAACAAATTACAATTTTTATTACAATAACAAATTATAATTTTTATTACAACTTTTAAGACAATAACAAATTATAATTTTTATTACAATTATAAATTACAGTTTTTTTACAATAACAAATTATAATTTTTATTACAATTACAAATTACAATTTTTATTACAATAACAAATTATAATTTTTATTACAATTACAAATTACAATTTTTATTACAATAACAAATTATAATTTTTATTACAATTACAAATTACAATTTTTATTACAATAACAAATTATAATTTTTATTACAACTTTTAATACAATAACAAATTATAATTTTTATTACAACTTTTATTACAATAACAAATTATAATTTTTATTACAATTACAAATTACAATTTTTATTACAATAACAAATTATAATTTTTATTACAATTACAAAATTATAATTTTTATTACAATAACAAATTATAATTTTTATTACAACTTTTATTACAATAACAAATTACAATTTTTATTGCAATAACAAATTATAATTTTTATTACAACTTTTAATACAATAACAAATTATAATTTTTATTACAATAACAAATTATAATTTTTTTACAATTACAAATTACAATTTTTATTACAATAACAAATTATAATTTTTATTACAATTACAAATTACAATTTTTATTACAATAACAAATTATAATTTTTTTTTACAATTATAAATTACAATTTTTATTACAATAATAAATTATAATTTTTATTACAATAACAAATTATAATTTTTTTTACTATTACAAATTACAATTTTTAATACAATAACAAATTATAATTTTTATTACAATAACAAATTATAATTTTGATTACAATTACAAATTATAATTTTTACGTTTTTTTATTGAAAAATATTACGAAAATCTGTAAACCACTTAATTATGGTGAAGATTAATTAGAAAACAAATCGTTTTAAATATGAAAACACTGTTACAGAAATAAATTTTGTTATGAATTTTTTATTTTAAAATTAACTTTAGTTATTTTTGTGCTATTTCTGCAAAAAACATGACGCGGTTATAATTATTAATAATACTAATTATTTACAATAAATTAAGCACAGAATATTGATGCGAAAGCAACAAAATTTATTTTTTCAAAATGGCGAATCCAAAATTGCGGACATTTGCGGGTCGCCATTTTGAATTTTAAATAGTTCTTCTTAAAAAAAAGTATCAATGAGAGTTGGAGAAAAAACACAATTGGAAATGTAGTCATTAAAAAAATTTTTAGCATTTTAATTAAATTTAAGTTAAAAAAATAAATAAAAAAAATTTTTAATTTAAGAAAATTAAATTTTAAAAAAGTATTAATGGCATTTGAAGAAAAAATGCACTTGGAAACGCTGTTATTTAAAAGAAAAAAACCATTTTATCATTTAAATTTCATTTCATTTAAAAAATTATTTAATTTTTTTTTTAATTTAAAAAAAATTAGTTTAAATTTTAAAAAAATGAAATTTTAAAAAATGTATCAATGATAGTTGAAGGGAAAACACACTTTGAAGTGCTGTCATTTAAAAAAAAAATTTTTTAACCATATAAATTTTTTATTAAATAAATTTTTTATTGAAAAATATTACTAAAATCTTTAAACCACTTAATTATGGTGAAGATTAATTAGAAAAAAAATCGTTTCAAGTATGAAAACATTGTTCAATAAAATAATAAATTTTTTTTCAAATAATAATTTTTCAATAAAAAAAAGCCACGAAAATATCATGCTAGACAGTTTTATTTGTTATTTCTGATTATTTATTTTAGATTAATTTTTCTTTTATAACATAATTTTTTTTATCCGTTTGCCATTATGTTTTGTCTTTTTTGTGCATCTGTGACTAATTGTTTTACGTTGACATGGTTGATTTCATATAGCAGGGGGATAGTATGGGCTTCATTAAACCAATGTTCTCAGTGAACCACTTCAATTTTCTGATAAATGACTGTGAATGACATTTTTTCATTCAGAAATTCTTTTTCATTCTTTTATTATTTATGCTAGTTTTACGCAAAAACAGACTATGTCCAAAAGTTTCCGGCACGTGGACTTTTTTATTTACAAAAAATAAATTTAAAAAAAAATTGTTGTTTAAGGAAAAAAAATTTTTTGGGAAAATATAATGAATTTTCATTTATTGAAATAGCCTATTATTGCCCTAGGTCAATAAAGTGCCCATAATTATAATTATATAATATAATATTATATTATTATTATTATTATTATTATTATTATTATTATATTATTATATTATATTATATTATTATATATATTTATATAGTTTGTTGGATCGATGACTAACGAATTTGATGTTAGACTTTCGAAATCCAAAATGAAGGATCCAAAATGGCGGCAAAAATTTTTAATTTATCGGATTTAATCCTTTCTACTGTTTATTTAATCTTAGGGGTCCATTATGTAATTTTAATTTACTTTCACTTAAAATTTACTTTCACTCGACTTTAATTTCACTTTCACTGAAAATTTTCTTTCAGTTCACTTTCACTTCACTTTCATTTTCACTTTCACTTCACATTCATTAAAAATTTACTTTCACGCGACTTTCACTTCACATTAACTCTCACTTAAAATTTTTCACTCAATTTTTTCTCTACTTTCACTTTCGCATTAAATATTCTTTCACTCCATTTTCGTTTCACTTTCACTTAAAATTTATTTTTACTTAGTTTCCACTTAATTTTTCGTTAGTCAACGTTGTGAACTTTATCGTGATACTGAAGAAAAAGATTGCTGAAATAAAATTATTATTAAAGGTGAAAGTAGTCTGAAAGTGTAGTGAAAGTAAAGTGAAAATAAATTTTTAGTGAAAGTGAACTAAAAGTAAAGTGAAAATATAATTTGAGTAAAAGTAAAATGAAAATGGAGTTAAAATATATTTTCAGTCAAAGTGAAAGTAAAGTGTAAGTGGAGTAAAAAAAAGTTTCGAGTGAAAGTGAAGTAAAAGTGGAATAAAAATAAATTTTGAGTGAAAGTGAAAGTGAAGTGAAACTGAAGTGAAAATAAATTTTGAGTGAAAAGGAGTGACGAAAAAATGTGTCAGAAAGTGATATGGAAAATTTATTATTATTTCTCAAATGTCGATTTTGTACTGTGTTTTCTTTCTGAACAATAAAGTACTATTTTAATAACAACGCAATTCTTGTCACGAAATAGAAAAATCCGATTTACAGAATTATTTTTTAATTGTTGTATAAGAAGTTTACAAAAATAAATCAAATTAAATATTAATCAAACTTACCGTCGAGATTTATATCTTCTAAAATTTGAATTACTAAACCTAAGAAGAATATCAATCATAATCACGTGTTTCTATAGTTCAAATATTTGATTATAGATAAAGAAACAAAGTTTTCGTTCTTTTCCGCATTTAATGCTTTCTTGTAGTATAATTTTTTTTATTTATCAGAAATGCGTATTTTTATTGTAAAAGACAATTTATTCTATATATATATATATATATATATATATATATATATATATATATATATATATATATATATATATATATAATATAAATATAGAATAAAATTAATTTTCTACACGTACTTGAATGAATTTAAAATGATGAATTTCAATTTCGCATGGAATCGCCCTTAAAAATAAAATATTTCCCATTAATAATAATTATATATTATAATCACAATAATATATAATTATACATAAGTAGTTTTTTCTTTAACCCTTTAACGCCGAGCGATTTCAATCGAAATCACTTTTGACTTTTAACCTTCATAACTTTAACAAAAATTAAATTTTTTTTTGCTTTCCAAACAACCAACATCAATACAAATTTATTCTATTTTGTAAAAAAAAGTAATATTGCAATGAGAAGAATAATTTGTGTCACGCTCCGAAGAAAGGTACCTAAGAAGCGAAAAATTTGAGGTTATATTTTAAATTTTTTGAGTTAAAATACAGAAAGCGAATCAATTATTAATTAAAAATTATTGATCTTCAAGTGTTGATTATATATAAAATATTCAATGAAAATTGGTTTTAAATTCAAATAATTAAAAATAAATTTTTAATCAAGAGAAATCTAACACGAACCTAACCTATATATTTCGTTTGCTTCTTAGGTACCTTTCTTGAAAGCGCGTCACATTTGTAATTTTTTAATTATAAATAAAAATAGTAAAAAGAAAATGTTTATGGTAGAATTTACAACAAAATTAGAAAATCGAAATCTATTTATAAATATTTTAAGTTGTAGTCCATAAAATTTGTTAAATTATGTTTAAATATTTTTAAATTTAATAAAAAGGTGAATTTTTTATTTGGTAAACTATTCATCTCCAAAGCCTTTTTCATATTTGATAAGCGTTATTGTTTTGTTTTTAATTTTTTAATAATTATTTTCAAATACCTAACCCTTGAATTATAAAAAAATTTTCCGTTTTATTTAAAATAAAACATTTTTAATTTTTTATAATATAATATATTAAGCAGAAAGTTAGATAAATAACAAAATTATAATTCAAAGTAAAATTTTTTTCTAGAAAATATCAATTTTGAACTTAAAATGATAAATTAAAAAATCCATTACAATTTTTCGGTTCAATATAAAAAAATATATATTAGTTATTTTTGTAAAGATAAAATAGTTAGAAATAAATTATTAAATACACAATTCATTAAATTATAAATGAATAATGTTAAAAGTTTAATAAATTAAAGAAATTAAGTTTAAAAGGAATTTTTTTCAATGACCCTAATAGCGGTCAAAATTTATATTTTATTTGAAACAAATTTTTATCACAATTCAAGCACATTGATCCTATCTTGAAAAGAATGATCTGGAATGTTAAATTTTTTTTTAATTTGCGACCCAAAATTTAGTTCAAATCGAAAAATAGGATTCAAATTATTTTATAATTAAAAGCTTGATGGAAGTTATTGACAAAAAGTTTTTATTTTTAAATTACAAAATCTCATCTGTTATTACGAAATAAAGATAATTATATATAGCTTTTGTGACCGCGGTTGTTCAATTTGCCTTTGTTGTTGCTCCTATTTTCCTAAAATATGTCCAATTTTTATGTCTGATTTCAAATTTGATGTCATATTTTCAAAATTCAAAATGGCGCAAACAAAATGGCGGCCTAAAATTCTGAACTTAGGGAATTGAGTTGAAAATACTTACTCGGGGGTTTTCAAGGTCACTGAATTTCGATTTGATGTCAGACTTTCAAAATTCAAAATGGCGGAAACAAAATGGCGGCCTAAACTTCTTAATTTAGGGAATTGAGTTGAAAATACTTACTCGGGGATTGTTAAAGTCGATGAATTCAAATTTTGATGTTAAATTTTCAAAATTCAAAATGTTGGATTTCCAGATCAATAACTTGATATCCAAAAAAATGTGTAATTTAATATTTGAGAAAAAAACATATTGACAACTTTGAAAACCGAAAACTTTGTTAATATTGATAATAGATTTCTAAAAAACTATCTTAAAAAATATGGAGTTAAAAAAAAATTATAAAATATTAATATTAATATATTATTAAAATAATTATATTATTATATTATTATTATTATTTAAATTATAAATTAAAAAAATTTTAAGAACCAAACAACTTTTTGCTGTTAAATAAATTTTGTTTTTGAAGCAACAAGACTATTTTATCGTATCAAATAAAATAGTATGCTAATATTCAACACTTTGTTTTAGTGAAGTAAACTTTTTTTTCCCTCTTGAGTGAAGAAAAAAAAATGTGTGAGAGAAAATCGTTAGCCCTTCACTCAATTGTAATTGACTTCTAAATTAGTGTTTGCTTAAACAAGTTCAAGATGATAAGGTGTGGTGCCTATGAGCCTGCTTGGCTACCTGTCGCTTTGCTTTAATTTTCTATTGTTTTCATCGCAATTTTCATCTTCTTTGAAGAATGCTGCTTGTGGTTTCGCTGACTCAGAGAATTTTTTCATCAAAACAGATGCTTGACTGATGCCCAATACAGCATTTTTTTAAACAGATTTCTTAAATGATCATTTTTATCAAAGTTTATTAACCTCCCTATGCGATTTAACCCGAATTTACTGTATCTTTCATTTATTTATTTTCAAAAAAAAAAATTAATTCAAAAATCATGTACCAATAAAATTGCCAGTGTACCTTGAAGCTAAATAGTTGTACTCAATGTAAAGTGAAAATAATATCAAAGTAAAAAAATTAATTTTACCAAAACTATAAATTTGTGTCACGCTCCGAAGAAAGGTACCAAAGAAGCAAAAAATTTGAGGTTATGTTTTTAATTTTTCAATTAAAAATACAGAAAGAAAATCAATTATTAATTAAAAATTATTGATCTTCAAGTCTTCATTACATCCAAAATATTCAATAAAAATTGATTTCAAATTCAAATAATTAAAAATAAACTTTTAATCAACAGAAATCTAAAACGACCCTAACCTATAATTTATTCAAAACTTTTTTTCACTCCATTTTCACTTCAATTTCACTCAAAACTTACTTTCACTCGACTTTCACTTCACTTTCACTCAAAATTTACTATCACTCGACTTTCACTTCCCTTTCATCCAAAACTTTTTGTTATTCCACTTACACTTTCACTTCACTTTCACTTAAAATTTATTTTCACTTCATTTTCAGTTCACTTTAACATAAAATTCACTTTCACTTAAGATTTATTTTCACTTCATTTTCACTTCACTTGAACATAAAATTCATTTTTACTTCACTTTCACTTCATTTTTATACAAAATTTATTTTTACATCACTTTTAGACTACTTTCACCTCCAATCAAATTTTCTTTCACAAATCTTTTTCTCCAAAACGACGATAGAGTCAAGAATGTTGACTAACGAAAAAGTGAAGTGAAAATTAAGTGAAATTGAATTTTGAGTGAATGTAACAGTGGAGTGAGAGTGAAATAAAAATGAACTGAAAATAAATTTCTGTTAAAAGTGAAAGTTGAGTGAAAATGAAGTGAAAATAAATTAGGAATGAAAAAAAATATTGAGTAAAAGTAAAGTGAAAATGTATTGAAAAAAATGTTAAGTGAAAGTGATGTGACAATAAATTTTAAATGAATGTGAAAAGTGGAGTGAAAATAAATTTTTAGTGAAGGTAAAAATAAATTTTGAGTGAAGGTGAAGTAAAATTTGAGTAAAAATGAATTTTAAGTGAAAGTGCAATTGGAGTTAAAGTGAAGTAAAAATAAAAGTGAAGTGAAAATAAAAGTGGAATAAAAGTGAAGTGAAAATAAAAGTGGAATGAAAGTGAAGTGAAAATAAATTTTGAGAGAAAGTGGAGTAGAAATAAGTTTTTAGTTAAAATGAAAGTGAAGTGAAAATAAAAGAATGAAAGTGAAGTGAAAATAAATTTTAAGAGAAAGTGGAAAAAAAGAAGTTTTTAATTAAAATGAAAGTGAAGTGAAAATAAAAGTGGAATGAAAGTGAAGTAAAAATGGAGTGAAAATAAATTTTGAGTGAAAGTAAAAATAAATTTTGAGAGAATGTGGAGTAAAAATAAATTTTGAGTTAAAATGAAAGTGAAGTAAAAATAAATTTTAAGTGAAAGTGCAATTGAAGTGAAAGTGAAGTGAAAACAAATTTTGAGAGAAAGTGAAGTAAAAATAAATTTTGAGTTAATATGAAAGTGAAGTAAAAATAAATTTTGAGAGAAAGTGAAGTAAAAATAAATTTTATTTAATACGAAAGTGAAGTGAAAATAAAAGTGGAATGAAAGTGAAGTGAAAATAAATTTTGAGAGAAAGTGGAGTAGAAATAAGTTTTTAGTGAAAATGAAAGTGAAGTAAAAATAAAAGTGGAATGAAAGTGAAGTGAAAATAAATTTTGAGAAAAAGTGGAGTAGAAATAAGTTTTGAGTTAAAATAAAAGTGAAGTGAAAATAATAGTGGAATGAAAGTGAAGTAAAAATGGAGTGAAAATAAATTTTGAGTGGAAGTGAAAGTGAAATTTTTATTTTTAAATTAATTGAAATTCTCAATAAAATAGTATATTTTCTAAAACAAACATTTGGTTTAAATACTAACCAGAAAATAAATTAAAATGATGCTAATAGATGGATAATATGAATAAAAATTTTAAATAAAAAACTACTTATTAAAAAATTAATAATTAATTACAATGAATAATTTGAAAATACAATATAATATTATAATTTTTCTTATTTCAAAGTATTTTTACTATAAATATTACCATAAATTTACTAAAGCAAAAATGTTTTTGGTCCATAATTTTATTTATTTTGTAAATTAATAGTGAAAAATAACACGCAGCAATAGATACGTATTTTATTGCTATTTCTAATTGATCCAAGTTCAAATTAATTACTTTTAAGGGAATTAATGTTTTCTTTAAATATCTATATAGCACGCGAACTGCTAGTTTAATAAGGCGTAAGTTCACTTCCTTCAACACAAATCTCGTGTATTTTCTATTCAAATGTCAATTGAGGTAAAATTATTATTATTCAGTAACCAACACATTTACCTAGAAGCTGTTTATTTATGAACAATTGAACATTTATCACAAACTTTTTTCAAAATTTATAAGAAAAAATAAAAAAAAGACCTACCGAAGTTGTTTTAAGATTAATATTTTTATTTCTTTACAAAAAGTTTAATATATTAACAAAAAAAAATAATAATACGCCACTTGGTTTTGTAATATGCAACTTGTGTGCACTTAGCAAACTTTTCAATAAAATTAAATTCATAATTGTTGATTAATTGTTGATTATACACGGAGAAAATTTATTCCTGAAAATTTACCGAACTTTGTTCGGTAAAACTGGGATGAAGTGTCAAAACTGTAATTTTTAAGGAACAGGACTGTAAAAGCAATTGCATTGAAAAATAATGTAAAAAGAATAAATCTTACGGTACATGTATTAGCCCTTCACTTACAGTTCGGTAAAACGTAGGGTAAGCATACACTATACTCAGTTTTATTGAAAGTTCGGTAAAACGTAAGGCACAGTGTTCGGTAAAACTTATATTTATTGTATAGTTCGGTAAAACGTAGGGTAAGTGTTCACTACACTTATTTTTATTGAAAGTTCAGTAAAACGTAAGGTACAATGTTCGGTAAAATTTATATTCATTGAATTACTGAATAGTTCGGTAAAACTTGAAGAATAAAAAATAAAAAATAATGTCATTGCAGTAGTTCTATAGCAATACTGCCGTAAATCTCACTCTACCTACTTTAATCACTACCTAAACCCCCTACAATTATTCACGAACAAATACTTATACATTACACCTGCCTACAGTACATTCTAAACGCATACATTAATACATACATCGCACGCTTTACATTATTGCTTCAGAAAGTTTCAACTGTCCTTATATATGAATCTGAATTTTATTTCACCGCTTGCGAGAAAGATTCAAATTAATAAACAATAATTGTGTAAAATAAAAGAATCATCCATATTAAATCCATGTTACTGAATAATTTCTAACTATATTTAAGGTCAATTTATAAAATAGTTTCAAATTATGTTTTTATTGTTATAAAGAAAAATGTTTAAATTTGTATTTTATGTAATAAAACAATAGTTTATTAAAATTCTTATTGTTCCCATATTTTTATCAAAAAAGATTAAAATTATCAATTTTGGTGTTATTGTTACTATAAATCAGGGACCGTCTCGAAAGTTTAGTTTCGTTTTAGTTTTCTAGATGGCACGAAATTAAATTAACAAAGTGACTTTAATTTCAAGTCGACACGAAACTAAACTAATAAAGTGTATTTAGTTTCGTGACAACTCGAAACAAAAGATTAAAGAACATAATTTTTTAGTGTCAAACAAAAAAAAATTGTTTTCCCTGACTTACGTAACTAGAGCAACTTAAGTAACTAATGTAAGTTACGCAACCAGAGTAAATTTCGTAACTATAGTAACTTACATAACTAAAGGAAATTACTATAATTACATAACCAGACTAAATAAAGTAACTACAGTAACTTATGTAAATGGTAAAACTTACGTAAATTCTTTTAATTGCGTAAGGTGTTATAGTTACGTAAGTTATGCAACTTTGATCATTTGCATAAGTTACATATAAGTTTCATCATTTACGTAACTTGCGTAAGTTATTCTAGTTACGTGACTTATGTAAGTTTGATCTTCTACGTAAATTACATACGTAAGTTACGTAAAATTGATTATTTACGTAGGTTACGTAAACTCGATTATTTTCGTAATTTTTGTAAAGTTATTTTACTTACGTAACTCACGTGAAGGATCCAACTTACGTCAGTTACGTAAAATTTATAAATTACGTAAGTTATTCTAGTTACGTAACTTACTTAAGTTGGAACATTTACGTAAGTTACTGTACTTACGTTATTTTCTCTGGTTACGTCACATACGTAACTTGCTGTAATTATGTAAATTAAAAAATGTAAAATATAAAAACAATTTTTCTGTGATTATCACTAAATTATTATGTTTTTCATTCTTTTGCTTCGAGTCGACACGAAAATTAAAAGTTTCAAATACTTTTGTTTTTGGATTATTTAAGAACAAAAACGAAAGTCATTTTCTATTTAATTTCGTTTCAGAAGCGGTTTCTGCTATAAATGAAATTATTAAGTATTAGTTAATGAGTACAAATAAGTTAAAAAAACTAACTATTAACGTCAAAGTTTTTTTTTACTACGGGGCATTTAAAAAAGTATTTCAATCCTGAAAATTAACAATTCAAGCATGTCAAGGAAGTTTTACCGAACTATTCCTGAAAACTAACACTCGAATCAAGTCAAGAAAGTTTTACCGAACTGTTCCTGAAACGTTAGTGACCATCAAGGAAGTGTTCAAAAGAAACGTTAAAATTTTATTTAATTTTTATTAAACGTTCAGTTTCGATTTTGTTTTAACTTTTACAGTACTAGTTTGTAAAAAATAAAGATATGACATTAAATTTTGAATATTATTCATGAAAAAATAATTTAAAAATTATTAAAAATTACTGTTATGCTACTATATCCCAACTTTACTGAAGAATTCGGTAAAATATGAGGAACAAATTTTCTCCGTGTAGTAATTAATTAGCTTTCAATGGCAATTTCAATATTTTGATGAGAAAATAATAATTATATATATATTAAACAAATTGTAGTCTAAATTTAATTCAATATTACAACAGGTGTTTATTGTTAATAATTGAAATATATTTAACTCGAAAAATTTTGTTTTCATTTTCAATTAAAGAAAAATTCTAGAAAATTAATTAACTACAGAAATTAATTTGGTTGAATTTTGAATATTTAAAACCTAATGTCAAATTCGTAATCAAGGACCTCAAGAATTCCCTGATATCAACCTTCAAGTAAATTCGGTTCGTTTTTAATTTTCTCATCCGCCATATTGAATTCGCCATTTCTAATATTTCAAATCTGATATCAAATTTGTAATTAGGCACCTTGAAAATCTCTAGATAAGAAGTTTCAAATAAATTCGGTAAAATTTTAACATTTGCGTCCGCCATGTTGGATCCACCATTTTGAATTTTTCAAATCTGAATCAGTGACCCCGAAAACCGCCGAATGTTACTATTTAAATAAACATTATTAAATTAATTAAAATAAATTGGGGTGGTAGCGATTCTACGCAAATAAACCCTACAAAATAAAATCCTACACAATTAACTCTACACCAGGAAATTGTACACAATACATTTAATAAATTTGATTAATTCTACGTAAATAAATTCTACAGAAAAAAGTCCTACACATTAGAATTAAATAGAACAAAATATATCATTAAAATCTTTTAATTCTACACGATTAAATACTACATCAGAAAATTTGACACAGTTTATTTTAATTAAAATAAAATTCTAATAATAATTTTTTTATTTTAAATTATAATTCTACGCAGTCAAATTGTACACCAGAAAACTCTACACAATTGAAAAATATTGATTAAATTAACTTTTAAAAATTCTAAATAAATAAATTCTACAAATAAATATTCTACACAATAATAATACTAAATAAAATGTAACTTTAAATAAAATTTATTTAATTTTGCACAATTAAATACTACATTAAAAAATTCTACACAATGTATTTTTAAACGAAGAAAAATACGAATTATTTTTTCAATTTAATTTTTAATTCTCCACACTTAAATTGGACCCCAGAAAACTCTACACATTGGAAAAATATTGATTAAATTAAGTTTAAAAAAATTCTAAATAATGAAATTCTACAAATAAATACTCTACACATTAGAACTAAATAAAATGTAACTTTAAATAAAATTTATTTAATTTTGCACGGTTAAATACTACATTAAAAAATTCTACACAATATAACGAAAAAAATAACAATAATTTTTTAAATTAAATTTTTAATATTTTGCACAGTTAAATTGAAAACCAAAAAACTTGACACAATGAAATAATTTTTTAAAAAAATTTTAAAACTAGTCAAATATATTCTTCAACAAAAAACTCTACACATTAAAATAAAATAAATATAAAGTTTTTAATCTAATTTGTTTAATTCTACACACTTAAATTCTATATCAGAAAATTGTACACAAATTATTTTTAAGCAAGGAAAAATATTTTCTTTATTTTTTAATTTAATTTTTAACCCTATACATTTTAATTCAACTCTGGAAAACTCTACAAAATAAAACTCAACACAAAAATTTTTGGCAACAAATATATTATTATATATTTTATTATATTATATTATATTATTATATATTATATAATATTATTATTATATATTATTATTATTATTATTATTAATTAAATGAATTCATTTGTAGAGTTTCTTTGTGTTTAATATAATTGCGTAGAGTTTAAAAAATAATTTCATCTTATCTAAAAATAATATGCGAAGACTTTAAAGCTCATTTGTGTAGAGTTTTCCAGAGTTGAATTAAAATGTATAGGATTAAAAATTAAATTAAAAAAATAAAGAAAATATTTTTCCTTGCTTAAAAATAATTTGTGTACAATTTTCTGATATAGAATTTAATTGTGTGGAATTAAACAAATTAGATTAAAAACTTTATATTTATTTTATTTTAATGTGTAGAGTTTTTTTTTGAAGAATATATTTGACTAGTTTTAAAATTTCTTAAAAAAATTATTTCATTGTGTCAAGTTTTTTGGTTTTCAATTTAACTGTGCAGAATAATAAAAATTTAATTTAAAAAATAATTGTTATTTTCTTCGTTATATTGCGTAGAATTTTTTTATGTAGTATTTAACCGTGCAAAATTAAATAAATTTTGTTTAAAGTTACATTTTATTTAGTTCTAATGTGTAGAGTATTTATTTGTAGAATTTCATTATTTAGAATTTTTTTAAACTTAATTTAATCAATATTTTTCCAATGTGTAGAGTTTTCTGGGGTCCAATTTAAGTGTGGAGAATTAAAAATTAAATTGAAAAAATAATTCGCATTTTTCTTCGTTTAAAAATACATTGTGTAGATTTTTTTAATGTAGTATTTAATTGTGCAAAATTAAATAAATTTTATTTAAAGTTACATTTTATTTAGTATTATTATTGTGTAGAATATTTTTTTGTAGAATTTATTTATTTAGAATTTTTTAAAAGTCAATTTAATTAATATCTTTCAAATGTGTAGAGTTTTCTGGTGTACAATTTGACTGCGTAGAATTATAATTTAAAATAAAAAAATTATTATTATAATTTTATTTTAATTAAAATAAACTGTGTCAAATTTTCTGATGTAGTATTTAATCGTGTAGAATTAAAAGATTTTAATGATATATTTTGTTCTATTTAATTCTAATGTGTAGGACTTTTTTCTGTAGAATTTATTTACGTAGAATTAATCAAATTTATTAAATGTATTGTGTACAATTTCCTGGTGTAGAGTTAATTGTGTAGAATTTTATTTTGTAGGGTTTATTTGCGTAGAATCGCTACCACCCCAAATAAATTATTATTATTATTGTATGTTATTTGTTAATTATTTTTAGTTCTTACTATTTGTAATTGTTACACTGAAAAAAAAATTTATTTGATTCAAATAACCGATTATTCGTCTATAATCAAATAAATATTTACTTGAATCAAATAAATATTTATTTGAATCAAATAATTTTTATTTGAATCAAATAAATTGTATTTGAATCAAATAAATTGTATTTGAATCAAATATTTTAGTATTTGAAGCAAATATTAATTAATTGATTCAAATAAAAATTATTTGATTCAAGTAAATATTTATTTGATTATAGACAAATAATCGGTTATTTGAATCAAATAAATTCTTTTTTAGTGTATTTTTTATTATATTTCGATTATTATTGTTTTAATTTATTATTATTTCGTTATTATAGTTCGGTGATTATTGTTATTTATTATTACCTTGTTATCTTTGTTACAATTTATTATTACAATTCTTTATTAATAATTATTAGTTGTTAATTAATTTCTTTTTTTAAATTTTTTATAACATGTATAAAAAAATTTATTTTACATATTATTATTATTATTATTATTGAATAATTTTAATTGTTATTGTTATCATTCTTATTATTATTTTTACTAATTATGCACATTATTATTGTTTATTGAAAAAGCAATTCTTTTTTAATAATTGTTTATTTTTAGAATTAATAATATGTTAATTACAATTGCTTGAAGTAAATTTTATTATTATTATTATTATTATTATTATTATTATTATTATCATTATTAATTCTTATTTGTTATTTTTAATTATTATTAATTATACATTTTATTTTTGGTTTCTGAAAATACGTTTTATTATTATTATTATTATTATTATTACTATTATTATTATTATTATTATTATTATTATTATTATTATTATTATTATTATTATTATTATTATTATTATTATTATTATTATTATTGTTATTATTATTATTATTATTATTATTATTATTATTATTATTATTATTATTATTATTATTATTATTATTATTATTATTTTTATTATTATTATTATTATTATTATTATTATTATTATTATTATTATTATTATTATTATTATTATTATTATTATTATTATTATTATTATTATTATTATTATTATTATTATTATTATTATTATTATTTTATTATTATTATTATTATTATTATTATTATTATTATTATGGTAATTATCCAGTAATTATGGTAATTATTATTATTATTATTATTATTATTATTATTATTATTATTATTATTATTATTATTTTTTTTTTTTTTTAGCTTTCTGCAGGGTAGTTAACATAAACTTTACAACCGAATAAATCCAAATGGAAAGGTTATGAAAACAGTAAAATCTTTTATAGAGAAACAATTTGTTACAAATTGAATCATACAGGACTCAGTCGATTGCCTGCTGTTTAAACATCAGGACTGACATCGACCATACCATGTTAAAAACCCATTTATATTAGACCTATTATTCACCTACGGAACTACCTAGTGGCTTCAGACTTCGTAGATGAATGGTCCCACTTAGTCGCATACGCGACTCTTCCGTGCCGCTCTTCTTCTGGCCTTATTTTCTTCTTGTCCTTGACAAAGTCTTCTTGGCTTCCTCTAAGGCAGATCTGAAGACCTTGCATCCTCCTGATCCGGCGACATGTTGGATACTCTCCTCCTCGCCGAACTTCGCCTTGCATAAGAAGCAGCATGGTCTCTTCTTACAATCTGCTGCCTTGTGGCCAGCTTCTCCGCACTTGAAGCACGCAGCCGACCTATCTACTGCTTGGCAGTTTCTGCCTATATGGCCATAGTCAAGGCACTTGTGACACCTTGTGACCATAACTCTCTTACTGATTCTGCAGGACACAAAACCGATTTTAATGTGCCCCATCTTCTCCAATCTGGCAGCGTCCTCCTGGGTGGTGACCACGACAGCGAGCTTCATGCCTCGCTTATTTGGTCCGAGGACCGTCACCTTCCTGCTTCCTGCTGGAACCGTAGATAGTTTGTCCAGGGCCTCCTTGACATCCTTCTGTTCGGTAAGGGCATCCATATCGCGGACCTCCAGCGTAGCTTGCCGGTCCGCCATCTGCACCTTACCCAGGTCACCGATCACCTTAGTCACCTCCTCGGTGAACAGCTTCTTGTTTGAAGACCTTCCAATTTTAATGAGAAGGTCTCCCTTTTTTGTGGGTAAAGCTCCCACAACCCTTGTTTGGCTGGCCTCCAGGTCAGCTTCTCTTCGAACTTTCGCCAGCACGTCAGCGAAAGTATTTCCTTCGGACACTTTGACGATGACTGTCGCTCTTCCCTTCTTTTCTGGAACTGGCTTTGGTACCGTTTTGGTCCCCTTGCCTGCAGTCTTTTTGGGAGGTCTCTCCTCCTTCTTCCTTTTTGGATCCTTCGTAAGCTCAGGATCGCTTCTCTTCCGCTTCTGAGCATCCAAGACAACGTTTCTTAGCATTGCTGCGTTGAAACGGTCACGTCTCGTCCTTCGGTCTTGCCGTGCTTCTTCTGACCAAGTTAATCCTTGGTAGAATTTCTCATCTTTTCTGGCGGCTGCTGCGTGCTTTTCCTTCACATCCCGTATGAGCGACGTCAGACTTCTCAGTCCATCCTTGATCGTCATGTTGACATTCTTCTGGACCTCACAGGATTTCAGCATCTTGCTGATCTCATCCTCCATTTTTTGAATGCTTGCTGCCTCTTCCTTCCGCAGCTTAATGCATTCATCCCGATCTTCATTGCAGCTAGCAATGTCAATCGCAGAAGCATTACTGAAGACAGAAATGCAGCTGGCTTGACTGGTCACGCTGCTCGTGCTTCCTCTTCTCTCCACCTTGTCCACGATGATCTGTGGCACCTCCAATGCGTTGTTGCCCTCCTGCATCCTTGGGCCACTGGCCACCGCCCTCACGCTCGAAAGCGCTTGACGATCGGAACCAGTGAGGGATTTAGCCGAAGCATTACCCCGCAGGTACTCTTCCATGTTTTTACAATCGCTCATGATGGATGTTTCTTTTTTGCTGGTTTTGGTCCGCGTCGAGTATTTGATTTCCTCGATACCACCTATTCCTCGAAAGAAATAGGAAGCGTTTACCTATCCGCGACCTGGCACGCGTCCGATGGAGGACCAGCAACCCCACGCATAGAACAAGTTCCATGCGCCCCGGTGAAACCGAAATTCCAACCGAGCACGGATTATTATTATTATTATTATTATTATTATTATTATTATTATTATTATTATTATTATTATTATTATTATTATTATTATTTTTTTTTTTTTTTTTTTTTTTTTTTTTTTACGAGGGAAGTGGAAAATCTGCTAACCCTTGGAGGCCTACTTCCAAGGCAGATACCTGGAGCCCGCACTCCTAGGTTATGTGGGGGTAACCGCTCTTGTTCTGGTCGACCCACTAAAAACCACACCCTTTTTTGAGACATATCTCTCCTGGCGGAACTGCCGTCAAGCTTACATCGCCAGTAGAGGTCTCCTTACCTACTTCCAGATCTGAAATCCTTAACTAAGCGCTAGCGGAAGAGGGAGGAGTTCCATTTAAGGTCTCCTCCGTCCCTCGCGAGCGCCCAGCCGAGCCGCAGGAATTCTCCGTCGTTGTTGTAACGTCCTTCTGTCGTTTTCCTTCGCCTGCATCACTTTGATGATATAGGACTCTATTTCGCGCCATGAGTCTGCACTCTGTAACATAATTGGTACCATGTTCTCGACCGTGACTTCAGTGCCCACGGCCGAAAACATGGCTTCCCTAAGTTCACGCCAGTGCCCGCAAGAAAAAAGCGTGTGCTCAGCGTCGTCAATGTGCTCTGCTTCGTCGTCACCCGAACCGTTGCAGTACACACATTTCGCAATTATTATTATTATTATTATTATTATTATTATTATTATTATTATTATTATTATTATTATTATTATTATTATTGAGTAATAATAATAAGTTTATAAAACGATTTAAATTGTATTTCTAATTCTAAGTAAGAAAGAAACAAAATATAAATCATAAAAAGTGTTTGTGACAATTATTGTACAATCTTTAGCAACAGAAATCAGAGATTTTTTCCCAATACTTTTGGAGCTGTGTAATATTAATGAAAATGATATCTTAATTTAATGGAATATCTATTTTCCTCATTTTACGCCCAGATTAATTGCATCTAATGATGATCTCCTTTCTTAATCTAGAAGTTTTAATTACTTAAATTATAATTATGTGTTCAAAATTCTGTACAAGCTATTTTCGCATTAAAGTTTGCACAATAAGATTTTTGTAGTGGTATTCTTGGAGGGTTTGAAATTTTCACTGTGGCAGTTTGTTCCTGACATTGTGGAAAGACGTCTCGCAAATTACTTGTACACTCGTTCATCTTGTAAATTACATGTCATATACCTTTTCGTAAGGGGCTCAAATTTCAATGAAATGTAACTTGAGGTTGAATATTAGTATTTGAAAAATTAAAATCTGATGTCAGACATGAAAAATGGCTTGTAAAACATGGTAAATATAAAACAAATTAGAAGTGCTTTTACTCTTTATGATGAAAGATCGAATGTCATAACTTTAAAAACTTTCAAGTTAATAGTTTTAGACAAATCCGTTAACTTTTAAAAGAAATTTCAAACAAAATGGATTAATTTTCGAATTATCTATCCGCCATATTGGACCCGGCATTTTGAATTTTAAAAATCTGCCTATCAGATTATAATTCTGCGATTCCAAAACCCCCCAAGAAAATAATTCGATTGAAACATATCAATTTTAAAATAATCCGCCATTTTGAATTTTAAAATTTTAAATTTTCTATTTCGCTATTCACATTTCCGATTAAAAGTGGAATGAATTTGATGTGAAAATGAAATGAAAATGGAATGAAAAAAAATTTTGAGTGAAATTGAAGTGAAAATAAATTTTGAATGAATGTAAAGTGATAGTAAAATGAAAATTAAGTGAAATATATTTAGAGTGTATATGGAAGTGGAATAAATGTGAAGTGGAAATAAGTTTTGAGTAAATGTAGAGTGAAATTGAAGTAATAATGGAATGAAAATAAATTTGAAGTGAACGTGAAGTGAAAATAAATTTTGAATGAATGCAAAGTGATAGTAAAATGAAAATTAAGTGAAATAAATTTAGAGTGTATATGGAAGTGGAATGAATGTAAAGAAAAAATGAAGTGAAAATAAGTTTCGAGTAAAAGTAGTGTGAAATTGAAGTAATAATGGAATGAAAATAAATTTGAAGTGAACGTGAAGTGTAAATCGATTAAAAATAAATTTTGAGTGAAAGTACAAGTGGAGTGAAAAAGAATTGAAATTACATAATCTACACTTTAGTAAGTTACGTAATCGGCCTCGTGAATTCCTTTTTCTAAAATTTGAAATGGCAGAACCAATATGAGGGACGAATTTTTTTAATTCATTAAATTCGTTTAAAAAACAGTATTCCTGAATTTTAAGGGTTTCTAATTATAAATATTAAGTTCCCTTCATATAATTAACATTATCAATTCAAATGAAAGTAACTTTATATTCCTAATCAGTGACTCTAAAAATCTCCACAAACATTTTTATTTTTTTAAAATTAGTGTTACAACCCTATGTATGCCACGAAGAGGTTAATAAGTAAATATAAAAATTTTATTTTTAGAAACGTCTTGTAAATAAATATAGTTAGTAAAGCAAAATCAATGTAACTGCTCTTTGAAAAATCAAATTATATAAGTGCACCTTGTGAAAAAGTGGTTAACATTCCTAAACTTTAAATAACGTCTCTCCACTCCCATATAGTTTCAAGAAAATAGAGGAAACTATATATGTATGTAAGTTGCTAAAGCGCAGAATGAAATTCAAGCCAAGTTCTTCTTCAATTATAAATTACTCTTCTTCTAAAGAAGTAAACAATTTTTCTATTGTACCATAAAATAAATCATAAATTTTTTAAAAACCCTTGTGAGCTGTCGGTAGATTTATTCCTGGTTCCACAGTTTGAATGCCAAGCAGGATAATCCAACTTAGAAGTAGCGTTAATGTCATTGTCCAATCAACGTTAATTCAATAATGGATATACATGGGTGAATTTTCTGAAACTGACACTTTTAAATTTCAGTTTTTCAGTTAATTTTTTTCTTCAACTATATGGTTTTTTCTATTAAAACTACTTAATTTCATACTCAAGAGTAAGATTTTTAGGTTGCGCAAAATTAATTCTTAAAAATATTAAAGTTTTTTTCATTTGGAAAATATTATTGTTGCTCCATTAAATTAATTTTATTTAATTGGCGAGCTTTTCTATTAAAAATTCACGCCAATATCGCGTTCACGAAATCGAAAATAAAATTACACTGCTTAAAAATTAACTAGCAAACGATACGCGCGCTAGCGCGCGTAACGTAATATTCAATATGATACTATTATACAAATTACAAATGTTTTTATTAACAAACATAAATTTTTTAAATAATTTCATAATCAAAATTTAAAAAAATAACTTAAGTTTATATTTTCAAAAATTTTAATGAAATTTCACGAAAGAATTCCAATATTTCCTAAAATTTTAACAAATTTTTCTAAATAATTCGTAAAAATTATATTATTTTTCTAAATAGTAAAATTTTTCGCAAGAATTCAATTATTTTTAATAAAATTTTAATAAAATTCTTCTCCATAAAATTTCAATTATTTTTAAAATGTTTAATTAAAATTATTAAAGAAACTCCATTTTTTGACAGAAAAATTCAAAGACATTCTGCAAAAAGAATTTAATTACAATATATTTTAAAAAATTTAAACGAAATTCTCCTCGAGAATTAAGTTATTTTTATAGTGTACAATTTTTATCGTAGTGTCAGTTTGCAGTACAAACATAGCATAACAAACATTATGATTATTAAATGAAAATTATAATAATTTATATTATTTATTTCCAAAAAATCAGAATTTTATTGAAAGTCCTAATTGAAAAGTTAAGAAAAGAAATTTTTAAAATTTTTTACCTTTTTCTCAATACAATTTAACATTCTGTAAAATAATTAAAAAATTTTTTTATGACAAATAAAGAAAATTTTAAAAACTTTTTTTTGTATAAAAAATGAAAGAAGTTATTAATCAATACATATTAAAAAAAATAATATTTCTGATTTTGTTAAAAAGAAATACTACAAATTTTGTAAAATACTTCAAATTACTTTATTTTTCCTTCAATTTTAAATAAAGAATAAGAAATTATTCAAATTTTTTCACTAATTTCTAGATAAAACTTAAAATAAATTCATTTTTAGAAGGTTAAAAAATTAAATCTTATTAAAGAAATTCTTCAAATGAAATTAAATATTTTGTTTTTTAATAATTATATAAGAAAGTACACGAGCGTTTTTTTAGCTAGTAAAATATAAAATATCTTTATATACAGAAAAAAATAAAAATTTTAATTAGGAAATACACAAATTATTCTTACACATTTTTTTTATTAATTAAAAATTGAAAAAAATTGTTAAAAATTGTAATTAAAAAATAAAAATTTTTATAACATTTTATTTCAAAAGAAACTAATAATTTAAAACAAATAAATAAAATATAATTATAAAATTTATAAATCAAACATTATTTATTATCAAGAAAAATGTGTTTTCAAAACGAAAAAAAAACAAAAGCATATTCAAAAACTAACTTCATACTGCGAACGGACAGAATGAAAAACCACAGACTTTAATAAAGTTAATAATAATTTGTATATTTTAATACCAAATATATTCAATTGGATGAAAATATAAATGTATTTAAAGTATTTGATTTAATGGTAATTTGGGTTAATTTTTTCAAAGCAATGCAGGTAAATACTAAAAACAAAAGAAAAACTCGCATATTTCAAGGAAAAGGCTTCGGAGATGAAAAGCTTCGGAGATGAAAAATAAATTTTCTTTCATATTTTTATACGTTAGGGCGCAATTAAAATATGTTTTTAGTAAAATATACAAATCACACTCTCATTTTATATTACCATCGAAATATTCCGTTAAATTTACTTCTACATTCAGTTATTTATTAAAAAGGAAAGCTTCGGAGATGAAATTAATTTTTACTCGGAGAAGAATGTAAATTTCGATTATTTATAACAGCAATAATTTTTCTCCTTTTTGTAGATAAAATATAGGAAAATTTAACGTCAGATTCTCAGCTTTATTTTAATGTGCATTAAAATTTTGTTTAAGATATTTTTAAAGTATAAAATGTCAGTAATCATTGTAAAGTAATTTTAACCTAAAACTGAAGACAAAGTTTAAACATTTTTATCAAAAATAAAAGTGAGGTCTACAAATTTCAAAAATGCACATAATGATAGAAAAAACATTGTACTTTCTGACAATATTTTTAAAAAATTTCTGAGAATTTGAAAAAAACCGTGAAAATTTAATTTTATTGTAGAAGACCCATTGGAGACATGTTGAAAAGGCTTCGGAGATGAAAATAATTTAGTTATTACGTAAATTAAGTTGAATAAAATTATTTAATTTTCTTTTAAAAATGATAAATAAGTGCTAAATTTTCACTATGGAAATTGATAATAATTATTAAAGAATAGATTTTGTAAAATTAATCGAGACATAAAAAATGTCACTTTCAAAAAATTCACCCACATATAACTGTCTTCAGATTTCAAAAAACACTTTTCTATCTTTTTCATAAGAAAAATTAATTTTATCTATTATTTAAACAATTCATCATGTGTGCATTGGGAGAGAAACGAAAATTTTCATTCTGTTCAAAATTATTAATAATTGTCTAGGGTTCATTGATGACAGTCGATACAAATTGAATATTTCCTGAACAGTTAATTGTAAATGAGAGGTCTGAAGGTGGGGATGAGTAGCAGCCTCCATGCGCGAACTTGTTGGATAATAGTGAGTATTCCTTCGCGAAATTCACAGGTAGAAACGTGGACGCATTGATTTTTCGACGTCAAAAGTATATACGGATTTTCTCACTCTATCTTTTCTAGGATGGAAAATAAAAAAGTTCCCCTTCTATGAACTTCTACTTTATAAATGTACTTTATCATTATACACATTAAAAAGTGTATTAAAGAATAATAGTTTTTCCATTATCGTGTTTTAGAAAAAATGCATTTCCCATTCATGAAAAAAAAGACAGTTAATTACAATTTAAACGACTAATGGGAGAATGTTGAATATAAACGAGTATTTTTTCAGAGCTTTTAAATTATCTGCGCAACTTTGACGAAAACTGGAGAATGATATTAAATACATTTTAATAGCGTAGAAGTGAAAAAATGTGTATTAACATTTTTGGAGTCAATTAACTTTTATGCATATTAAAAAATGGGTCATTGTTTGCAGAAAAAAAAATTGTTTTATTAATTTTTACCACTGTTGTGTAATGTAGATTTTATGTAAGCTGCTGACCTTATTTACTCTTGAGAGTACAATTTAAGCCTAATCTGGTCCTTAGGAACACTTAGTATATTTTTTCCTTCTGACTAAGATTTATGTAACTTTCTACAACTTCTTTTTTAGTTCAAAATATGTCTTTCTTGACTTTCTTCTTTTTTACATTTCTCTATTTTCATTAATTACGATTATAACTACTATATTATGATTATAATTACTGAAAATAGTATTTACTACAAATTTTTCCTATTACGTTCACTCAATTATACTTCACTTTCACTCAAAATTTATTTTCAATTCATTTTCACATCACATTTACTCCACTTTCACTTCACTTTCACTCAAAATTTATTTTCACTTTATTTTCACTCTAAATTTATTTTCATTTAATTTTTACATCACATTTACTCCGCTTTTACTTTACATTCACTCACAATTTATTTTCACTCCATTTTCACTTCGTTTTCATTCCACTTTTATTTTCACTTCACTCTCATTTTAACTGAAAATTTATTTTTACTCCACTTTTTCTTAAAATTTATTTTCACTTCACTTTCACTTCACTTTCATTTTAAATAAAAATTTATTTTTACTTTACTTTTTCTCAAAATTAATTTTTACTTCACTTTCATTTTAAATAAAAATTTATTTTTACTTCACTTTCACTTCACTTTCATTTTAAATAAAAATTTATTTTTACTCTACTTTTTCTCAAAATTGATTTTTACTCCACTTTTTCTCAAAATTGATTTTTACTCCACTTTTTCTCAAAATTTATTTTCACTTCACATTCACTTCACTTTCATTTTAAATAAAAATTAATTTTTACTTTATTTTTACTTCACTTTCACTTCACTGTCATTTTAAATAAAAATTAATTTTTAGTCCACTTTCACTTCACTTTCACTTCACTTTAATTTTAAATAAAAATTTATTTTTACTTTATTTTCATTTTAAATAAAAATTTATTTTTACTCTACTTTTTCTCAAAATTGATTTTTACTCCACTTTTTCTCAAAATTTATTTTCACTTCACATTCACTTCACTTTCATTTTAAATAAAAATTAATTTTTACTCCATTTTAATTCACTTTCACTTCACTGTCATTTTAAATAAAAATTAAATTTTTTTAAATAAAAATTAATTTTTAGTCCACTTTCACTTCACTTTCACTTCACTTTCATTTTAAATAAAAATTTATTTTTACTTTACTTTCATTTTAAATAAAAATTTATTTTGACTTCACTTTCATTTCACTTTCAATCAAAATATATTTTCAATCCACTTTCACTTCACTTACACCCAAAATTTATTTTCACTTCATTTTCACTTCACTTTCACTCCACTTTCCAATTAACCCAAAATTTATATTTACTTAATTTTCACTTTACTATTTCATTGGCCATCGTTGTGGACTTTAACTTTCTATTGGAGAAACAGAATAATGAAATAAAATTTGATTGAATTTGAAAGTTGTCTGAGAGTTAAGTAAAAGTGGAGTAAAAATAGATTTTGAGTAAAAGTGAAGTGAAAATGGAATGAAAATAAATTTTGAGAGAAATTAATATTTGAGTAAAAATAAAATTAGAGTGAATATAGAGTGAAATAACATAATCGACCCCCTAAAAATAATTTTCAAGTAAATCCGATAAATTTTTTAATATCCGACATTTTGAATTTTGAAAAAGCGAAGTCAGATTTGCATTCGACGATCCCGAAAACCCACGACCATGACAATTTTCAAAAGGATTACTCAACCTTTTGTTCTAATGTCCGGGGATTTTTTTTTATTATTTGTTTCCACTGTGGATGGTAAGAAAATCTTGTGTAGACGATAGGTAACAAAGATGTCTTCAGAGGTAGTAGTTTTGCAGCACATACTAACGCTTTTTACTGCCATATTAGTGTTCCAAAGTAGTTTAAGTGTTAGTGTGCGCACAAGTCTACGACGTACTCTAAGTCGTTCCATTGCACTGCCTACCGCATTTGCATCCCAACAAGGAGCATGAAATGGAATAGAATTAAAGTTATTTCATATACGAGCACCGGGAAAAACTTTTAATTCCATTTAATATCTGATTATTCTACTTTTGCAACTTAACGAAATAGGATAGATTGTCAACGAAATGAATTTCACTTCATTTTCAAACTTGCCTCTTAGTTAATGTTGCAAAATAAAATGGAAATTTTAACTATTTTCAGTTATTTAAAATTTCATTTATTTTAGTTCAAAATATTTTGTAATTGTTAGTGGTGTTTCTTTCACTGTTCAAGTTGGAGTAAAATTATTTCATATACGATGAATTAGTGATACGATTGGGGTTATGATACTTTTGGGTTTTGTAAAAAATCATATTCGATCAGCTATTTTAAAATTTAAAAAAAAATTGACATTGGATTCATTATTAAAGTCCCAAAAAAGCCCCAAGTAGATAGACCTTTTCTTATTATTATTAAATAGTCGTTTTTGTAGTTTCACTTCACTTTCACTCAAAGTTTATTTTTACTCCACTTTCACGTCAATTTAACTAAAAATTAATTTAAATAAAGTTTAAGTGAAAGTGAAATAATAATGGAATGAAAATGAAATTTTAGTAAAAGTGAAAGTGGAGGAAAAGTGAAATAAAAATAAAAATTAAGTTTAAGTGAAAGTGAAGTAAAAGTAGAATTAAAATGAAATTTCAGTAAAAGTGAAACTGGGGGTCGATTACGTAATTTCACTTTTACTTTCACTTTCAATTTCACTTTCACACTTACATATTTTCACTTTTACTTTCAATTTCACTTTCACACTTACATATTTTCACTTTTACTTTCAATTTCACTTTCACACTTACATATTTTCACTTTTACTTTCAATTTCACTTTCACACTTACATATTTTCACTTTTACTTTCACTTTCACATTTACTTTCACACTCACATATTTTCACTTTCACACTTATAGGTTTTTACTTTTACTTTTACATTCACACTCACATATTTTCACTTTCACACTCACAGATTCTCACTTTCACTTTTACATCCACATATTTTTACTTTCACATTCACAAATTCTCACTTGCACTTGTACTTTCACTTTTATATTCACAGATTTTCACTTTTACTCGCAGTTTTACTTTCACATTCACATATTTCCAATTTCACTTTTACTTTCACATTTATGTTCACTTTTACTTTCACTTTCAATCTCAATTTCATAAGTTTTTACATTTAGTTCCACAGATTTTGACTTTCACTTACACAGGTTTTTACTTTTACTTTCATGGATTTTTATTTTTACTTCCACTTCCACAAATTTTCACTTTCACGTTCAGTATCAGAAATTTGTATTTCAATTTGTACTGGAGAAGATTTGCAAAATAAAAGTTTATCAATGTGCATGGAAAAATAAAAATTTTAAAAAATTAAAATTGATAATGACAATTTTTCAAAGTGAAAGTGAAATTGAAAGTAAAAGTGAACGTAAATGTGAAAGTAAAAGTGAAAGTGAAAATCTGTGAATGGGAAAGTAAAAGTGAAAGTAAAAGTAAAAATCCGTGAAAGTGAAAACCTGTGAGTGCAAAAGTAAAAACCTATAAGTGTGAAAGTGAAAATATGTAAGTGTGAAAGTGAAAGTAAAAGTGAAAATCTGTGAGTGTGAAAGTAAAAGTAAAAGTGACAGTAAAAGTAAAAATATGTGAGTGTGAAAGTGAAATTGAAAGTGAAAGTAAAAGTGAAATTACGTAATCGACCCCCTGAAGTGAAAGTGGAGTTAAATTTATGTTTAAATAAAAGTGAAATTGGAGTGAAAGTGAAGTAATAGTAGAATGAAATGAAATTTTTATAAAAGTGAAAGTGGAGTGAAATTGAAATTAAAATTAAAATTAAAATTAAAATTAAGTTTAAGTAAAGTAAAGGTAAAATGAAAATGAAGTTTTAATAAAAGTGAAATTAAAGTGAAACTAAAGTGAAAGTGGAGTAAAATTAATTTACGAGTTAAAGCGAAATTGGAGTGAAAGTTAAAATTAAGTTAAAGTAAAAGTGAATTAAAAGTAGAGTGAAAATGAAATTTGAGTAAATGTGAAAATGGAGTGAAAATGAAGTTTGAGCAAAAGTGAAATTGGAGTAAAAGTGAAGTGAATTTATCTTCACTAGACTTTAATCTATCCATCTATAATTCGAAAATTTTTTATTTAAAACATCCACTTTTTGGTCTAATGTCCGTGTTTTTTTTCACTCGACCCTCTGTGAAATCTGACGTTTTTTTAATAATTTTAATTATTCCCATAGTGGTTCCATATTGAAATTTCTTATCCAAGCGAAACGATGCAGCACTCGACTTCTACTTCCTTCAAGTCGTCTTACTGCATAAATTACTATAAATAATTCACAAGGGGGCGGAGATTCTTTTTAGAAACATGCTTGCTTTATAGAATTTTTAAAATTTTCACAATTGTGACGCGCTCCGAAGAAAGGTGCCTAAGAAGCAAACGAATTATAGGTTAGGGTCGTGTTAGATTTCTCTTGATTAAAAGTTTATTTTTAATTATTTGAATTCGAAACTAATTTTTATTGAATATTTTGGATGTGATGAAGACTTTGAAGATCATTAATTTAAAATTAATAATTGATTTTCTTTCTGTATTTTTGGTATTTTTACATGAAAAATTAAAAACATAACCTCAAATTTTATGCTTCTTAGCAGCCCTATCATACTCCTGTATATTTTCATATGATACGATGGCAAAGATTTAACTAGGCGCTGTAGTCGGAAAAGGCCGATTTTTGGCGGCAATTTAAAAAAAAGATGATATTATTTTTATTATTTATAAGTATTTATTAATTATTTACTAATATTAAGCAAACTTAATAATAATTAATATTTAATAATTAATAAACATTTATAAATAATAAAAATAATAATTTTTTTTTTTAAATTGCCGCCAAAAATCGGCCTTTTCCGACTACAGCGCCTAGTCAACTCTTTGCCATCTTATTTTTAGCAGTCGCATAGATCTGCTTCTTAGGTACCTTTCTTCGGAGTGCGTCACAATTGAACTGCCGGATCAAAGAAGGGCACATAACCAATGTAATTCAAATGGGTTATGTGCCCTTCTTTGATCCGGCAGCTCAATTTTTAAACTGAATCGAAAGTGTACATTACAGTACATTATTTCATTATATTTTGAATTTTGTTTCAGTGTCACATGAGAGGATCGAGTAATTGAATAAGGATTTTCTTCGCTCGAAGCCACAATCTTACGTTAATTTCTCTCTCTCTCATCGACAATTTGGACGTAACCTTCAGTATTGGTGAAATTTTTTTTTCGAAGAAAATTATTGAATTAAAAAAAAAATTGACCACAATGAACTAAAAAAACTTAAGAAGTCTGGGAGAATGTGAGGCAAAATTTCATCAGGCGATGCCTTCTTCTGGAACCTGTGCTGACGAAGAGGACTCAGAGGATGTGGAAAGCAAGGCATCAGGGATCTCGTCGCCATCGCCGTCGGGATGCAAATAGGTGCAAGTGGAAAGATTGCGGCTAGATGGAATTTTCTCTGATACAGGCACCGCAAATGGAGGATGCTGTACATACCTTTAGAGAAGATGAGAGCCCAACGACCAGGATAGACGTCCTGACAGTCGTTCACGTCATTGTCGGTGCCTTCTTCTTTAACACTTATTTTCAAGAAAATTCCCCAAGCACGATCCTCAATAAAAGTTCTCATCTTCAACGTTCAGATTTCTCTTTTCAAATTATGTTATTTAATTGTTCAACATACAGATGACAAACAAACTGTTAGGCTTTTGAAATTTTTTTCTTTTTACATTTAATTGAAACATTTTACATTTAACGTTTTACATTTAATTCAAAAATTCACTGAAACTAAAAAAAAGAGGGGCAACATTTTGGAAAGAAGAAAAGTGATGAAGAAAAAGATCTCTATCTTTTTTAAAGAAGGAAAGAATTTTAGGAATTGAAAAAAGTTATATGGAAAATGAATCGACAATTAATATTGTTGAGGAGGAAGGAAACAGTGTAGTTTAATAGTAGATAGTGTAAAAGTTTTTTTGAGTTTTTGTGTGTAAAAAGAAACCGGAAAATGTTTTGAGTCAAGTGTTAAATAGTTAATAATAATATACACTCCAATAGGGTGAAGTGTGTCGCATACGTTACTGAAGTACATGTACGAAAAATTGAGTTTTAAAATTAGTGAACATGAGACGAAAAAAAAATTTTTTTTCGACTGTGATCCCTTTTGAACCTCCTGACTGATTCTGGAATACAAGATTATTCAAGTAAGAAAAACAGGATGCCAGGTGGGCGAAGGGGCTTGGTGGCCCCGCAAAATACGTTCCTGGAAAACATTATACGAAGAAGCAGCAGTCAAGGTAAGAATTAAATACATTTTTCTGTAATTATGCAAGAAAAAATAATATTTAGAGCATTAGAATAATATTTTTACGGCAGAGTTAGTCCCATGATTGAAGCTATTTTAGAAAATAATATCAGGATTTTTTGGACATGATAAAATGTAAATAAACGTTACATTCACTTCACTTTCATATAAATTCACTTCACTCTTACTTTACTGTCACTTAACTTTTACTTCACTTTCACTCGACTTTCACTTCACTCTCACTTGACTTTCACTTCACTCTCATTAGACTTTCACTTCACATTCACTTCACTCTCACTTGACTTTCACTTTACTCTCATTAGACTTTTACTTCACATTCACTTCACTTCACTTTCATTAGACTTTCACTTTACACTCACTTGACTTTAATTGTAGTTTCACTTGACTTTAATTTCACTTTCACTTCAATTTTACTAAGCTTTCATTTCCTTCTCATTCTACTATCACTTAACTTTTACGTCACTTTCACTCGACTTTCACTTCACTCTCTTAAATTTCACTTCACTCTTATTCTACTATCACTTGACTTTTACTTTACTTTCACTCGACTTTTACATCACCCTCTCTTAACATTCACTTCCATCTTACTTTACTTTCACTTTACACTCACTTGACTTTTATTATAGTTTCACTTGACTTTAATTTCACTTTCACTTGAATTTTACTAAGCTTTCATTTCACTCTCATTCTACTATCACTTAACTTTTACGTCACTTTCACTCTCTTAACATTCACTTCACTCTTATTCTACTATCACTTAACTTTTACGTCACTTTCACTCTCTTAACATTCACTTCACTCTTATTCTACTATCACTTAACTTTTACTTTACTTTCACTCGACTTTCACTTAACTCTGTCTTAACATTCACTTCACTCTTGATTTACTATCACTTAACTTTCACTTCACTTTCACTCAACTTTCATTTCACTCTCATTCTACTATCACTTAACTTTTACGTCACTTTCACTCTCTTGACATTCACTTCACTCTTATTCTACTATCACTTGACTTTAACTTTACTTTCACTCGACTTTCACTTCACTCTCTCTTAACATTCACTTCACTCTTGATTTACTATCACTTAACTTTCACTTCACTTTCACTCAACTTTCACTTCACTCTCACTTGACTTTCACTTCACTCTCATTAGACTATCACTTCACTATCACTTTACTTTCACTTTACACTCACTTGACTTTTATTACACTTTCACTTCAATTTTACTAAGCTTTGACTTCACTCTTATTGTACTATCACTTAACTTTTACTTTACCTTTACTCAACTTTCACTTCACTCTCTCTTAACATTAACTTCAATAACACGTGACTTTCGCATCACTCTCACTTTACTTTGAATCTCACTAGACACTTTCAATTGATTTTCACCTTACTTTCACTTTAGTCTTAGTTTGCTTTTACTCCTCTCTCTGTTTACTTTTAGTGTCACTTCATTTTTGATTAACTTAACTTTTTATTTACACTCAAAATTTTCGTAAAAAATTGAAAATAAGTTAAATTAAATAAAAATGAAATGCCAATGACAAAAAATTGTTAGAAAAGTAAAAGTAAATTGAAACTCAAGTAATTGTAAAGAGAGAAAGAAAAAGAATAGAAGTCAAGTGAATGATTTGAAAGTAAAGTGAAAGTCAAATGAAAGGCAAATTAAAGGAAAGTAAAAGTAAAGTGGAAGTAAAGTGACAGGCAAATAAAAGTAAAGTAAAAGTAAAGTGAAAGTAAAGTGAAAGTTAAGTGAAAGTAAAGTGAAAGTCAAATGAAAGGCAAATAAAAGGAAAGTGAAAGTAAAGTGAAAGTCAAATGAAAGGCAAATGAAAGGAAAGTAAAAGTAAAATGAAAGTAAAGTGAAAGTAAAGTGAAAGTCAAATGAAAGGCAAATAAAAGGAAAGTGAAAGTAACGTGAAAGTAAAATTAAAGGCAAATAAAAGGAAAGTGAAAGTAAAGTGAGAGTAAAATGAAAGTAAAGTGAAAGTAAAGTGAAAGTGGAAAAAATGTGAAGTGAAAGTCAAGTGATAGTATAGTAAAAGTAAAGTAAAAGTAAGGTGAAAGTGAAGTGAATGTGAAATGAAAGTAAAATGAGAGTGGAAAAATGTAAAGTAAAAGTCAAGTGATAGTGAAGTAAAAGTAAAGTGATAGTCAAGTGAAAGTAAAGTTTCTATTTACTTCAATTTATAGTAAAGTGATAGTGAAGTAAAAGTAAAGTGATAGTCAAGTGAAAGTAAAGTTTCTATTTACTTCAATTTTTCAACTTTCATTCTACTTTCACTTTCACTCAAATTCCATTTTTTTACTCTACTTACAATTTTCCACAAATTCTATTTTGACTCTACTTTCACTCTACTAAAAAATAAGTGGTATTATTGAAACTTTAGTAAAAGTGAAAGTAGAGTCAAAATAGAATTTGAGGGAAATTGAAAGTAGAGTAAAAATAAAGTGGATTTTTGGTGGAAGCCAAATAGAATTTGAGTGAAAGTGAAGTGGAAATAATTTTTGAGTGAAAGTAAAAGTGGTGTTAAAATAAAGTGAAAGAATATTTTGGGTGAAAGTGAAAGTGAAATAGAAATGAAGTGGAAATAAATTTTGAGTGAAGTGACAGTGGATTTAAACTAAAATGAGAATGGAGTGAAAATAAATTTTGTATGAAAGTGAAGTGAAAGTGGAGTGAAAATAAATTTTTTGAGAAAATGAAGTGAAATTGGAGTAAAAAAATTTTTTAGTGAAAGTGAAAGTAGATTGAAAGTGGATTGAAAATTAAATAAAAATAAATTTTGAGTGAAAGTGAATTCCCAATGGAGGATTCAATGTGGCGACAGAATTTTACAAAAATAACAAGGAAAAACTGAGTACCTATAGATTAAGGAAAAAATTACTAACATTAGAAAATTTTAAGTCCGTAAAATATGTTACAAACTTGCATTTACGGAAATACTTGTTCAAAAAAGTAACTATCTACACGATTATACAAAAATCATGAGTAGAAAATCTGTAATAACAGCTTAAAATTTCCATTCTTTTACTACTGAAATTAAAAACTCCTAAAAAATATTGTGCGTTCTACTATTTCATTTAAAGTTGTCGTAAACGGAACGTTAGGTGAGCAATTGTAACTTGCACTTGACCTGGTTCTTAATTAAAGTACTTGAAAAAGTACAGCATAATTTTATAGCTATTTATAGCATAAATTTTTTATACTCAAGTATTGAACTATTTCTTATTTTGACGTTAGAGATAACACATGGTTTTTCATTTAATTATAGTTCTACACGAATATAAAGTGTTAATATAATTCTTGAGTATCATAAATAATTCATTTAAATATGTACATATATGCATTTCCCCCTCTCGATATTTGTCTAGGAGAAATTAACTAATTTCTCTAGATAAAGAAATTTTTCGTTGACAATGAAATTTTTAATAAATTTTCCATTAATTCAGTAATTTTATTTTAATTACTTTAATTTTAAATAGTTTGATAAAAAAATTAATTTTTAATCAAAGTTAGAAAAATTTTATCAAATAATAGTTATAGCTTGGTTAAATTTTCTTTGAAAAAAAATCAAAGTTGGTCTTGAGTGTTTTAATTTTTGTGAAACTTGGTATAAATGATAAAGCACTAGCTTTATGATGCAAGATTTTAGGGAAAAAAAGATTTTTTTTAATTTTTTAAATTGTCGATTTTACTAATTGTAAGCTTTAAATATTGAAGTACATTTGGGTCAGAATTCGTGAAATTTTCACAGAAAACAAAAAGTATTTTTTTTTAAATCAAAATGGTGAAAAAACATTTCTATTTTTGGTCTTAGGAATATGTCCACCAAAGAACAGAAAAAATATTATTTTTTATAAAAGTTATTGCAAAATTAATTTTTTTGCAACTTTTTAAACAAAACCATATTTCTTCTAAATGAATGAAACGATTTCAGAAATGAATGAACCAAGCGGGAATATAAAGGGAATAAAAAATACTTTCGTTTAAAATTAGAAAATTTTAAAAAAGTTAATATTTAAATAACTATTTAATACATTTTTTATAATCAATTAATTTTTTTTAATGTTCTACGCCTTTACAAAATTTTTCTAAAAATATCTACATACACTTAAAACTATAAGAAATCAAAATCCGTTGAGAAAATTTTGGAGCGACAATTATTTTAAAAGTTATAATGGAAATTATATCGAACGGAGATGCGATTTTGATGATTTTCAGAATTAAAACATTATTTTTAACTATGAAATGAACAAAACACTGTCGAATTAACATTTTTATTCAGTTATATAACCATAAAAATGATCAAAAAATAATTATTAAAATATAAACTTTTTTAAAATTTTCTAATTCTAAACGAAAGTATTTTTTATTCCCTTTATATTCCCGCTTGGTTCATTCATTTCTTAAATCGGTTCATTCATTTAGGAGAAATATGGTTTTGTTTCAAAAGTTGCAAAAAAATTAATTTTGCAATAACTTTTATAAAAAATAATATTTTTTTCTGTTCTTTGGTGGACACATTCCTAAGACCAAAAATAGAAATGTTTTTTCATCATTTTGATTTAAAAAAAATACTTTTTGTTTTCTGTGAAAATTTCACGAATTCTGACCCTCCTTATTTTAATTCGGGGGTTTAAGTCAATTTTGAGTTTATCTCAAATTTTTAGAAAAAATTCATCAAATTTGACATCGAATTTGGATTCATCAAGAAAAATACGTACAAATATACTACACTGAAAAAAATTTATTTGATTCATATAACCGATTATTTGACTATTATCAAATAAATATTTACTTGAATCAAATAATTTTAATTTGAATCAAATAATTTTTATTTGAATCAAATAAATTGTATTTGAATCAAATATTTCAGTATTTGAAGCAAATATTATTTAATTGATTCAAATGAAAATTATTTGATTCAAGTACTCTCTAAATCTGAATCAGTGAAATTTCACTGAGAATCAGTGACTCAATTCTCGCGATTTGAATCAGTAAAATTTGACTGAAGATCAGTTAAAAACGATTGAAATTTCAGTCATATTTTACTGATTGTCCAATTAAAAAATAACTGAAATTTTCAATATGTGTGATTGAAATTTCCAGTAACTTTTTTATTCGTCCATCAGTGAAATATGACTGAAATTTTAGTCATTTTTAACTAATTTTCAGTGAAATTCCACTGATTCAAATCGCGAGAATAAAGTCACTGATTCTCAGTCACATTTCACTGATTCTCAGTCAAATTTCACTGATTCTCAGTGAAATTCCACTGATTCAGTTTTAGAGAGTAAATATTTATTTGATAATAGTCAAATAATCGGTTATTTGAATCAAATAAATTTTTTTTCAGTGTAGTTTAGTTTTATATAAAAAATTGTTTATTTTCTTCATTTTAATTCGGTTTTTGAGTCTTTTTTGAGTTTGTCTCAAAATTTTGAGCTTTTTCTTTAATAGTTAATAATAAAACTTTGATAATACACTGTAAAAAGAAAGGTGGTGAACTCCACGTCAACTCATCACAGATATTTTCAAGAATAATTGGGATTTTGTTAATACTTTGTGTATAAACTCCTTAGACGATGGGGAAAAAGTCCCTCAAATATTTTTTGAAAAAAATAAAAAAAATGGCGGAGATATGACACTTTGAATTTTTAGTACTTTTTTTAAAAAAAAATTCATAACTTCTACTCTAATAATCCGATTTTAATTTTCAATATCAGAAATTGTTCATAAAATACCATATTTTAAACTAAAAAATATTATAATTAACAAAAAATATTTTTGCACTATTTTTAACAAATTTGAAAAATAAAAATCGCCATTTAAAAAATATGGGGGTTTCAATTTCTTTTTTTTTATACCAAAAGATGCCAAAATTTGTCTGTTAAATGATTTGGTAAGTTTCATTGTGGGACCACCATGGGTTTTCGAAAAAAAATTAAATTTAATGTGATGCATGATGAAAAAACTTTGGAAAAGACAGAAAACAATTAGCAATGAATTCATATTACTTGTGATGTTTATTTGTTTTTTTTTACATTTTCTGAAAGGACGTATAAATTTGTATCATGCATCATATTAAATTTAATTTTTTTCGAAAACTCATGGCGGTCCCACAATGAAACTTACCAAATCATTTAACAGACAAATTTTGGCATCTTTTGGTATAAAAAAAAAGAAATTGAAACCCCCATATTTTTTAAATGGCGATTTTTATTTTTCAAATTTGTTAAAAATAGTGCAAAAATATTTTTTGTTAATTATAATATTTTTTAGTTTAAAATATGGTATTTTACGAACAATTTCTGATATTGAAAATTAAAATCGGATTATTAGAGTAGAAGTTAAGGATTTTTTTTAAAAAAAGTACTAAAAATTCAAAGTGTCATATGTCCGCCATTTTTTTATTTTTTTCAAAAAATTTTTGGGCGACTTTTTTCCCGTCGCCTAAGGAGTATATATACACAAAGTATTAACAAAATCCCAATTAGTCTTGAAAATATCTGTGATGAGTTGACGTGGAGTTCACCAGGTATACTAATTTAGTACCAATTTTGGTACTAAATCGTAATTTGGTTCTATTTTAATTCCAAAATCAGCTCTAATTTAGAACCTTTTTTTTACAGTGTACCGTGGTCTTTTTCGTACACGAATTGACAGTATGTTAAAAATAAACAATTTACCATATAAAAAAAATATATTTTCTAAATTTTTTCAAAAGCTTTTTCTTTGGGTAATTTTTAGTTAATTTAACGGTGCAATGAGGAATGTAAAATTAATGAATAAAAGGAAGAGTTTAATATGCTAGCAGAATATATTGCAAAGCGCATTTCCCGATTGGAAAATATATCAATAGATTTTTATGACATTCTGTGTGTGTGTGTGTGTGCATTGTAAAGGACACTTTGTATTGAAAGCAGAGTACTTGAAATGAAAGTTGGAAAAAAGTAAGAAGCAAGTGTGGAAGGTGAAGAAAGGTGAATAAGGGTTAAAAGTATGTACTGGATGTTTGCGGAAGCTGCAGCCAGATGCACGTTGAAAGGGACGTGGAAGGTACAACAAACGGGGAAGTAAGTCTCTAGTACGCCGCGAATGCTTTTGAAAGGGAAGAAAGGGGAAGTTATATTTTCGATCAGACGAGTGTCTAGTGGTGAGACCGGAACGCGATAGGGTTGAGGTCGTCCCACTCGGTTGTTACCGGGACGATTCGGCAGCTTCCGTTAGGTCATTAGGTCAAATCCACCGTGCATGGGGGTCAAGCCCATGTTACATGGGGTATGCATATATCCGTTTTACTGGTTCACAATGCAAACTTTGCACAAGCCACCCACACCCTGCAGTCGCATTCGTCGCCAGAGGAACGCTTCTATTTTTAGATTCCACCTCTGGCGTGCAGTTCACTCGTCGCCGTGTCGTCTTCATTCAATTTTGAATTTGGCGGCGGCGACGACGACGACAATGACGACAAGGCACAATATATAGGCTGCTGGCCAATAACTAAACTCAATTTCTTCAGCTCGTCGAACCGATGTTTGGGGAATTCGACAAATTCAGTTTAGCTAATAAACAATTGTCTACTGTTTCACATTCAAATATATATTTCACAATTTTATATTGAATCTAAAATTAAAACTCATTTTTTTAATTTAAGGGAAGATACGGGTGAAAATTTCACTCATCTAGATCTTTCTTGTTTATGCGAATATAGTCAATGTATTTTCAGACAACGGCCACTTGACATAACCTCAAACTAAAAAATGATTTTTAACAGCGAATGAAATCAGGAAGTCGCTTATGTAATATCACTTCACTTTTCCTTTCACTTTCATTTTCACTCGAAATTTAGTTCACTCCACTTTTACTCAAATTTTATATTCAATTCAAATTCACTCCAAATTTATTTTCACTTCATTTTCACTCCACCTTCACTTTTACTCAAAATAATTTTTCACTTCATTTTCATTTCACTTTTATTCTAAATTTATTTTTACTCTATTTTCACTTTACTTTTACTCCAAATTTATTACTTTCACTTCACTTCAATCCACCTTCACTTTTACTCAAAATTATTTTTCACTTCATTGTCATTTTACATTTATTCTAAATTTATTTTTCCTCTGTTTTCACTTCACTTTCACTCCAAATTTATTACTTTCACTTCACTTTCACTTTTACTCAAAATTATTTTTCACTTCATTGTCAATTCACATTTATTCTAAATTTATTTTTAATATATTTTCTCTTCACTTTCACTCCAAATTAATTTTTCCTTGCAGTAGAAAAAAATTTCACTTCAATTTCACTTCACTTTCATTCCACCTTCACTTGTACTCAAAACTATTTCTCACTTCATTTTCATTTCACTTTTATTCTAAATTTATGTTTACTATATTTTCTATTTACTTTCACTCCACATTAATTTTTACTTGCAGTAGAAAAAAATTTCACTTCAATTTCACTTCACTTTCATTCCACCTTCACTTGTACTCAAAACTATTTCTCACTGCATTTTCATTTAACTTCATTTCACTAAAAATTAATTTTCACTTTCACTTGTACTAAGAATTATTTTCCCCATATTTTCATTTCACTTTTATTTTAAATATATTTTTACTCTATTTTCACTTCACTTTTACTCCAAATTTATTTTCACTTCCTTTTCACTTCACTCCACCTTCACTTTAACTCAAAGTTATCTTTCGCTTCAATTTCATTTCACTTTTGTTCTAAATTTATTTTTCCTCTACTTTCACTTCACTTTCATTCCTCCTTCACTTTTACTCAAAATTTTTTTTCACTTCATTTACATTTCACATTTATTCTAAATTTATTTTTACTCTGTTCTCACTTCACTTTCACTCCAAATTTATTACTTTCACTTCACTTTCACTTTTACTCAAAATTATTTTTCACTTCATTGTCATTTTACATTTATTCTAAATTTATTTTTACTATATTTTCTCTTCACTTTCACTCCACATTAATTTTTACTTGCAGTAGAAAAAAATTTTACTTCAATTTCACTTCACTTTCATTCCACCTTCACTTGTACTCAAAACTATTTCTCACTGCATTTTCATTTCACTTCATTTCACTAAAAATTAATTTTCACTTTCACTTGTACTAAAAATTATTTTTCCCTTATTTTCATTTCACTTTTATTCTAAATATATTTTTACTCTATTTTCACTTCACTTTTACTCAAAATTATTTTTCACTTCATTTTCATTTCACATTTATTCTAAATTTATTTTTACTCTGTTTTCACTTCACTTTCACTCCAAATTTATTACTTTCACTTCACTTTCACTTTTACTCAAAATTATTTTTCACTTCATTGTCATTTCACATTTATTCTAAATTTATTTTTAATATATTTTCTCTTCACTTTCACTCCAAATTAATTTTTCCTTGCAGTAGAAAAAAATTTCACTTCAATTTCACTTCACTTTCATTCCACCTTCACTTGTACTCAAAACTATTTCTCACTTCATTTTCATTTCACTTTTATTCTAAATATATTTTTACTCTATTTTCACTTCACTTTCACTCCACCTTCACTTTAACTCAAAATTATCTTTCACATCAATTTCATTTCACTTTTGTTCTAAATTTATTTTTCCTCTACTTTCACTTCACTTTCATTCCACCTTCACTTTTACTCAAAATTTTTTTTCACTTCATTTTCATTTCACATTTATTCTAAATTTATTTTTTCTCTGTTCTCACTTCACTTTCACCCTAAATTTATTACTTTCACTTCACTTTCACTCCAAATTTATTACTTTCACTTCACTTTCACTCCACCTTCACTTTTACTCAAAATTATTTTTCACTTCATTGTCATTTCACATTCACTAAAAATTAATTTTCATTCCACTTTCATTTTCACTAAAAGATTATTTTTTACTTCAATTTCACCTCACATTTACTCAAAATGTGGGGTGGAAGTGAAGTGAAAATAGAGTGTAAATAAAGTTTGAGTGAAAGTGAAAGTTAAAAAGAGAGTAAAATAAAATTTGAGTGAAAGTGAAGTGAAAATAAAGTGATAAAATATTTTGAGTGAAAGTTTGATGAAAATGAAGTGAAAATGGAGTAAAATTTTTTTTTTACTGAACGTGAAAGTTAAAAAGGGAGTAAAATAAATTTTGTGTGAAAGTGGAGTAAAAATTAAGTGAAAATAAATTTTGAGTGAAAGTGAAGTGAAAATAGAGTGAAAATAAATTTTAATTGAAAGTGATAGTTATAAAGGAAAATAATTAATTTTGAATGAAAGTGAAGTGAAAATATAGTGTAAATAAATTTTAATTGAATGTGTGGTGAAAATGAAGTTAAAATAGAATGAAAATAAAGTTTGAGTGAAGGAGAAAGTTGAAAATAGAGTAAAATAAATTTCTGAGTGAAAGTGGAGTGAAAATAAAGTGATAAAATATTTTGAGTGAAAGTTAGATGAAAATGAAGTGAAAATGGATTTTGAGTAAAAGTGAAAGTGATAGTTAAAAAGGAAGTAAAATAAATTTTGAATGAAAGTAAAGTGAAAATAGAGAAAAAATAAATTTTAATTTAATGTGGGGTGGAAATGAAGTGAAAATAGAGTGAAAATAAAGTTTAAGTGAAAGTGAAAGTTAAAAAGAAAGTAAAATAAATTTTGAGTAAAAGAGGAGTGAAAATGAAGTGAAAAAATATTTTGATTAAAAATGCAATGGAAATGAAGTGAAAATTTAGTGACAATAAATTTTGAGTGAATGTGAAAATGGAGTAAAACTAAAAATGATTATGGAGTGTAAATAAATTTTGAGAGAAAGTAAATTGAAAATGTAGTGAAAATATATTTTAAGTTTAAGTAGAGTAGAAATTAATTTTAAGTAAAAGTAAAGTAAAATTTCATAATCAACCCACAGATTTAAAATGTACAATTTTTTATAACTCAAAAACCTAAGTGTATTGAACAAACTAATATTTTATTATTTAACGATTGTTTATAAAATTTGAAGTTATTAATTTTCCAATTGAAATATTGTAAAAATGAAAAAAAAGTAGAAATTTATTAAATGTAAATTTAAATAAATTTTTATAAATTTAAATTTAGTAAATGTTTGGAGTAATGTAAGTTTTTTGTAGTCAAAATTGATACTGAAACAAGACTTATTTTTCATAGTATAATATTTAAAGAAAAGCTGTAAATTACAAAAATAAAAAGTAAAATAAAAAGTATTCCTTTGAGTTCAAAAAGTTTTTTTTTAAAGTAACACATTTCATCGCATTCAAACTAAATCGTTAAATCGATACAAAAGGAATTCACCTTACTTTGAATTTCTCTTGCATTAGGACTCATTCAAATAGATAATTAGATTCTTTCTATTTGCAATTAATTGGACAATTAAAAAATTCAATATTTTGATAAAAAAAAGTCATTTTCTGAAAATGTATAGACATAATTTAAAAATGTAAAAATAACATTACTTTTTATGAATTTCGGAAGAATTCGACAAACACAAAATGTTTTAATAATAAAAAATAAAACAAAAACAAAATATATGAATTAAAAATTAATAACTTATTTAAATAAAAATTTTTGTGTGTCGCTGATAAGGAATTTGAAGCTAGATTTAAAAAAATTGAAAGTGGAGTGAAAATGGAGTAAAAGTGGAGTGAAGATAAATTTTGAGTGAAAGTGAAATGAAATTGAAGTGAAAATAAATTTTAAGTCAATGTAAAAATAAAGTGAATGTGAAGTGAAAGTGAAAGTGGAATAAAAAAATTGACTGAAAGTGAAAGTAGAATGAAAAGGAGTGGAAAAATTGAATGAAATTGGAGTGAAAAATATTTTGGGTGAATGTGAAAATAAATTGTTGAGTAAAAGTGAAGTGAAACTGAATTGAAATTACATAATCGACCCCCAGTATCACTTTTAATATTTCTATCCACAATGTTAGAAACTATTTTTCTTAAGATAATAATTATTTGATTGTTTGGAAGTGTCTGAAAGGAAATTTCAATTATTAATTTCAGTCAATACGCACGATCCAGTTTGAACTTAAAAAAAATAATCTTCAAGTTAAAAAAATTGAAATTGTTAAGAATTCATCACTAAAAAGCAACAACTTTTAGGAATAGTTAAACCATTTTTTCCTTGAGGAAGTAATTTAATATCTTTGAAAACTGATTAAAAATGCTCAAATCAATAAATTCTTTATCTATAGCTAGCATACTAAAAAGCGAGAAATTAAAGTAAAATTGATTATCACATAATTTCTTAAAGAGTGAAGAATAATTGAACAAGTGGTTTGAAAAACTTGATTTAAATATAAAATGTGCTCAATATACCTAATTATTATTATTAGCACATTTTATATCTAAAACTTTATTCATATAATTTTCATATATTCATATATCAAAATTATAAAAATATTCACATCTAATTTACTAAGTCACTAAATTTTCAAAATCTCTTTGTCGTCAGGTAAAAAGGTTAATGAATGAAATAACACATTCAACATATAAAGAATTTTCTTCAGCCTAAGTACCCTGACTTTAAACCACTTCTCCTCTTGACGTAAGTGCAAGCAGTAGACAACCCACTAAGACAGTCAGTTACTCTCTATATTTCTATTTCTATTTTATAAGAAGCTTTTTCTTTCCTTCTGAGAAAACATAAAATAGCGAATTTTTAGTCGAAAAACTGCTTCTTAATAATTAATTCGAAAAAATTGTTTTAAAAATCTCCAAGCTCATTGACGTTATATCATCATAAACCTAAGAAGTCGTTTTCAAAACAACCTACATAAATTTTATAAAATTCTATTCAGACCATTGATATTTTTTCAGCTTTATTAATTTACAAGGCTCGAACTAGGTCCGTAAATCCCGTAAAAGTCCGTAAAAGTCCGATTTTTTGAAAAAAGGTCCGTAAAGTCCGTAATTCGATTGAAAAAGATCCGTAAAGTACGTAAATTATACGATATAATTTGGATAATTTTAGAGAAATTACAAATGATTGAAGGAATTCAATTATTTTTAAAAGTAATGAAATTCTTCGCAAAAATTCAATGATTTTTAATAGGTTTCTATACTATTCTAATAAAATTTTCCAAAAGAATTCAATTATTTAAAAAAAATCTACTAAAATTCTACACAAACCTATTTTAAAAAAAAATAACAATTTTACAGGAATTTCATTATTTACAAATTTTTTAATAAATGTGACGCGATCTGAAGAAAGGGACCTTAGAAGCAAAAAAGTATAGGTTATGTTTATAATTTTTTAAATGAAAATACAAAAAAAGGATTTACTGCCAATTTAAATAATTGATTTTGAAGTTTTCTTTATAATTAAAATATTTTATAAACACTAATTTTAAGTTTCAATAAGTGATAAAAAACTTTTAATCGAGAAAAAAATGGCGCAAACATAACCTTAAAGTGATTTGCTTCTAAGGTCCCTTTCTTCAGATCGCGTCACAAATTTCTTCGCAATATTAAATTATTTTCATAAATAATCAGATTTTTACATGCATTTAATTTTTTTGGCAACTAATAATACAATTTTAATCGAATTCCTTGAAAAATGTAATTATTCTTAAAAATTTTATTAAAATTTATCAAAGAAATTTAATTCTTTTAATAACCTTTGCTACAATTTATTTATTAGAATTTAAATATTATTTTTAATAAATTTTTGATTAAATTTCTTTAAAGAATAAAATCATTGCATTCAAAATTTTTAATGCATTTTTTTGCGATAATTATCAATTATCTTTATAAATAATAAAATTCTTCTCTAAAATTGAATTCTTTTCAAAAAATTTAATAAATTTCTTGGCAAAATTTCAATTATTTTCAAAAGTTGTCCCTAATTTAATTATTTTTAATATCTATTTTAATAAAATTTTGCAAAAGAATTTAAATTATTTGAAAATTGGTTGATGCAATTCTTTAAAAGAATTCAATTTTTAAGAAACATATGTAAGTATTCAATAGTTTTTTTGTATTTGAATAATGAAATTGTCGTAAAATTTTCTCATAAAAATTGATTTAAAAATGGATTTCAGTTAAAATTTTAGATTATAATTGAATATTAAAAGTATTAGAGCGCAAAGTTTTAGAAATAATTAAATTTTGAAAAGGTTTCAGATTCAAATCTTTGAAAATTTGAATTTTTCATATTTTTAACTAAGTAATAATTCTGTGGAAATAATTTTTTTGAGAAATTTTAATTGGGAATTTTTTTTATATTATTTGAAGTTTTTATTTTCTAATACATATTTAATTGAAGAATTTACAAATAATTGAAAAATTGAATATTGTAAAGAAATGGATTTGAAAATTGTCCAAGAACTTTTTCGAAAATTATTAAAAATAATCGATTTTAAGAAGAATTTTAGTTAAAAATTCTTGAAAATAATAATTGAATTGATAATGATTTTATCACTCTATCTTTAATTTTTATAAAACATGAAGACTCGGAGTTATCGATATCTTCATGTTTTTTTAATTATGAAAAATCTAATTTATAGTTTTATTTAAAATGTTCTCTTATATATTTTTGTCAGTAATTGGTCCATAAATGGTCCGTAATTTTTCATTTTTGGTCCGTAAAGTCCGTATTTTTAAATACTTTTACTGGTTCGGGCCCTGAATTTAGAATTCATCTAATCGAATGCAGAAAATTTTCAGTGTAGGTTTCATTGAAAAATTGCTGCAAATATCAATTTAAAGCGAAAGACTTGATTAGCCTCGTGTTTTTTACAACTTCCGCTTTTTGGTAACATAAAATTCAACTAAAAATGGCGGATCCAATATGACGAATGGTTTTTTTTTAAGAATTTAATTTAAAATGTTTAATTTTCAAAATGCTCGAAATTCATTATTTGGGAGTTTTTGAATTTTATAAGATGTCCAAATTGATCAAAACGGGGCAAAGGGAGTGTTCCCATTGCTCTAATGTAAAATATTGCATGTTTGCAACCTCAAAAAAATTTCAATTTCATAATTTTTATCAAAAACCCATATAATTATTTTATTAAAAAAATTCAAAAAAGATGTGAAAATTAATGCTAAAATTTGTTTAATAGTTTTTATTAAAAAATATATTTAATTAATTTTCTGAAATTGTGTTAAAAATCATAATACTCGACTTATGATTGGTACGACTGGTATATTTTTTTCCAAGATTTATCCAAGCTCCCATAACGGCCCGCATGTTAAATTGCAAATTTATTTTATTTCTTATTAAGAAAAAAATATGTGGTGAAAAATTCTGAAAAAAGTCATACGTTTCTAAAATAAACTAAAGAAGAAGGTGTGAAATTTTTTTAAGTTTCTCTCATTTCCTTAATATTTACAAGTTAAAATCCTTTTAATTTCATTGAAATTTGTGTTTTTAATAAGTTTGTTTGAATGAATATTAAATGTAACGTTCTTTTTGAAATTTTTCGATAAATTTTCAGTTTCTCAGCTTATTATTTTGTTATTAAGATTGCCACTAGTTCGACTATAGATGGCGCCAGTAAACTTAAAGTCAATTAAACAAAAGCGTTTTTAATTAAATTTTATTCACCTGTCGGGTAAGCTTAGTTCTCTAGGTCATCATGGAGAGAGGGTTGGGTATTATATGGTACATTTGAAACAAATTTACTAAATGAATTAACCACTTAAAATCAATACAAAAATATTGTATGTCGAATAATTGTATTTAGAATATAACTACTGAATTAATGTAGAATTTATATAGTCTTTATATCTCAATAAGATAGATTAAATACGTAAATAAATAAATAAATAAAATAAATAAAACTTTGCAATTAGTAAAATAAAAAATGTTTTCAATTAATAGTTAAATTTTTATTTTTAATTTAAATCTTCTTTTCAATATCTAAAATATTTTAAATATAGGAAAACAATATTTTTTTGATATAAAATTTTCAAAAAAGTGTTTTTTTTATAAATTTTGTAAAAATACCTTTTTTGTCATCAGTCTGTAAGTCCTAGTCTTAGTCTTAATTAAATTTTACAAATTTTTATCTGTTTTTTGCATTGATGTAAAACTGAAATACTTCTCTAGCTATGACACACTTTACAAAAGAAAAATTACTATATGACTAAATAATGAAATTTATTTTTCTAATCTTGGGTTCGTTCACGTAACTTTCACTTTCAATTTTCACAAAAAAAATTTTCACTTTTAACTTTAACTTTCACACAAAAAAATTGTCACTTTCAACTGTCGCCAACAAAATTTTTATTTTCACTTTCACTCCAAAAAGTTTTCACTTTCAACTTTCACCCAAAAAATGGTGAAAGTTGAAAGTGGAAATAATAATTTTTTGGCTGAAAATTGAAATTTTTTTTTAGTAAAGTGAAAGTTAGAAGTCAAAGAAAAAATTTTTTGATTTAAACTGAAAACTTTTTGGTAAAAGATGAAAGTGAATTTTTTGAGTGAAAGTTTAAAGTGGTATGAAAATCAATTTTGAGTCAAAGTGAAATGAAATTGAAGTGAAATTAAATTTTTAATGAAACTAATAGTGAAATGAAAATGAAGTGAAAAAAATGTGAGTGAAAGTGAAGTGAAAACGAAGTGAAATTAAATTCTTAATGAAACTAATAGTGAAATGAAAATGAAGTGAAAAAAATGTGAGTGAAAGTGAACGTGGAGTGAAAGTGAAGTGAAAATGAAGTGAAAATGAAGTAAAAAATATTTTAAGTAAATGTAAAGGTGAATTGAAAATGCAGTGAAAAAATTGTGAATGAAACTGGAGTGAAAGTGAAGTGAAAATAAGTTTTGATGAAGTGTTAAAGTGGAGTGAAAATACATTTTGAGTGAATGTGAAAGTGAAGTGAAAATGGAGTGAAAATAAATTGTAAGTGAAAGTGCTATTGGAGTGAAAGTGAAGTGGAATTAAAATGAAAATTGAGTGAAAATAAAGTTTAAGTAAAAGTAAAACTAACTTACCTATATAAAGAATAAGAAAAAATTTAATTCAGTCATTTCTGAGAAAATTGAAGTAGTTCACTGCGAAATAACACTGGTTGAATGAAGCTCACTCTCTCCTATTTATGATTCAATTTACAATCACGTTTCTAATCTTGTAATACATCTAAACAGGAAGGATTTGCTATAGAGTAAAGTTAGTTACAATTCGCTTAACAATTTTTTCTGATAACATTTCTAGTAACCTAGTTGGAGATTTTGAATAATTAACACTGTATATGAATTTTAGTAGAACTTTTGATAAACTTGATGACAGGGATCTTCTCGATAAATTGCAGTAGTTTGAATTTTAGTGATAATTTGCTTTTGATTGATTTACTAGTTATCTATTTAACAGACACTCTGCTGTTGAGATTAATTATACTTACTGCAAAACTTTCTGTGCAGATTTTGTGTTTTGTAGCCGATAGCTCGAATATTGGACCAACTTTCTTTTTACTATTTATTAACCTGGGGGGAGGGATTTAAAGTTTCTAAATTTTAAAAACTTGTGGTCAGGAGTTAAAAATTCAAAATGGCGGAACCAATATGGCAATTATTTCCACTTCACTTTCACTTTTAGTCATATTTTTATTTTTACACTACTTTCACTTTGTTTTCACATTGACTCCACTTTCACTTTCACTCAACTTTTATATTCACTCTACTTTCACTTGACATTCACTTTTAATTAAACTTTATACACATTCCACTTTTACTTCAATTTAACTGTTACTCAATTTTTATTTCCACTTTACTTTAACTCCACTTTCACTTTTAATCAAATTTTATTTTTCCTCTACTTTCGTTCAGCGGGGCTATTCTGTAACTTCACTTCACTTTCACTTCACTTTCACTTCACTTTCACTTCACTTTCACTTCACTTTCACTTCACTTTCACTTCACTTTCACTTCACTTTCACTTCACTTTCACTTCACTTTCACTTCACTTTCACTTCACTTTCACTTCACTTTCACTTCACTTTCACTTCACTTTCACTTCACTTTCACTTCACTTTTACTTGACTTTTACTTTCCCTTTTACTTCATATTCACTTTTTTTTACTTTTACCTCACTTTAATCCATGTTAACTTTATATTTACTCCACATAAACTTCACTTTCACTAAAGTGAAGTGAAAGTGAAGTAAAGTTACAGAATAGCACCCCAGTTTTTATTTTCACTTTAAATTCACTTTCGTTAAAAATTTATTTTCACACAACTTATATTGTCCCTCAAAATTTATTCTCCCTTCACTCTACCTCAAAATTTATTTTTACTCCATTTTCGTTTCACTTTTACTTAAATTTAAATTTTATTTTGACTACACTTTCACATTCATTTTTACTCCACTTTTCCTTGAATTTTATTTCCACTCCACTTTCCCTTTAGTTTCACCCCTAATATCGACTCTAATTCTACTTCCTACTTCAGTTAACAAATTTTGTGTGAAAGTCAAATGAAAATAAAGTTTTTAGTAAAAGTGGAAAGAAAATAAAATTTGAGTGAAAGTGAAAGTAAATTCATAGTAAAAAAATAAAATTTCAGTAAAAATGCAATGAAATTAAGTTTAGGTAAAAGTGAGATTGAAGTGAGAGTAGAGTGAAAGTAAAGTGAAAATAAAATTTGAGTAAAAGTCCATGAAAATTTAAGTGAAAAATAATAAAATTTGAGTAAAAGTGAAAGTAAATTCATAGTAAAAAAAAATTTCAGTAAAAATGTAAGAAATGAAGTTTACGTAAAAGTAAGATTGAAGTGAGAGTAGAGTGAAAGTGAAGTGAAAATAAAATTTCAGTAAAAGTCAATGAAAATTTGAGTGAAAAAAAAATAAAATTTGTATGAAAGTCGTAAAAATAAGATTTGAGTGAAAGTAAAGTAAAAGTGGAGTAAATTAAAAATTTAAGTAAAAGTAAAGTGAAGATACAATTTGAATAAAAGTAAAAGTAAAATGAAAATACCTTTGAGTGAAAGTGAAGTAAAAATGAAGAGAAAATAAAATTTCAGTGTAAAATTAAAAGGAGAGATGAAGGTGAAGAAAAACTAGGAAAGTAAAATGAAAGTGAAGTGAATATAAAATTTAAGTAAAAGTGAAGTGAAAATAAAATTTGAGTGAAAGTGAAGTGAAAGTGAAGTGAATATAAAATTTTAGTAAAAGTGAAGTGAAAATAAAATTTGAGTGAAAGTGAAGTGAAAGTGGAGTGAATATAAAATTTATGTAAAAGTGAAGTGAAAATAAAATTTGAGTGAAAGTGAAGTGAAAGTGGAGTGAATATAAAATTTATGTAAAAGTGAAGTGAAAGTAAAATTTTAGTGTAAGTAAAAGTGGAATGAGAATATTTTTCAGTGAAAGTGAAGTGAAAATAAAATTTGTGAAAGTAGTGTGAAAGTGGAGTTGAAATATAGTTTCAGTTAAAGTGGAGTAAAAATAACATTTGAGTAAAAGTAAAGTGAAAGTGGAATAGAAATAAGTTTTAATTGAAAGTGATATGAAAGTGGAGTGAAAATAAATATCGAGTAAAAGTGAAAGTCTAGTGAAAATAAAGTTTGAGTAAAGTGAAATTAGAGTGAAAATAAAGTTTAAGTAAAAGTGAAATTGGAGTAAAAATATAAATTGATCATATAAGACCCGCCATTTTTAATTTTAAAAATCGAACAGTGACCCTAAGAATCCTTAAGTATTGCATATTTCATAAAATTTGAATAATAAAAAACAATTTGGACATTAAAGAATTCAAAATTGTTGGTTGCCTTCGCGGTAAATCGTTAGGTATTAAAATAACACCAAAAAGGATTAAAATAATCCAATTTAGTGTTATTTTAATCCATTTTGGTGTTATTTTAATACCTATCGATTTACCGTGTTCTTAGAATTTTTGAAGTCTAACATTAAATTTGGATTCAGTGACCCCTTGAACTTCTCAGTAAATATTTTTTTTGGAAAAATATGTTAATTTTGAAAAATTTTTGATATGCGAGATTAGATCCGCTTGTGTTGATTTTTTAAAATCTGACATTAAATTTGGATCCAGTGACCCCAAAATCCTTTAATAATAATAATCAGTGAGTACTGAAAGTGACATATTTTATGAATGTATACGCTCGCTCCTGGAATGCCTCTGAATTATTTAGGAACCCAGTTATAATGTGGGAGTATAATTACATTTAAGAAGGTTCAAAATATTTTTTACCGCTTTACTGCATGGTAAAGATGGTCACGTTATAAGACTTTTTTCACATATTAATTTAATGCTAAGTTTAGAGACGCATTCAGAATACGTAAGATTTAAGGTAGATATCAATTTGTCGAGCTCTTAGTTTTATGTGAAATTATTAATGGTTAGATTAATTTCTATGATATCTTATCACAAATGAATTTCAACTTTTTTTGAAGGTAACTTTGAAATATTTCTCTTTTTTAAATTAGCACATGTAGATCTAATTATTCTAATATAATTCTGTACCCAAACAGAATCGAAATTTTCATGAAAGTTGAAATGAAATTGACTGCAATCTTCAAAGTCTTTAGTCTCAGAATTTTTGAAAAAAATTAAATTATTATTCTACCAAAAAGAGGAACATACACTGAAAAAAAAATTTATTTCATTCAAATAACCGATTATTTGACTATTATCAAATAAATATTTACTTGAATCAAATAATTTTTATTTGAATCAATTAAATAATATTTGCTTCAAATACTGAAATATTTGCGATTCAAATAAAAATTATTTGATTCAAGTAAATATTTATTTGATAATAATCAAATAACCGGTTACTTGAATCAAATAAATTTTTTTTCAGTGTATAAAAAAAATTTTAAATATTTTTAAAAAACTTAAAAATGTTCTAAAAGCTTAAAAATGTTTTAAAAATTAAAAAATGTTTTAAACTTTTACACAATCTTCACACCCAGAGAAATTGTATATTTGTCTCAGAACCACTAGACTTTTTATTTGTTTCAAATAAATTTTATTTGGTTTTAATAAAATTTTATTTAACTCAAATATATTTTTCATTTATGTCGAATGAAAATTTTATTTAAAACAAATAAAAAGTCTAGTTGGTTCTGAGACAAATATACGTTTATTTAAGTCAAATAAAATATATTTGGTTTAAATAATATTTTTCTCTGGGTGCAGTCAAATTTTTCACCCAAACATTGAAAGTATGAAATGTTAAATGTTGAAAATTATAAATAAACAAAAAGCACAACAAAGACAAGAATCGGTCATTAATTCTAAATATTTAAATAATTTAAGAAATTTGCACTAAAATAAAACCACCAGGTAAAAGTCAAATTTTGCTTCTAATTTTAAATGTATAAATTTCCGAACTTTAAAGTTCCAAACAATTATCAATTTTTTAGAAAAAATTAAATAATGAACAGAGGCGAAACAAAACAAGTATGAGAAGTAAACATATGCAAAATTACCATTTGTTTCATTAGATTATTCGAGGTAATATTCAAAATAATTTCCTGTGATTTATGAATACTAAAGTTAATTCTCTACATGTCTCCGAAATTCCTAATGGGTCGTAGTATTATTTATTAGTATTACACTAGCGGTCAAAATTGAGAGACCGCTTCCATTTTCAGGAAAATAAAATCATTTTAAATCATAAAATGTATGGAAACTAAAATTTTTTCTTTCATTTTTTGAAAAATTATACGATTTTTTAAAAAACAATATCTTTCAGGAATGCTATTCTGTAATTTCACTTTACTTACACATCACTTGACTTTCACTTCACTTCTACTATCACTTCTACTTTCACTTTACTTCCACTTTTCTCTCACTTCACTTTTACTTTTTATTTACTTTTTTATTTACTTTTTATTTTACTGTTTACTTTCTTTTTACTTTTTTATTTTTTTTACTTTTGTTTCACTTTTGTTTCACTTCACCTTAACTTTTCTTTCACATTTACTTACTTTTACTTTCACTTTACTTTCACTTCACTTCTAATTTCACTTCTGCTTTCACTTTACTTTCACTATACTTTCACTTTTCTCTAACTTCACTTTTACTTTTTCTTTCACTTTTGTTTCACTTCACCTTTACTTTACTGTCACTTTACTTTCACTTTACTTTCACTTTACTTTCACTTTACTTCCCTTCAATTTTACTTTTCTTTCACTTTTGTTTCACTTTACTTTTACTTTACTTTTATGTTCATTCAAAATTTTATTTTCACATCATTTTCACTTCACTTTCACATTTACTCAAAATGTATTTTCACTCCACTTTAACATTTCATCAAAACTTATTTTCACTTCACTTTCACTCCAGTTTTATTCACAATTTTTTAACTCCATTTTCAATCCACCTTCACTTTTACTTAAAATATTTTTTACTTTTTTTCACTTCATTTTTACTTCACTTTCACTTCACTTTTGCTTTACTTAAACTTTACTTTCACTTCTCTTTTGTTTCACTTCACTTCACTTTTATTTCACCTCACTTTCACTTAACTTACACTTTACTTTCACGTTTCACTTTCACTTTCACTTCACTTTCACTTCACTTTCACTTTTACTTTACTTTCGCTTCCAGTTAATCGTAATGGTGAAAGTGAAATGAAATTACAGAAAATTTTTAAAAATATTTAAATTGTCTATTCTTAAAAAATATCTAAATTTAATACTGACCATATTGCTTCTGAAAAATCTTGTTCTTTTTAAAGTTTTATCATCTTTAAAAAAATTTAATTTTCGTACATATTTGTTTGAAAATTTTTTATATTTCTTTTGAAAATCGGTGGTCCCTCAATTTTTTATCGTTAATCTATACATCTTGGTAATGGTAATGTGTAATCTTTAATAATTATTATCTAAAACTATTGAGTATCATCCCTTTAATATTATTTTACCGAGTGAGAATTTTTTACCATATCATGCAAGCGTGTGTACTGCTGTTGCCTCTAATTAGTTGAGCTGATCGAAAAACCTTTTACAGTTAACGACTTGCGAACTCATTAGGCGACTTTTTTCCGCGATTTCATAAATAAGTCAAGTGGCAGTAGCATTCTACAAATTATGATTTTTTAACTGCATGACAAAAAATTTACATTCCATGTAGGCAAATGCAATTAAATTTATTGCTTAATAAGTACAGCGAAAAAATTCATAATGTAATTTTATTTTATTTAAAAAAAATAGAATCATGTAAACTATATTTATATTTATTGTTTTCTTAAAATATACAAATTTTTTATTGAAATTTTATATTTTTTGGGCCATATTGGATTCCCCTTGTTTGATTTTTAAAATGAAATTTCAGATTTATAATCAGCGACCACAAAAACCGATGGGGGTCGTTAAAGTAATTTTACTTCATTTTCACTTCACTTTCACTTTACTTGCACTTCACTTTCACTTCACTTCGCTTGCACTTCACTTCACTTTCACTTCACTTTCACTTCACTTTCACTTCACTTTCACTTCACTTTCACTTCACTTTCACTTCACTTTCACTTCACTTCACTTTCATACTCACTTCACTTTCACTTTCATACTCACTTCACTTTCACTTTATTTTCACTCAACTCTCATTTTCACTCGAAATTTATTTTCAATCTATTTTCACTTCACTTTCACTTCACTTTAATTGCAGATATATTTTTATTCGTGGAATTAACTTTTGTGTGGAAGTGAAAGTAATCTGAAATTAAAGTAGTAGGGGGGTAAAAAAATTTTGAGTGTAAGTGGAATTAAATTGGAATAAAAATAAATTTTTAGTGAAAGTGAAGTTAAATGTAGTGAAAATGGTTTTAAAAATGATTAGTGAAAGTGGGAAAAAGTGAAGTGAAAATAGATTTTTAGTGAATGTGAAAGTGAATTAAAAATGTAATCAAAATAAATTTTGAGTAAAAGTGAAGTGAAAATGAAGTGCAAATAAATTTTGAGTGAAAGTGTAGTGAAAATAAATTTTGAGTGAATGTGAAACTGAAGTGAAAGTAGAGTGAAGTGCAGTCGAATAACATAATTTATCACTGGATATAGCAATTTTCGTATTTAATTACAAAATGTTTTAAAAACTTGTCTACCATATTGAATTAATATTACTTTAATTTTAATAAAATAAAATTGATTTTTTAAAATCGATCTTTAGATTCGAAAACACTGACTTCAAAAATTCCTTAGCAACCATTAATTTGCCATCACTAGAAATGAATTTTCAAAAATTTAATTCAAAATTTAATTCGTAAATCTTTTTTCAAAAAATAAATACTCACCTATAAAACTTACTTTAATGCAGAAAATACATTTTCCGCAAAGTAATTCCAGAATTAAGTTCTTTTATCATAGTTTGAGCTCATGAAAAAAAAAGTCGAATTCAGTGACACATTTTTTTAGCCACAACGTCTTTGTTAAGTCATTGAACCGAGTATTGCATTCTAAAGTGACATATAGTGAAATGATATAAAAAACTCTTTTTTGTCGTTAAAAATGTAAATGTAGAAGATAAAAATAAATTTAATATTGTAATTGTAAGTTTTTAAAAAATAGAATAAAGACAGAAGACAATAGCTCGTTGATGTATTCGAGCCATTTCACGTTGATTGTACGACTTGACATATATTTTCATCTAAAGGTTGGACTATTTTTGGTTTCGGGTAAGGCGAATGTCGAAGAAAGGGGTGTGGTTTTAAAAGTGTGTGTGTGTATGACTTTACGTGTATACTTAAGTGACAAGAAATGAAAGAGAGAGAGAGAGAGAGAGAGAGAGAGAGAGAGAGAAATATTGAAGATAAAATATAGGATTGGGGGTGAAGCAAAGTGAGAGAAGAAAAGTGATTGAGAGTTGAAAAGGTATTGAAAGTAAAAGAGAAGACTTTCTATATGATAATACAATACAGTTGTAGTAGAAATTTTTAAAGTTTTACCCTTAGTAGACTTTTTTAAACTAAGTGACTAATTTATTTTGAACTCACGAATTTTTCATAATCTTTTTAATTTTTTATGTTAGGTACATGTATCTGTCGGTGCATGCTAAGTTTCCCTATGTAACTCAATTTGAGGTCAATTATGTAATTTCAGATCGCTTTCTCTCGAAACTTATTTTCACTCCACTTTCACTTCACTTTCACTCAAACGTAATTTCCATTCCACTTTCACTAAATTTTTTTTAATTCAATCTCACTCTAATTTATTTTTACTTTCACTCAAATTTTATTTTCATTCTACTTTCACTTCACTTTCACTTCTACTTTCAGTCAAGTTTTATTTTCACTCTACTTTCACTTCACTTTCACTTAAACGTAATTTCCATTCCACTTTCACTAATTTTTTTTTTTAAATCACTTTTACTCCAATTTATTTTTACTTTCACTCAAATTTATTTATACTTTCACTCAAATTTATTTTTACTTTCATTCAAATTTTATTTTTCCTTTACTTACACACAAAGTTATTTTCCCTTTTTTACACTTCGCTTTCAGTCAAATGTTATTTTCCCCTTACTTTCACTTCACATTCACTTAAATGTTTTTTTTAATTTACTTTCTCTCAAATGTTATTGTCAAACTACTGTCACTCTACTTACACTAAAATTTTATGTTCACTTCACTTTCACTTCACATTCTCTCAAATGTTATTTTCAATTTACTTTCACTCAAATGATATTTTCAATCCACTTTCACTCAAATTTTATTTTCACTTCACTTTCACTCAAATTTTGTTTTCATTCTACTTTCACTTCACTTTCAGTCAAGTTTTATTTTCACTCTACTTTCACTTCACTTCCACTGAAATGTTATTTTTAATTTACTTTCCCTCAAATGTTATTGTCAATCTACTTTCACTCTACTTTCACTAAAATGTTATGTTCACTTTACTTTCACTTCACTTTCTCTCAAATGTTATTTTCAATTTACTTTCACTCAAATGTTATATTCAATCCACTTTCACTCAAATTTTATTTTCACTTCAATTTCACTCAAATTTTGTTTTTTGTACTTTCACTTTACTTTTACTTAGACTCTTAGTCATTTCACTTTCACCCAAATGTTATTTCCATTACACTTTCATTAAAATTTTATTTTCAATTTACTTTCACTCAAATTTATTTATACTTTCATTCAAATTTTATTTTTCCTTTACTTTCACTTCACTTTCACACAAAGTTATTTTCCCTTTTTTACACTTCGCTTTCAGTCAAATGTTATTTTCACTCTACTTTCACTTCACTTTCACTAAATTGTTATTTTTAATTTACTTTCTCTCAAGTGTTATTGTCAATCTACTTTCACTCTACTTACACTAAAATTTTACGTTCACTTCACTTTCATTTCACTTTCTCTCAAATGTTATTTTCAATTTACTTTCACTCAAATGATATTTTCAATCCACTTTCACTTTACTTTTACTTAGACTCTTAGTCATTTCACTTTCACTCAAATGTTATTTCCATTACACTTTCAATAAAATTTTATTTTCAATTCAGTTTCACTTAAATTTATTTTTACTTTCATTCAAATTTTATTTTTCCTTTACTTTCACTTCACTTTCACTTAAATGTTATTTTTAATTTACTATCACTAAAATGTTTTTGTCAATCCACTTTCACTCTACTTTCACTGAAATGTTATATTCACTTAACTTTCACTCAAATTTTGTTTTCACTCTACTTTCACTAATATTTTATGTTCACTTCACTTTCACTTCACTTTCTCTCCAATGTTATTTTAAATTTACTTTTACTCAAATGATATTTTCAATCCACTTTCACTCAAATTTTATTTTCACTTCACTTACTCTGAAATTTTGTTTTCATTCTACTTTCACTTCACTTTCAGTCAAGTTTTATTTTCACTCTACTTTATTTCAATTTCACTAAAATTTTAATTTTAATTTACTTTCTCTCAAATGTTATTGTCAACCTACTTTCACTTTACCTACACTAAAATTTTATGTTCACTTCACTTTCACTTCACTTTCTCTCAAATGTTATTTTCGATTTACTTTCACTCAAATGATATTTTCAATCCACTTTCACTAAAATGCTATTTTTTTCAATTTCATTTTTATTCAAAATTTATTTTCACTTCACTTTACTTTCACTCAAATGTTACTTTCATTCCAATTTTACTTTTATGAAAAATTATTATTACATCTTTTTCTTTATTTTCTTCACTCAAATGTTATACTCAATCCAGTTTCACTCAAATTTTATTTTCACTTCACTTTCATTCAAATTTTGTTTTCATTCTACTTTCACTTCACTTTTACTTAGAGTCTGAGTCCTTTCACTATCACTCAAATGTTATTTCCAGTACACTTACAGTAAAATTTTATTTTCAATTCAGTTTCACTTAAATTTATTTTTACTTTCATTCAAATTTTATTTTGCCTTTACTTTCACTTCACTTTCACTTAAATGTTATTTTTAATTTAACATCACTAAAATGTTTCTGTCAATCCACTTTCACTCTACTTTCACTGAAATGTTATTTTCACTTAACTTTGACTCAAATTTTGTTTTCACTCTACTTTCACTTCACTTTTAATTATTCTCGCTTAGACACATCACTTTCACTCAAATGTAATTTTCACTACACATTTACTCTACTTTCACTCAAATTTAATTTTCACTTTCTACTTTGATTAGAATTAAATTTCGAAAAAATATGAAAGAGAAAGTGAAGTAAAAAAAAATTGAGTGAAAGTGAAGTGAAAATAAAATTTGAGTAAATGTGAAAGTGAAGTGAAAGTGGAGTGAAAATAAAAATTCAGTAAAATTGAAGTGAAAATACAATTTTATGAAATGTGAAGTGAAAATAGAACCTGAGTAAAAGTGAAGTGACAATAGAATTTTATAAAATGTTAAGTGAAAATAAAATCTGAGTAAAAGGTGAAGTGAAAATAAAATTTGAAAAAATGTGAAGTTAAAATAAAATTTGAGAAAGTGTGAAGTGAAAATAAAATCTGAGTAAAAGTGAAGTGAAAGTAGTGTGAAAGTAAATTTGAGTGAATGCTAAAGTGGAGTGAAAGTACAGAATCGACCTTTAGTGAATTTCTTGTCTATTATTACCCTAAAATAATAATGATCAGTTTATTGACCTGCGAGCGTGAAATAAATAATAAACTATTTCCCTGAAGCGATCAAAGTTCTTTTAATAATTAAGTAACATTTAAATATAGAAAAAAAACTTTAAATAGTTTTTTTCTAAAATGCATGAAGTATTTTCTGTTTCCTGGCAGAGTTTTATGAACATACACAGGCTCAAATTATCTATTAATAAACTATTAATTTTTATTTATTTTTCATTTATTTCTCATTTATTTATTTTATTATTTAACTCGTAAAGTATCAAGCCTGATTTTTATATTAGATATCATTTGTTTACGTCAGAAACAATAATTCAATTCAAGATTATCGTATGTTATCTTAAGAAATTTAAATATTATTTAATGAATATCTAATTTTTACCTGTCACGAATAATAGAATATAAAACATAATAACAGTTTTGTTTGACAATCACTTCTGGTTATTAATAAGTATTTTTGCTACACACAAAGCAAAGTAATATGTAAATTTAAGGAGGGAACTGAACATTAGGAGGCATAAAACTAGCGCTATTTAAAGAATTTTCCTAAGAAGAAAAAAATACCCTTCACTTCCGGGCTTTTTGAAATATTTTTCTATTTCTTTAAAGTGTTCGTCAAATTTTTTCTCCCGTGAATTATTAAAATGCACTCGAGTTAAGATAAATTATTGACGGCAGTGCACGTCTTGACTTCTAAAACGATGGGAAAGATGAAGATCACAATTCTTGTCTTAACTCTCCTTGCCTATTAATGACCCCAACGTTGGGTCATGAACTTCTTCAGCGGAAAATAGCAATTTGTTATGTAAATTATAAAAGAAATTCTGTTATGTCATTATTCATACACTATAGATCCTACCACGGTAAATCGTTAGGTATTAAAATAACACCAAAAAGGATTAAAATAATCCAATTTAGTGTTATTTTAATACCTAACGATTCACCGTGACTAGATTGAATAATATGTCAACAATTTTTCATTATTTTCATGTGAAATCCCTTTTGTTTTTATTTCAAAACAAATTCGTCGAGGACGTTTTGGAACATTATGAATGAATAGTAAAAATTCTTCTTTTGGAATTTATGTAAATCTGAAATATTAACAAATTTAATAAGTAGAGAAAATCATTTATTTGAAATGTTTACAACTACCAAATGTAGGTTAGAGGAGAGGAAAAAAAAGTTATATAAATCACGACCATCTGCCAGAAAATGGTGTCCTTAGGAGATAAACATTTTCTTAAAAATTAAGAGAACTATTTTTGTCAGTATTTTATACTCTTAATATTTTTCTAATTTAAAAAGTATGAAAATTACTATTAAAACACATATACAGACTTCTCACGAGCATCTTTTTTATTAACACTTAAAAAGGGTCGTTTTCCTTTTATTAAAAAAGCCTCTTCTAAAAGAATTTTTCTTTTTCACAAAGTACAATGTTGTGCAACAATGTTTCTGTACTTTACTAAACTATTCGGAACTATTATTACAAAGTTTTTATTAATCTTGTAAATATTATCTATTTCTGCTTATCTTGGCTTTGAATTTCTCATCTTTTTATTATGAATAAGATTTATAAATTTTTATACGAGAAGAAAGGGACAAATTATTAAACGATTAGAATGAATTTTTATGAACTTTTATGAATTTTATACTTTTCTATTTTATAGATTTTTTGAACTATAGGAAAGGGTTTTTGTCATAAATGATGAACAATGGTTAGAATCAATTTTTATGGGTTTTAAATTTTTCTGTTGTGGTTATTAAATTTTCCAAAACACGTGATTCAGAACTTAAAATAGATTTTCTTACCGTAATCTACGATAGTTTATGAATCACTTAAAACAGAGTTGTAATTACGGTCGTAATTACATATACGTAATTACAAGTGAAATTGCGCTGTTTCAAATATATGCTGTCTAATTAAGGATTATAATTACGGTCGTGTTTATGGTCTTATTTACAGTCATAATTACTGACTTATTCATAGCTAATTTTTCAATTCTGATAAATATCAGGGTTTAGTCTCAAACAAACATTACTAAAATCGTAATTAGAGGTTGGCTTATGTTTTGAGTTATAATAGTTATAATATCAAACAATTTATATTCCAAGAGGGATCAATAATCATAGAATAACTTTTCTTAAGATTTATTTTGAGCTTATTAGACTTTGCCCAAATGTAGACGACTTGAACATCCTTCTTAATTCATGTAATATTCTCATCTACCTCGTCAAGACTAGAGTGCACCTTGATCAGCAGATCATCATAATGTGAATGCTTAAGAACACTCCTGAAGTCATTTGTAAAAATTAAGAACAGCAAAGACCCAATACGGAACCCTGTAGTATGTCTGTTCTATTATAATCCAATTCAGACTTATCATCATTAGGCCCAACTTCACATTGCACCTTACAAGATAAAGTAAGTTGAAAACCATTTTAAAACAGACCCTGACATTCCAAAAGATTTTAATTTCATTAACAAAGGATAGTGTGGTGCCAAAAGATTTTAATTTCATTAACAAAGGATAATGTGGTACCAAAAGATTTTAATTTCATTGTTAAAGGATTATGTGGTACCAAAAGATTTTAATTTCATTAACAAAGGATAATGTGGTACCAAAAGATTTTAATTTCATTGTTAAAGGATTATGTGGTACCAACAGATTTTAATTTCATTAACAAAGGATACTGTGGTACCAAAAGATTTTAATTTCATTAACAAAGGATAATGTGGTACCAAAAGATTTTAATTTCATTAACAAAGGATAATGTGGTGCCAAAAGATTTTAATTTCATTAACAAAGGATTATGTGGTACCATATCAAAGGCCTTGCTGAAGTCAAAGAAAATAATGATGGTTACCTCTCTATGATCAATAGCGTGAAGGACATGATCTGTAACTTTTAACAAACGACTACTTTTTGATTCAACAAATTTAATTAGCTGACTATGTACAACTTTTTCAAGACACTTTGCCAGGCAACACAAAATAGCCTTTGGACAAATACTCCCTAGGGTTTTGTGGAACCTTTACTATATTAACAGGTGTGATACGTGTTCTCTTCTATTCGTAAGGAAGAACTGAGGTTTGCAAAAACAAATTAAATAGATCAAGTACATGCGCTTTAATAGTAAAAACTATTAGACATTGAATTTAGTTATTTTTGGATTCAACATGCTGTTGGATAAGATCGACAATTGAATTCAAATAGAGGAAAGAAGTTCAGAGAAATGCGGTTGACGAAAACATTCTAAAAGCTCTTAATGATTGGTTAAATTAATGAAGCATTATGATAAATCTAATTGGATTAATTGTACGGTCCTTATTTTGGATCTTCGGTTCAAAGCTGGACAGGATAAGATATCTAAAGATGCCATATGTAGCATTTAATGTCGAAGGCAACTTCTTTCGGGTGTTAAAATTAAGTCCTACCTTGAAGTAAAGGTAGCATTTTTCGGACGCGTCTGGATCGATCTGCTTTTTAGGATAAGTTTAATAATTCTCTAAAGAAGATCTTTAGGGCTTTAAACTAAAAATATGAAAGACGAATAACTGATCCATAATCGGTACATGTGTATTATGTAATCATAAATGGAATACAAATTCAAAACTTGTATTTACAATATTTACATGTTCATTAAACTGTCATGCTCGTGGTTATGAGCATAAGAAATGTGTACGTTAATATTTACATACATGAATTTTTAATTCTGCAGTAAGTGCCACTTATAAAATGTCTTATATGGTCTTACACAAAAGGAGCTTTAAGAAATTTAAAAGAATTTTAAAGTAAAACTCTAAGTGAGTAAAGTAATCATTAACACCAGAACTTAGCCAAGAAGAACATTAACGGATTAGAAATCAATGCCACTATATTCATCGCTAGTAAATTCGATCTCTTTGCGAAAATTTATAGCAAAGAAAGTTTTCAAACAAAAACTATCGACACGTTCTTTGAGATTCAAAGAACAATTTACAATTGGGAAAAAAATCGACACAGAACTACTTTATAGCAGTTTGACATGAACTAGTTGACACATTCATTCAAGTAGGATGAAGTCTATTTTTAATACTAAAAAATTGCACTTTGAGTTTTAACAGAAGGTGTCATTGTGATCTATTCTAAAATATCCATTTCGCAAATTTCTGTAAGCTACTTAGCGAATCATAGACTGGAAAAATAAATTCATGATTGGTTGTTAAAAAAAACAGTAAGCAGTTACTAGGAAATATCAATGGAGAAAGTGTACAATTACTGACAGTGAATGGATCTTTAAAGACTGATGGATAGCTAAAAAAAGAAAAATCAACTTATGATGACTGCAACTCCTTGCAAATAGGGCATTAAGTCTACCGCAGAACAGTAGGCACTATGAGAATAAATATGCCTCGAAATAAATAAGAGCAAAAAGAAATAAAGTCATGCCATTGTAGTCTTTGGATACTTAGAGTGATTTTTACCAGGGTCAGAAATGTAGCAGTCTAAGTCGGCGTTGTCGTGTTCAGTGGTCGGCAACTAAGGTCAAAACACACAGTTACAGACTTAATCTTGATTCACACGCGAGAAACTCAACCAAAGTTAAATCGCATTCCGGGTCAAGGTGCAAGCTCAACCCCTGCACGCACTTGCTGTGCAGCTAGTTATATTTTTTTTCTAACTTGTATAATGACCTACAATTTGTCTACTATAAGACATGGAATGTGAATCCATTCTCAATTTTTTTTTTTGCTCGTGAATCATTCTTAAATTTGTTTTTGGTTAAATTGATTTAACAATAACAAAAAGTCACATCGTTCGGGGAAAGATTGTGGGTCTAACAACTTAGAAAAAATTTGATTTTATTTTTTCACACGTCATGTTTTTGGAATAATTAATATTTCTTGTGCAACTAAACAAAATTATCAGTACTTATTTTATTATAAAAACATAATTTTTTACTTTCGATAACAGTTTGTTTGTATAATCAAAAAAAAAGTCACTGTTAAGGTCATTCTAAGCCGCCAAGCAAAAAAAAAACCTTGGAATGTCTTGTTTGTGCCTTCACATTGCAGGATTAAAAATATGCTTCTAAAATTATCAGTGACTAATTTTATTAATGTACATGTACAGAAAAGTTTTCTCATTAAAATGATTTTTGCAGAATATTTTTAAACCTTAAGTGTCAATTTTTCTAATTGGCTGGTACTGTCATCTTTTTAGAATAACCTTCGGGTACTAAAAGTACTACACTGGATGTTAGGATATAAAAGGTACCTTTCAAAGCAATTGTTTAAAAAAATGATTATCATATTTGAAGTGTGAACAGGAGTCAGAGTTTTTAACAATATACTTAGAGGACTCTATAGCCTATGATCTAGGTAACTTTGAGATGGTTAGGGAATTTATAGACGTAATTAACGGCTCCCTTGACAATCTGGATAATGAAAACGTCAACGTTCATGCCTCACCAATTTTGCTTGTCGATACTGTAAGTGAAAATATCGATCAAAATTGTCAATTTTTGGAAAATTTTGAACACAATATAAAACCATTTTTTCTTCCTTGTTCACATCCACAGACAACTTGAGAAAAATATTATAAGTTATAGTCAAGGTTACACTTCCGAAGAATTTTATTTTTACCCATTTTAAACTATGACCTTCTGTTTGGCATTTGCATTCTAATCGCAATTCGATATCGTTTTGATTTTAATACTTTTTAATTATTTTCTAATGAGAAAGTAATTAATAATAACAAAGCAATGAAACGTTGCTGGCAATTCCCGCGGATTTAGAATCATTTGATGAAAATTAATTGTGTCACCGCCACACAGAGAATAGAAAATGGTAAAATTAAAACGATTGTTTTCAAGCATGATCTACTTCTCTCCCCTTTAGTTAATTGCAATTTGCAAATTATAAATTACTTGTAGACCGCATTTCACAGAGTAAAGATTATTTAAAATACAAATTGATAAAGACACTCTTTAATTTTTATTTGTAAATATATTCGAAAAAACGTAGATAAAAAATTGATGTATGGTATGATACAACAAAATTGTTCCTACAGTTTTCAGTATTTGATTAGGTAGAAAATTTCCAATCTTCAAAAATCACAATTTGTAAAACATTGGAGTGAGGGTCTAAACTTTCAAAAATTGTCATCTATGATATCGTCAAGTATTGAAAAACACGTTCCAATAGCAATATTCTTTTAGTTGTTGTCATTACAGAGTGATTGGACATTTGTTTGGAATTCAAAAAGTTATGGTTTGCAAATACATTCATCGCGTGACTGACTTAATTAACTGGTGTGTGGTGTTTAATGTTAGATTGGATTCGACTTCCAAAATACGACAAAATTTTAAAAGAATTGAAAAACAACAGGTATGCTATCAATGCAATCACTAATGGGAGCCAAATTTTTAATTTTCTACTTCCTTATTGTTACAGAGACTTTTATACAATATGAAGAATGACTTTTAAATACCTGCTTAATATCATTCATATAACTGACAAACACTGAATTACTGAATTGAAAATAGCATCTGCTTGAAATATTTAAAACTCATTTTTTGTCACTTTTTTATATTAGAATTTATTTGTGTTAATTTTTTATTATTCTGTTTATGCTTGTTGAAGCGATTTCTACTGCATATTATAAGTAAGCAAAAAGTTTAGAACTAAAATGTTTAGATGTAGGTTTAATTTTTATATGTTAATACTCATTGAATTAAAGTTTCGGATCATGCGACTTCATTTAGTAACATGAATACATATCTGGATATAATCCTTTTTAATGTCATTCTTTTAATGTCTAAAATTCTTTTCGTAATCATTATAATTCTGTATTGCTTATATTATATACAAACATATTGTATTTGTTGTAAATCAATTGTTGTTCTCAAGGTTATCCTGGGACAAAATAAAGAAATTCTAATTCTAAGTATGATAGGGACATTGCACGCGTTGTTCCCACGTTGTTCTGGATGCAAACTTCCTTATCATCCGAGCTGAGCAATGCAGACCTCTACGTTGCCCGAGGGGTCATTTGCTAAATGTTGTAAGCCAAGGTCACTGTCCCCATCAGCTGATTTTCAGTATTCACAATCTTCTGTTAATTTGGAGTGCACTATGTGCGTCATAAAGCAATTATCACAAACTGTCTCCAAAAATTTTACCACAATGTCGGAGAATTTTGCGAACATAAATGTTGATGACAAGCTCTCCAGACTCTCTAATATGAAGGATAGAGTGGTTGACTAGACGGATTGTCCAGTTATGTTGCGCTATGTTATTGAGTAGAGACTTGACAATCATGAAGCGGACTGTTCGCAAATTAACCCAGTACTCGAGACTAATGCCTGCATCACCGAAATTGTTGATCAGTCAGAAAGAAAGTGTAATCTAGTTTTGTTTCTTCTTCCTGAAGATAAAACGCCGAACAGACTTTTATACCTCGAAAGTTGTTGTCATTAACAAATTTAAAAAGTTTACTAAATCAACAGATTTTGATGAAATTCGAACATTCAGAATTAGTGCTAATAGGCAACCTTGATATGGAACCTCATATATTACATAATTAAATTTTAGATTGTAGGAGTACAAATTGTAGGAACTTGTCCCTTTAATGTTCAATTAAATGAATAAAGATTCCTTAGAAGCATATCTGAGAACAATAAATAATATTACCGGGAATTTTAAGAACTAAAAACGTGCACGAGGAAAAGATATGCTATCTTAGGATACTTGATATTTTTTCTTCCGTAGACTTTTTCATTCATTCCAGATTGAAAACAGAAGAATTTTTTTTAAACTGATTTTTTTCATTTCGATCAGCCAATGCCGATGGTTTTAATGAATCATGACATTTTCAACTAATCAATTTTCCAAATATTGTATCAAATACATTAACAGTTTATATACATTGTAAAGGAGCCATTAAATGATTATCAAAATCATTTTGAACTATCATCTCTAATAGTCAACATATAATTTATAAATTCGATTCCACCATCTAAAATTATTATCATACTACCTGTTAATAAAATCATTTTTAAACAATTATTTCATAATGTGCTAAACTTTATGGATAAATTAACTGATTTGGTTTCTAGTACCACTAACTTTGACATTATATATATCGATCGGTTTAAAACCACTGAGTAAAAAATAATCTTTTCCATTTAAAACTACTTCACATATATTTTAATTCACAAAATAAAAAAGTCAACGAATGTTTGAAAACTTTTTCACTTGCATTATATACAATATATGACTTTAACCCCTTTACCATCTTAATAAATATAAAAGTATAAACTAAACCTATAATACTATAAGAATACTTAGAATAATACTATATAATCAATTTCTTGTTCTAAGCAATTAAATGTTTTGAAAATTTTTCTTTCTGATTTCAGCTGACAGCAGTTTTTTATTGGCCAACGCTCAAATAGTTGATTTTCCAATCGTTTATTGTAACGAAAGCTTCTGCAAAATCTCAGGATTCAATCGCGCTGAGGTATATTATGGTCTTTTTATAAATAAATTACTTATCATGAGAAATAATAAAATTATACAATTAATGTAAAAATTCAAAGACAAAATTTTTCCACCTACAATCTTAGTTAAATAATAATTTATATAAAACACCACATAAAGAACCTTTATAAAAATAATTTTATTTCAACGCTTTTTAATATTTTAATATTAAGATAATATTTTATTTAAAATCTACTGCTTTTACAATCTAGTAATCACAGGTTAACAGGGTTTTAGACCCAAGCAACAGAAACCTGTTTCTAAAGTAAATTTGAACTCTGAACGCGAATCAACCGTTCGTATTTTCACTTCAAGTCAAGTTTTTGAAACAATTTCAATTTCCATGTTTTGCTATTTTTAAGTAATTGTTACTAAAATTCGAAAAATTTGACCTAGATTACGAATTTTAGGTCAGGTTTTTAAGAATTTTAAATGGCGGACCAAAATATAAAAAATCGAATGGATTTAGTTGAATTTTAAAACTCGGAGGTTTTTGGGCTGGCAAATTACGAATTTGAAATCGTATTTTTTAAAGTTCAAAATTTCGGGTGTAATATGGCGGTTCAAAAAATAAAAAATCAAGCGGATTTGATTCTAATTTGTTACTCGTGTGTTTTTTTTGGGTTAATTACAAATCTGATGTTACATTTAAAAATTTTAATGTGTTGAATCCAATATAGCAAACGAAAAACAAAAAAAAAAACAAAAAATCAATTAGATCAATTCAAGATGAACTAGGGACATTATAGGGGCGTTCTACGTCAGACAGACAACCTCATACTTCTAGCAGAAAAAACTCTATTTTCAAAATGCTATTATTTCTATTATAATATATGAAATAAAAAAAATTACGACAGTTTTTTGTAGTAAATTTAACAGTCTTTATTTTGGTGAATTTTATTTTTAAAATAAGATTATTTTTCATTGAAAAAAGGTAAAAAAGAAACTTTAAATTTTATTCTTTGAGGCATTCGACCATTTTAAAAAATTTTGATAATGGTTTAAAAAATAGTTTAAAATATATCCATTGTATGTGTTTAATAACAGAATGGCATCTTTTATCGTTCAAAAGTTATTTCATTTATAAAAGAATGGTATTTTACAAAAAGAAATTAATAATTAACTTTATTAAAGTCTGTGGTTTTTCATTCTGTCCGTTCGGAGTATGAAGTTAGTTTTTGTATATGCTTTTGTTTTTTTTTCGTTTTGAAAACACATTTTTCTTGATAATAAATAATGTTTGATTTATAAATTTTATAATTATATTTTGTTTATTTGTTTTAAATTATTAGTTTCTTTTGAAATAAAAAGTTGTGAAATTTTTATTTTTTAATTACAATTTTTAACAAATTTTTTTTATTTTAAATTAATAAAAAAAATGTGTAGGAAGAATTTGTGTATTTCATAATTACAATTTTTATTTTTTTCTGTAAATAAAGATATTTTATATTTTACTAGCTAAAAAAACGCTCGTGTACTTTCTCATATAATTATTAAAAAACAAAATATTTAATTTCATTTGAAGAATTTCTTTAATAAGATTTAATTTTTTAACCTTCTATAAATGAATTTATTTTAAGTTTTATCTAGAAATTAATGAAAAAATTTAAATAATTTCTTTTTCTTTATTTAAAATTGAAGGAAAAATAAAGTAATTTGAAGTATTTTTCAAAATTTGTAGTATTTTTTTTTAACAAAATCAGAAATATTATTTTTTTTAATATGTATTGATTAATAACTTCTTTCATTTTTTATACAAAAAAAAAGTTTTTAAAATTTTCTTTATTTGTTATAAAAAAAATTTAAATTATTTTACAGAATGTTAAATTGTATTGAGAAAAAGGTAAAAAATTTGAAAAAATTCTTTTCTTAACTTTTTAATCAGGACTTTCAATAAAATTCTGATTTTTTGGAAATAAATAATATAAATTATTATAATTTCCATTTAATAATCATTATGTTTGTTATGCTATGTTCGTACTGCGTACTAACACTACGATAAAAATTGTATACTATGAAAATAACTTAATTCTCGAGGAGAATTTCGTTTAAATTTTTTAAAATATATTGTAATTAAATTCTTTTTGCAGAATGTCTTTGAATTTTTTGTCAAAAAATGGAGTTTCTTTAATAATTTTAATTAAACATTTTAGAAATAATTGAAATTTTATGGAGAAGAATTTTATTAAAATTGTATTAAAAATAATTGAATTCTTGCGAAAAAATTACTATTTATAAAAATAATATAATTTTTACGAATTATTTAGAAAGATTTGTTAAAATTTTAGGAAATATTGGAATTCTTTCGTGAAATTTCATTAAATTTTTTGGAAATATAAACTTAAGTTATTTTTTTTAATTTTAATTATGAAATTATTTAAAAAATTTATGTTTGTTAATAAAAAAATTTGTAATTTGTATAACAGTATCATATTGAACATTACGTTTCGCGCGCTAGCGCGCGTATCGTTTGCTAGTTTTGATTAATGGTTCGACTTTTTCGATATTTTTGTGACACTGTTCACGGTAAATTTAAAACAAGTAATACATAATACGCAAATATTTTTAATATAAAAAAAAATTTTAACCATAAAAGTATAATAGTATTTATTACAGAAAGTAATTAGAAAATAGTAATATTAATGAAATGGCACCTCTAGGTGATCAGTGTTTCAAGCCTTCTATGTACATAGCTCGTTTAATAATTAGAAATTTACATTAGTTTAATATTATGTTTATTAATTGAGAAAAAATATAGTATAATAAAAAATATTTTATAAAATACATAATAGTAAATAAAAATTTAATTAATTACAATTGTAATAAATTCAAAAAATTAGTATCTTCATCTTCCAAAAAACAAAAAATGTAGTATTTAATAAAAAGTATAAATTTTAATTAACTAAAAAGGCTTGGTGTTTTCATCTTCTAGAAGAAAATCCATCGATATTAAAAGCAAACCTAAGAATAAAAAATTTCCAATAGGATTTTCTTCAAATGCAATTAATATAATTAAAATATAATTATATAATAAAAATATATAATAATAATCAACGAAAAATAATCTAATTTTAAAAATAAAATTCACCAAAATAAAGACGGTAAAATTTACTACAAAAAACTGTCGTAATTTTTTTTATTTCATGCATTGTAATAGAAATAATAGCATTTTGAAAATAGAGTTTTTTCCACTAGAAGTATGAGGTTGTCCGTCTGACGTAAAACGCCCCTATAGTATTTAATAATAAATCATTTATAGTAGACTATTGAATTCGAATATGATATGGTCTTTAAGATTTTTTCGTTAAACTAATCAAATTAATTTTTTCGTTCGCCATATTGGAACCCCCACCTTGAAATTTTGAGGCATCATAGAGAAAATCTTACGACATATTCAAATTCAGCGTAAAATGATACATTCAAGAATATATTCATACTTTTCCGGTTCGAAAAGTTGACCTACATCTGCTTTCCTGTATAATAATTAACACTAGAATTACTGATGCGACAATTCGTCCTGTTGCACATTTTAGTGTTTGTACATCTGCCAATAAAAAATATTCAGAGGGTATGAAATTTCCTGACGAGTTTAATCTGTCTAGCAAATTTCATCACATCATCAAGAGAAATATGACCTGTCACACGTGGAATTACTTAACGGAAATGATGTTTTATTATCATAATGAAGCATAAAAAATAAATAATATGTGACGCCATAATTAAAAAAGGGACCTAAGTCAGGCTTTAAAAAAATAAATGCACTTTTTGCTAATGTTCTAATGTTTAATAAATTTTAGTTTCCGAAAGGAACAGTGCTAAGAGTTGCTAAGAGAAAAGTTCCAAAAAGTGGATCAATAAAGGGTTCAAATAAAAAAGTTCAAAATTTTTCAATATTTGCCAGACTAATTCGGAAATTGTTCGAAAATTTCCTGACAAACCGCGATAGGGGAGGGTGGTGAGGAGATGAACAGGTTAATTAGTCACTGTTACTGAATTTAATGTTGTCATGACTAATTGAATTTAATTTACTTTAAACTCTGAATATATATATATATATATATATATATATATATATATAGAACACTACATATAACAATGAATTTTTAGGTTATGCAAAAGTCCTGCCGTTGTGGATTCATGTACGGAGAACTGACAGATAAAGAGACTATTACCAGAATTGATGAGTGCTTAGAGGGTCAGATTCCAGATCAGTTTGAAGTTTTGCTGTATAAAAAGAACAGTAAGTAAATCATTACTACATTATCCTAAAGAGATTTTCTTTTTAATTTTTCATATTATTTTGTTGCTTTATATATTCAACTAAATTTACAATCATTTCAAGAAATTTACGAATTTCTTCTCTCTTATAAGTTTTTGTCACTTTTCCTGTTCTACAATATTATTGGTTAGTTTTTAATATATAAAAAAAATTTTAAGTTCCTAGATACCAGTATTAGGCAGATTTATTTTGTTTTCAATTTAAGTATATGTTACCGGCTAAACATTTTATAATACCCTCTATTTTAAAATAATATTTGTTTTGGAAAATAAATACCAAAAAATGTAGCTAAGAAGCAAACGATAGGTTGTGTTTGCATTAAATTTGTCTTGATTAAGGGTTAATTTTTAATGATAAAACTTCGAAACCAATTTTTATTGGCGTTTTTCGATATTATGAAGATTTGACCACTAATAATTTGTATTAAAAATTCTTTCTCTTTTTGTATTTTTACTCAAAAAATAATAAATATAACTTTCTTCGTCCAAGTAAAAAAAGGTTCTAAAAAACAATTTTCTGAGAGATAAAATCGTCACGGTGAGATGGAGCTGTTATTTTTTAAATGACTTTGCAATAGGAAATCTTTAGATAAGAGCAAAATACTGTGCGTAACTTTTTTATTTTAATTGAGAATGTTTCTGTTTCCAAACAGAATTTTCTTTTATACTAACTTTTAATGTTGAGCCGTACATAGTTTTTGCTCCAATTAACCGAATTTCGTAAAACATTAAGCATATTCTATAGATTATAGTCCAATAAACACATAAGGTTTTAAAAATTTTAATTCGCATTTTCTGTCTTACTATGAAAATAACTGTTTTATCTCTCTACATAAACCAATAAAGCGTCTAAAAAATATTACCTACTTGAAAATCTAAAAAAAATTGAATTTTTATAAAAGGCACACAAGAATTTCTAAATTCACCCGTGCTAAATATTAATCCATCAAAATTACAAATACACAAAGAATTTTATGGTTTTACTGGTAACATATATAAACTTTCCAATGAACGTGATATTAAAATTTAGTTCAAAATTTAATAATTTAATAATTTAATAATTTAATTCAATTTCAAAAATGAATATCAAAGCACTTATACAAAATTGTTAATGTGAGCAATTAAAGAACGATTTGCATATGAGTTTACGTATTCTTTTCAAATAAATTCATTTATAGTATACACGGTAAATCGTTAGGTATTAAAATAACACCAAAAAGGATTAAAATAATTCCAATTTAGTGTTATTTTAATCCATTTTGGTGTTATTTTAATACCTAACGATTTACCGTGTAAGAGATTCTTCTTCAGAATGAGAAAACCCATTTTTCATTAATTCATTATTTTGGATTTAATTTTTCTATTTTAAAAATTCATTCGACGATCTAAACAAAGAAGTATAGGCATTAAGTAATGATAATAAAAATAAAATAATTTTTTTAAAGGTGCTCCTCAAGGTATGTGTTGCACAAGTTCAAGCAAATCGAATCTGTAAGTCATCCTCGATCTCATGCATACAATAGGGTCGCTATCTTCTGTGGTTTTAAAATCTCAACTCTCAAATCATTCAACAATATTCAAATAATTTAAGTAGACATAGTTATACATAATATCGTAGCCTTGTGTATAAATAAATTCTCATTTTTTTCCATTTTCACAATAGTTTTATTTATTGTTTTACTTTAATCTTTCAAATGAAAAAGTTAAACGTGAATTTTTGCGGTCCTTATTTTACTTTTCAGTAAGGACATTAAAATTGTGTTGGCTTTTTCATTTACAAGATTGCTCTTCATACTGCAATTTTTATTTAACACAATTTTTAAATAAATTTTGGTAAATTTTTATAAATTTTGATTAATTTTGATAAATTTTGACAATACTTTGTACATAGCTCAGCTTTATCTTTTAACTATGATGTTTTTATATTTTTTAATAATAATGTCTTGTAATTTACATTCTTCTTGATCTTTATTATTTATGACATAATTGTTTATGACTACACTCGAAGCTTTTTATATGTGCACATTGATAAATATGTGATATTCTACTAAATCAGGAGCAAACCAAAGGTTTTATTAATATCATTTATGGTTTAATGTTTAAACATCTCTTTTTATAATTATATGTTTTGAATTGTAGAAGTTTTAATACTTTGACTTCCAAAGTCAAACATTTGTCCCTTGGAAACTTTTCATAAAATACAATCTCTGTATTTTCTTTCGAAAAACCTGGTTAAAGTAAGCTTCTTGACTTAGTATTGTTATTTTCTCTCTCTACTTGAGTTAGACCTCTTGGCTCAAAATTTTTGTTAACCCTCTTATAATCTTTCCATATCTCTAACCGGAAAAAAATTAAAACCGTTAAATGTAAAAAGAATGTAAAAAATTATAAAGAGTTTCAAGTGTACAGAATCTAGTATTTACATAAACTAAATCGTATTAATCTCCAGTAGGTTTGCTTATTTTACTAAACATCCATAGAACTTTTACAAATATGAATAAGAACCTTTCTTTTATTATGAAATAGTTAGTGGTGCAATTTTAGGTTATTCGCTGCGAAATATATTCGTATGATAATAGAAATTTTCTATAGTATGATTAAACGACTTTGCTTTTCATATAATTAGATTTCAAAAAAATTTTAATCTGTACTGGAAATAATTTTTTTCCTATCCGCCCGCATGTGATATTTTCTAATTTAGCTCAATTTTTGAGAAGAGATATATTGGGCCCCATGTCTGCTTTCTATTTTCTTTAATATATCAAAAATAATAATAATTTGACGATATAGTTTTGACCTGAATTATTAATTAGCTACACAGGATATGGTACAAGATGTCTCGATACGAACACCTGATCTAACTTCTACCCACCAAAGGTGGAAATTAAAACCAAAATCATCAAGAAATTAATTGTCGACCAACACTTTGTAATTTCAGAATAAGGAGATACGTAAAATACTTCCTGTTACAATGCAAACTATATTAATATAGAAGAAATTAAAGCGCGTTTTCCCTGGATCACTAGGTGAACTAAAACCTGTAAATCTCGAAAGAAGATGACTCTGTTAATCTAATTTTTCCATTCCTGCAACGGCGAATCCGTTGGTGGTGCAGCTTGAAAGTGATAAAGATGCTCGTGGGTATCTTGGGACCGATAAATTAAGTTTTGTAAAAGAAAACTGATCCGATAAACAGAACCAATGCTAATGTAGTTAGTGAAGAGTAAATTAGAGCCACGAAACAATTCGTCGAACAACAGTACAATTCTAAGTTTTGTAATACCCTTGTTGAGTGACAGTCCGTTGGTAAGCCGAAAGGTAGGAACGACGGAATATCTTGAAACAAACTCTAAATTAATTTTCGAGAATCGAGGCAAAACATCACGTTGAATCACGCTGATTGATCGAAGGAATAAACAAAATAGTAATTTGTGGTAAAATCTAAGACTTATCGGTTTAGTCTACAACTCACCTAGCGTGATGTAAACGCCTCTTGTTCAGCATATAAGCTTTCAACCATAAGATAGAAAAAGGAAAAATAGAAGAGGAAAAACACTTTTGAAAACATTGAATTCCTTTCCAATATGTAAAGATAGACTATGTCCAAAATGCAAGAAGAATGGTGTCTGATGAAATGGAGAAGCAGTTAGTTGCAGTCGTACTGGTTCAGATAATACACCCAAGAAAAGTGGGAGAGAATTAGCTAAGACAATCCTCGTACATTACCATCGGGGACCTCGTGGATGATCTGCTTCCAAAGTCAAATCAATTATAGACTTACCAAATCGAGACAAAACTGACCGTCATCATCAGAATACCAGCGCGCTACGAGAATAATTTCGTTTCTTTAATTTTTAAATTATTTTTTTCGTCTCTGTCCATAGGAAATCCTGACAATGTCTATGTCCGCTCAAAGATATGTTATGTCTTTGAAACATCCTTAGGACTTATCTTAAAAATCATTAATACTGAAACTTATCTATTTAATATACAATCGAGGAGTTTGGCTCGTTAAACATTCGTCGTTCCAGATGAATGAAAAATTATTTTCATTATAAGCTCATTATACAATAAGCCTGTTAACAAAATAGGGATTCAGCAGCAGATTGCGAACAATAGATCTAATTTCATTTTTCGCTACTTGGCGTAGGTTTTTTTAAAGAATAATACATAATTAGTTAATTAAATATATCGAGTTAAGCAATTATCGTCATTCATTTCAATCTACTTACTTAAAAGCATTTAGTGTGTAAACTACTTCGTTTAAGGCCATTCATGATACTTTCGAATTGATCAAAAGAGAAAAACTGTTAGCATTTTTTCGTTATCCCTTATCATAATTTCTTTATTCTCTGTCTTCAGCGTCCTAAAACCAAAGTGGGTCTTGGTGGGAATCTTTCCACTTGAGATATTGTCTCTGACGTTTGTTGTGTTTGAGTTGTCGGTGCATAAAAGGAAGACTTGATCATCTTTGGCTCTTCTTCTTTAATTTTTTGCAGACATTCTGCTTCTTCTTTTAAACGAAACATAAACGTATCATCCCTCCCTGAATTTTTAGAAATCACTTATTCTTTATGCTTGGATGTCCTTAAGTCCAAAGTCCCACCATTACGTCAAGATCTACCGAACGTATCCATGATATCAGTCATGTTTTGCACTGGATGATCGCTACCGAACATTTTCGATGTCATCTATGATGACTTAAATAATTTCCAAAAACTTGAAATAAAGAAAATTTTGTAATTTATTGATTAATAAAGATTAACAGTGTTAAATATATAGAATGGCGTTGTGAGTAAAGTGATAGCAAAATATATGTAAGCATCGTGAAATAAAATGGATTATGAAAATAAATGACTTAGAAAATTGTAACAGATTTGTTTATTAAAAGGCTACCTTTTAAAGAACCCTCATAGAAATTAGAGATAATTTAAGTATACTTACTTTCTATTGACCCTAATCCAAAAAAGAAAAGCTTGATACAGGCACCATCCATAGAAACTGTTAGGGAGAGTATTTAATGACTTACTTACACTTTTATATTTTCCGAAACTAAATTTAAGTTTTATTTACACTTTTACTTACACTTTTACAAAGCTAAATGTAATTTTCACTTACACTCTCCTTTTCACTTGTACTCTTTGAAAACATTAAATTTAATTTGTCTCCGGTATGCTACCAAAGATTCGAAATAGGCATAAGAAGGCGTTTAAATCAAATTCCTATCAATTATTTTATTACCTAAGGACTGGTATCCACCTAGAATGATACTGAATATAGTCTTGAGAAATAGAATATTTTGTTGTAACTTTAAAATAGTAGCAGCCACCAGACAATCATAATTAGCACAGAAAGACTAAGTTAAGAAAAACATTTTAAAAATTATTAAAATTAAATAAAGTCTGTAGGTGCTGCTGCTGCAATAGTCTTTAACAGTTATTTCCAATAATTTTGTTTTGTCAAAAGAAAATAAAATAAAATTCGTTACTCTATAAAATAAATTGATAATATCACTTTGTGTCCATTTATGTGGTTGTGATTAATTCACTTTCTTCAAAAAAGTATTGTAGAGAAGGGCTTACGTATTCACTTTGCAGATACTCGACACGTCAATCTGCAAAGTGGAAATGTAACTAACTAAACTAAGCTGCTTTCAAAATTCAACAAACTTACTTTTTTACATTAAAAACTTTTTCGACTTCAGTAGCTATAGGTTTATTTAATTTAAATGCTAAGATTTCCATTATAGTACAGTTAATTTAGTAAAGTTAGACAATATGATGCATTCAATTTTCTAAAGCATTTACCATGATTCCCTTTGCATAAATAATTTGTAGGATAATGAATTTAACCTTAAACCCTACTCTCCAATATTTTTTTTTCAAAATAAAGCTTTATTCTACAATTTTTTTTACTGTTCTTTCACTCTAACCATTAGAATAGAGAGTAATTATGTACAGAATTCTAAAACTTTAGCCACATTCCATTTTATTGATAGAATTTAATTATTTTACAGAAACCCCATTATGGCTGCTGCTACAAATAGCGCCAATAAAAAACGAACGGGATCTAGTGGTCCTGTTTCTGTTAACATTTCGAGATATAACTGCACTGAAACAACCTATCGAAACGGACGACAGCAAAGGAGGACTTTCCAAGTTTGCCAAACTAGCAAGATCAGTTACCAGATCCAGGTCGGTTCTTGCTTCCCAATTCACCTCTCATTTGCCAGCACTGAAAGAATCAACTATACCAGTTACAACAAAACAATCACATTTAGGTCCTGTAAGTATAATAATGAAGAATAATACTCATTAGCAATGTAATTCTGAAGCGATAGTAGGTTAACATTGAACATTTAAATAAATATTTAAATATTCGTTATCAGTTTATTGTAAATGATAATATGGTAGATAGACAGAAGTTTGATACTACAAATTTAGTTGTTTTGCCATATGTGAAGGAGTTACAATATTCTTTGAAAGAATTGTATAACGAATATAACATTAGAGTTGTTTATTCTTATGACAAGGATCCGTTTAAAATCTTTTCAAAAAATAAAGACCCTACTTCTTTTGATTTAAAATCGCATTTGGTTTATTGTGTTCCTTGCCAATGTGGAGCTTGCTACATTGGTGAGACAGGTAGATATATTAAAGTCAGATTAAGCGAACATAAGAGGGATTGTAAGAACGATAGTAGAAAAACAGCTTTGGTCACTCATGCACATGAAAATGATCATCTATTTAATTTCGAAGCAACAAACATCATATGTAACGAACGCAATTATAGACGCAGGAAATTTAGAGAAATGTTTCACATTCTCAAAGTCCAAAACTCTGTAAATAAGCAAACTGACATAAATAATTTGAATCAAATTTATCATTCCTCGATTCTAAGCACTAATTAAAATTTTTTAATTAATAAATGTCTCTTTATATTTAAATTAATTAAATTTTCTTTATTCAAAACTTTCACTTTTTGCCCTACTGTCAGGTTTTTTCATTTGACCCCACAGTGAAAAGGGTAGAACACTCACTTAGTTTACATTTGACATAGCGGTGAATTCCCCTCAAAACGACAGATTCCAAAATATAAGCAAAATAATACATACGAGATAAGAAGATAAAGATTTAATAAACTTCAGGAACCATTTATTAATTTTCAGATGATGTCCTTGAGTGGGGATGTGATGCCCCAGTATCGTCAAGAAGCTCCAAAAACTCCTCCTCATATCCTCTTACATTACTGCGCATTTAAGGCGATCTGGGACTGGATTATTTTATGCCTAACTTTCTACACAGCCATTATGGTTCCTTATAATGTCGCCTTCAAGAATAAAACTAGCGAAGATGTTTTCCTCTTGGTGGTGGACACTATAGTTGATGTGATTTTCTTCATCGACATCGTGCTCAACTTTCATACTACTTTTGTCGGTGCAGGTGGTGAAGTTGTTTCCGACCCAAAGGTACATTAATTTCTTTAAATTTTAATTTCTATTGTATACCCAATTTTTCTATTGTTTGATCTTCGTGTAATAATTTAACACGATATGTTAACATTTAGCGGCAATTTTACTCAACTTAATAGATGGTATGACATGATAGACACATACTCGGTGTAATAGTTTCTCAACACACTTTACTGTGCATTACATACCTACAAAAATTAATAAACAGTTATAGCAAGTGACAGTGAAGATTCAAAAGTAAGGATAGTAAGTAATTCTAATTCATTTTTTAGAAAGACTTCTTAAAAATTCTGTATAAGTTATCCCTAGGATAATTTTCCTATTGACCACCAAGACTCCCTCTGGATTTTTTACAATTTTATCACTACTATAAAAAGATAAACTTGAAACATTAAGATAAGTATTGAAGAATAACTCCATGATGCTAATTTTTATATCCTTATACAAGAGAATCCTAGCTAAGAATCACGATTAAACGCATTTTCGAGTTTCTTATTTAGGTTTAATTTCACCAAACACAATTAAAAGTTAAATGTTTAAAGCCATTTTAACAGATCACGATTGGTTGATTGAGGATTTAATCATTGACTAACTCTTAATCGGTGTTGTTGAAACTAATCATTAAAGTAACTTTTTTTAATCACATCATATAATATCATTTTAATAATTTCTAAACAATCATTCCAAAAAAATGTTTTGCTGAAAATGATAATAATGGACAGACAAAACATTAATTTAAAAAGTATTGTATATCAAATAATGTAATATATTTTCAAAGTGCTTAGCTTAAAATGTATCTAAGTATTATTCACTTCAAGTGCATTTAAAAATCTTTAACTTAAATGATTTTTTTCATTATTTTCAGGTCATCCTGAAAGTGCAGATGAACACAAGCATCACAAAAAGATAGAAATATACTAAAAGAGACGTATGTTTTTAAATTAAAATTGTATTTTATTAGACATCATCATCAACATCGAATTACCACAAGAGTCAGTCCGATAGCAGTACTGTTTGAACACAGATGGGTTTTTTACTGGTTTAAAAGGAACAAAAAACTGCAAAAGAGACAAAATCGATGGGCAAATAATAATCCCATTTATTATCTTAAATATAAAAACTAAATCTGCATATAGGAATCTTTGTATAATTAAGATGTTCAAAACCATTCTGAGCTCAAAGTAGTCGTGGCTAAAGAAATCAAAAGGATTTCTTATGGAAAGCTATATTAAGTTTACTAAGTAATAAATATGTTTATTTTGTATTTACAGTAAGATTTATGAGACAAAAACCAAATTCACAAACGGCGGGACTATAAGGAACACAATTTTTTCTGAACTGTTAACGTTTTTTGTCAAAACGATACTTTTTTGTCTTCTAATACAGAATTGATGTTAAGTAAACTTCAAAAATTATACGCAAATTGTGTCATCAATTTGTATGACGATTTCAGTGAGCTTCAGCATTGGAGTTTTGCATAATAATGGAAAACAAGTAGAATTCTTGGAATGATTTAATAAAATGAGAAACTTGATGCAGAAAAGGCTGGAAGACAACATTTCCATGAAATAACATGTTCGGGCAATAAATAAACTAATATTTAATATTTCGATTTGTAAGAATTTAAAATTCAGGAATGTAGAATCCAGTATAACAAAATCATCTTGCTATTGAAAAATAGTATTTAATACCATGAATTAGAAGATAGTGCTCCACGATGACTCAGAAAACAGGAAATTGAATCAGGAAACACAAATCGTTGTTTTACCTAAAATTGAATTTTAATAGAATTAATTTTTAATGTTCAATTATTTTAATCGAACAATCTTGGAATATCGCTACAACCTCGTAATTTTCATTTATATTTAAAAAGTAGCAAAATTAATGAAAATTTGTAATCAGTTTATTATTATTTGTTTTAATAAAATAAATTGTGAATTGTGAAATTCAAAAGAAATTTACAACGTCACAGTTATAGATGATTCAAAATTGTAAAAGAATGCAGTTTTTATAGATGGTTGTAAAAAAAAGTCAAAATTGTAAAAGACTGTTGGGACTGACAAGTCGCAAAAAATGACCAATGACTCCACCGTCGACTTCAGCCTAAATGACACCAATAACGTTTGAAACAAACATTCGCTCTTTTAGTTTCGTTTTTACAATTGTTTTAAATTGCGTGTCTGTACTTTCGAGCAATAAACAATAACTTCTTTAACTTTAAATACGCCTTCCACTGGTTTTTACCATCTTGTTCCTAATACAGTCACATTTTGTAATTACGAAAAAATGCGTCTTTTTTGCTCAAAATTCCAGCTTTGATCGAAACAATTTTTTAACCCTTCAATGTGCTCGACAAGATCAAGAAAAGAAAGAAAAAATTAAGACAATATTTCAATACACAAAAAAGTTTATAGTTCAAATCTGTTGCTAATTCCGTTTATTTCTTTTATTATTTTCATATTTTATAACATTGATATTTCATTTTGTTAAATATACATGTTTCAAAGATTTAAATCTTCCGTTATTGACTATTCCTCTCCTTATTTTTATCCATTAAATATTTTCTTACTTACATTAACTAATTACGGTTCCAATATACGTACTTGTATTATGACTAATCTCCAATTCTAAAAATATCTGATCATAAATTTTCTTTCTGTTAACAGGTCATCCGAATGAATTATCTTAAGTCTTGGTTCATTATTGATTTGTTAAGTTGCCTGCCATACGACGTTTTCAATGCTTTCGATCATGATGAAGATGGAATTGGAAGCCTATTCTCCGCTCTCAAAGTCGTGCGACTCCTTCGACTTGGGAGAGTTGTTCGAAAATTGGATAGATATTTAGAATACGGAGCTGCGATGCTCATACTTCTTCTTTGTTTTTACATGCTGGTGGCTCATTGGCTTGCCTGTGTCTGGTACGTCATTGTGAGGTGATTTTATTCTGTGTGCACATCTTCTATCATCAATACATTGTAATCAATTACTGTAAACATTCAAAATTGTTCTCATCTTCTTATAACATCACTTACATTCTTCTTTGCATGCTGTCACGATTCTCCTAAATTTGTCACTATTTCATAAATCATGTAGGACTTAATTTTATCACCATCATCAGTATCTAAGGGTTAATTTCTTCAGTGTCTAATAGAATATTTTCTTCAGTATCTAATGGAATATTTTCTTCAGTATCTAATGGATTCTTAATTGAATATAAACTTATTGTCTTGACTAGTGTCTAGAAATTAATTTCATTACTTGATACAAAACATCTGTTCTCTTAAGGTTGTTAATCAAAAATTCTCTTGAATTGTGATCCAAGTTTTATTTCATGCTTGTTACGATAATGGTGAAACTGTTCTGACTGTCTTTCGTGGTTAGCATGCAGGAACATAAATACTCTTTATTGATGAAAATATGTTTGTTTCAAAGGTATTCGATAGGAAGATCTGACGCGGATGGTGGGGTACAGTATTCGTGGCTGTGGAAACTGGCTAACGTTACCCAGTCTCCGTACAGCTACTTGTGGACCAATGCTAGTACTGCACCGGAACTTGTGGCAGGACCATCTCGACGGACGATGTATGTCACGGCTTTATATTTTACTATGACATGCATGACATCCGTGGGCTTTGGAAATGTTGCTGCAGAAACTGATAATGAAAAGATCTTCACCATCTGCATGATGATTATCGCTGGTAAGTAATTTAGGTTTATCACAAATAAATAGATTAGATTTTGTAGGTTTTTGTGAAAAATTGCCATTGTGTTACCTCAACACAGGATGAAATAATGACTATAAATTTTTGTTTCTTTAAGCCTTGTTATATGCCACGATATTTGGACATGTGACCACCATCATTCAACAAATGACTTCAGCGACAGCTAAATATCACGATATGCTAAATAATGTACGCGAATTTATGAAACTTCACGAGGTGCCTAAAGCTCTTAGCGAGAGAGTTATGGATTACGTTGTAAGCACGTGGGCAATGACCAAAGGCCTTGACACTGATAAAGTGCTTAACTACTGCCCTAAAGATATGAAGGCTGACATTTGCGTACATTTGAATAGAAAGGTCTTCAACGAACATCCTGCATTTCGGTAAATATCAACTGGTCTCCCTCGGTTATTTAATTAAAACTGTACTACCGTTTTTTAATATATTTTTTTTTCAGCTTGGCGTCTGATGGATGTTTACGAGCTTTGGCGATGCATTTTACAATGTCGCACAGTGCTCCTGGGGATTTATTGTATCACACTGGAGAATCGATTGACTCACTGTGTTTTATTGTGACGGGAAGCCTGGAAGTGATACAAGACGATGAAGTGGTGGCCATTCTGGGTAAAGGAGACGTCTTCGGGGACAGTTTTTGGAAGGATTCTGCAGTTGGTCAAAGTGCTGCTAATGTCAGAGCTCTAACTTATTGTGATTTACATACCATAAAAAGAGATCGTCTTCTGGAAGTTCTTGACTTTTATCAAGCATTTGCCAATTCGTTTGCACGCAACCTTGTCCTTACCTACAATCTAAGACATCGCGTAAGTTTACATTACATTTTCCGTTGAATAGAATAATTCTTTAGGCTAAATAAATTTTAACTGCAAGATGAACACAACTGGAAGTTTCACGAAAAAACAGTTTTTCTGTAAAAAAAAACTACTACTACCCTAAAGTACTAAAAAAAGTACTGGTCTGAAAAAGGTTGTTACAAAATAATTGTATTAATCTAATTTGGGTCTAAAAAAATTCCACACTTTAAATTTGTGATAAATCTAACAGTGATCCATTTTAGGAAAGTTCCGCTGCGCCAGGTAATTGAAAATATTTTTTATTTATTGTAAATTATTCTAATTGTGATAATTCATGTTCCTTACCCTGTTTTGGTCGGCTGAATTTAGGATTATCCTCAAAAATATCATATAATCAAAGGTTGACTTAAGTAATTTCTCAAACATTTACATTTTAGAATCAATGTACATCAAGTGATTATCTTAACAGACCAAAATAAAGTTAATGGAACTTTTATTGTAAATAATGCTTTGTTGAACATAGTATCGTGATTTCCTACTACAATGATTACAATTTCGCCTGAAGCAAATGAACAGTTTTCAAAATTGATAATCAGTGACCCACAGGAAGCACTTTTTATACTAATTGCCGATGATGAAGATTTTTCTTCACTGAAGAAAGCATTCAGCCTCGATTTTAATTTGACCTTGAAATTCAAGGTCAAATTCTTAATTTCAATTATATTTCCAAATCGGTTTTTTTTAACGTATCTTACCTTATTTCCTATGAGCCATGTAAAAATCAGAATGGAACCTAGAAAATTTTTGAAGAAAATAATAATTTATTATTAAGTCATATAGAAAATGATGTTTTATAATTATATTCTTCAAAAATTTTCCAGATTTTTTAGTATTGAACAATTTACAATGCCGGACCTTAAATTAAATATACACTGTTACCCAAAATGTATTAAATTGCAACGAATTGATCTCAAAAAGCGGATCAAATCACAAATTAATCTCAATTTTTTGATCATTTTGATCCATTTGGGGATCAATTTGCCATTTTTAGAAAAACAGTGAAATTTTGTAAAAAAAAAGTTTTAAATATAATAAAAAAGGATAGTGATATGGAAAGGTTTTAATAAATAAAAAATAAATTATAATAAAACGCACTCTGAAATTAGAAAATGCGAGAAATTAATTAAAAGTGATCGTAACAGCTGATAATTTTAAAGTAATTTTTTTAATAACTTTTTACTTTTACATTCTCGTCTTACCTTAAAATAACAAATCAATAAAGACGAGAAAGTTCAAATGAATTTTAAAAAAATTGATTGATTTTGTATTTAATTTGAGGTAAAGCATTCTAAGTTAATACTGAAACAAATTTTTTTTAAATATTAACAGAGTTATTGTATTTTAGACTATTCTTATATGGGGCAAAATTTTCTGGTGATAAAAAAATGTTTTTCTTCCAATTTGACCTTGAAATTCAAGGTCAAGTTCTTAATTTTAATATATTGTCAAAATCAAAATCGTTTTTTTTTAATTTTTTTCTAACCTGTCCCAGTGGAAAACTTACCTTTTTTTCTATGAGCCATGTAAAAATAAAAATAGGACCTTGAAACTTTAAAAAAAAAATTATAAATCATCATTTTCTTCATTCGAAATAATATTTAATTATTTTTTTCTTCAAAAATTTTCAAGATAAGAAATTCAATTCATAAGAAAATTGAATTTTTTTTCTTTTTGCCTCGTAAACTATAAAATTACCACAAATTTTAACACAAAACCTTCAATTTTTTCTATTCCTGACAATAATTTCTTTTTAAATAACTTAAATTTTCAAAAACTATATCATAAGATTGAGAATTAATAATAAATAATAAATAAGTAATAATTAAATAAAATTAATAATAACTATCATAAATTATGACTTATAAATTATTTTATGAATAATTTTCACAATTTTCAAAAATACTAGATTGATAAAAGAATTTCAGTTAAAAATACTAAAAAAAATTAGATTTTGGAAAAATTACAAATGATTACAGAAATTCAATTATTTTCAAAAGTTACAAAAATTCTTTGCAGAATTTCAATTATGTTCAAAAATTTAAAAACAATTCTCGCCAAAATTACAATTATTTTTATAAATAATAAAATATTTCATTAAAATTAAATTATTTTTAAAAGTTTTAATAAATTCTTGACTAAATTCCACAAGGATTCAATTATTCAATTTTTAATAAATTTCTTCAAAATAATTCAATTATATTCATAAGTAGTAATAAAATTTTGTCACAGGAATTCAATTATTTAAAATACAAAATTTAATAAAATTTTTCGAAAAATATCAATTATACAAAAATATTTTTATAAATAATAAAATCCTTAACGAAATTCAATTACTTTTATAAACTTGAATAAAATTCGTTGTAAGAATTCAATTATTTATATAAACTTGAATAAAATTCATTGGAAGAGTTAAATTATTTTAAAAATTAATAAAATTCTTCGCAAAAATTCAATTATTCTCAAAAATTAAAAATAAAATATTTTTAAAATTTCAATTATACTTATAAATCAAAAAATTCTTCATCTAAATTCAATTAAATTTAAAAATTTTAATAAAATTCATGGCAAAATTTTGTAGGAATTCAATTTTAATGAATTCATTCGCAGAAATCCAATTGTATTCGAAAATTAAAAAAAAATTCTTGTTAAAATTCCAAGTAACTTTATAAATAATAAAATTCTTCTCCAAAATTCAATTTTTTTTATGGAAATTTGAAGAAAATTTAAATTATTTTCATAAGTAATAAGATACATCGCAGAATTTTAATGATTTTTTTTATACAATATATATTTTTTTAATCAAATTCCTCGAAAAATGTAATAATTCTTAAAAATTTTATTAAAATTTGTCAAATTACATTTATATATTTAAAAATTTGTTGATAAAATTCTTAATGAGAATTAAATTTTAACAAAGAACATTTTATTATTCAATGAATTATTTACTTTTTAATTTAAATAATTAAATTTTTCTAAAATTTTCTAATAAAAATTGATTTAAAAATGAATTAACGGATAATCGATTTATTATTATTTATGAAAGTAATTGAATTATTACCACGAATTTTATTACATTTTTTAAAAATAATTTAATTTTTTGAGAAATTTTACTGCTTGTAAAAATAATTGAATTCTTGCGAAGAATTTTTTTAGGATTTTTTTAAATAATTAACCTATTCTGGAAAATGTTATGGTACTTTAAATAATTACAAAACATGAAGAAGGCGATTGTCTTCTTCATGTTTTGTAATAATATTCTTATAAGTTGTTCACTTTAAAAAGTTTTGAATTTGAATGTTTTGAAGAATTTTAATTCCTACAGAAAAATAGTAATGATTAAATATTCATTTAAAAAAGAAGTTATTGATGTTTTTGAAAAATTTAACAATTATTGAAATTTGTAAATAAATGCAATAGAACATTTTTTCTTGATTTGCTAATAATTTTTAGAGTGAATCAGAATATTCTTTAGGGTCAGGGAAAAAGTGAGAATTTTGTCTGGAAATCAGGGAAAAGTCAGAGAAATATAAAATTAAATATTTGTGGCAACCCTGTTTATATTTACATTTATTTTTAAGTGATTGAAACCGAATTAAAATACAAATTAATCTTTCTGATATGTACAGGAAGTGCTTTTCTTTAAAATCATTTGACAATTAGGAATATTTTCTAAATGGATAGTTATTTGTATAGTAAAATGTTTTATCGAATAGTGAAACATAGTTGTTTTGAAAATAGGTAATGTGTCCGAGTAAAGCTTCGATTGTCATTTATAGTTAGTAAATTAATTAATAAAACGTTTTTCCAAGGAAGGTACTGTAGCAATTTCTACTCTTGTTCCCATTACGACGATCGGTTTTTGTAAACAAATACTTCTCCAGCGAATACAGTGGTCGAGAATATATACCCAAAAATAAGAATCATAAACATTTGTTTTAAAATTGTTTGCGATTTTTCATTTCTGTTAAAGCATTGAGCACTTGTGACTGTGTTTCTAATCATTCTCTTCTCATATGGAGACTTCCATTTTTCAGTAAAACCGTACTGGACCATTCTTTGTAGTACAAAGTTAATCCTCTTCACGTACGGAGATCTCGGAGCCAGAACTGTTTGACTTAAGGAATGAGAGAGATAATCATTCTCCAAAAGTTTCACCTTTGGCAATTGACACTTGTCATTGGTATTTCTTAGAAGAAATTTAGCATTCAATGAAAATGCAATGCAGATGATATTTTCCTCTATGACTAATTGTTGTAGACACGCTGCAGATAATCTCTCAACTTTAACGGCTTTATCTATTAAAATCTGAACTTTTGGTGAGCCGATAATTTGCAGTAAACGATAATAGTTCACATTGATTTCAATGTCTAAATCCGATTGCAGTACATCGTCTATTGATTGTAAGGAGTAGGTGGTTTTCTTCTCCAAGCCCATGTCCGTAAAGGCTGTATAGATCACTGATGAATACAGAGTGCACGTTACCAATATGAAGAGAAAAACAATTTTTCCTTGTAACTTCCGAGGTTCACGCGGTGCTGACGTTCCTAACATGATTTGGATCACGTATGTCAACTTTAGATCGTCGGCATTTATTTTGGCAATTCGCATGCATAGCCAAATTACTATAGGCAATGTCATGAGACCAAAGAGGTTTAGAATTTTCCAAAAATCGCCCAATGTGTAGAATTGTTTAGCAAACATTGGTACAACCAAACATAGTTCGGATTTAGTGATTCCCGAGCTCCATTCAAAAATATTGTTCTCACAGTCTGATAACTTCTGAAACTCCATTGAAATGAAGTGAGATTGTTTACTTATAATGTTGTAGTAGGCACCAGTGCTTTTGTATTTGTCCACGCAATTCAAGTAGCCCCAATTTTCTGGATATTCCGTTATTAATTGAAAATTCATTATTTCTGACAGAGTTTTTAACTTTGTCCAACCTAATCCTGAATACTCTCTACGACCAGTTTCGTCTGTTGTTACAAAAATTTCTGGCTCATATGCAGTTATGCTGACTGTCAAATTGTAACCATGTAAATTCTGGGTTTTATCTGGAAACCATTGAAGTGCAGGTGAGAATTTCTTCGACCTTGAACTATTCGTATGTGGATTGTAGTAGAATAGACGAATCTTTTGTAAGCTTTTTGCAATTTCGTGATTCATGACACCTTTTTTGGGATAAATTGAAACAATCGTAGCGTCCAGAAAGTCGTGAGACCACATTTGACGAAGCAAACTGTTGCTTTTTTGCAAAGTTATCTTCTTCGTAAGCATTATTAGAATCTTCGGTCGCGATCGATTTGGTTTGAGATTACTCACGAGGCGGAATGCTTTTTTCGGTGAAGAAAAATCCTCATCATCGGCAATTAGTACAAAAAGTGCTTCCTGTGGGTCACTGATTCTCAGTTTTGAAAACTGTTCATCTGCTTCAGGAGAAACTTTAATCATCGTAGTAGGTACTCGCGATGCTATGTTCAACAAAGCATTATTTACAGTAAAACTTGTATTAATTTTAGTTTCGTCTCTTAAGATGATCACTTGATGTACTTTGGCATGTTTTGTAATAAAACTTGTAAAATGTTGTGACCATTCGATGCCAGAAGTTAAATCTTGATTGAGTAACAAATTGAGTAAGAAAACTAACAAGATGCTTCGAGCTTTAATAATCATTGTTTTAATCCAATATCAAGTCTGTTAACACTTGTATTATGTTTAAGAAAAAATTTAAATCGAATTATAATTATTGCTTAATGATAAGAAATGTGTCGGCAAAAATACAAAAAAGACCTTACTTTCTTTATGGAGTATAAATTTACACTGAGGTGTAAATTTTTCGTTTTCTCTTATTTCATTTTATGCAGATAAACAATTTTTCAAGCAGCCTTGAGGATAAATATTGATTTCAATAATCTAAATTTCCAACAACTTAAGTCGATTATATCATAAATTCCTTTTCTGATTTTATGAAGATATGTATATAAAAAGTGAATGAAATAACAGTCTTTTACGTTTTTGAAAAATAAACCACGAACCAAATGTCAAATGTCCATTTTCGATATATGGAGGTTAGACATTAAAGGGTTTTTAATTTCTAAACACCCGTTGCGCACAAATTTATTCTACTTTGAGAAAAAAATGTATGTTGCAATAAAGAATTTAAAGATTTTTTAATTATAACAATTGTAAAATAGTTTTTACGCAGCTAGATTTACAACAAAATTACAAAATCGTTAACTAAACGAAGCTAAGCTAATGAAAATGACTACTCGGAGCTTTTTAGAGTCGCTAATTACGAATGTGCAATCAGTTTTTAAAAATTCAAAATGGCGGATCTAATATGGCGTGTAAATTTTTAAAACTTGCTCGGATTAGATCGAAACTTTCCACTCGGAGGTTTTTGGGGTCGCTAATTACGAATACGAAGTCAGTTTTTCAAAATTCAAACTGGTGGAACCAGTATGGTTGATGATTTTTTAAAAATTGATCGGATTTACTTGAAACTTGTTGGTCTGGAGTTTTAGAGGTCCAGGGTTGCCACAAATATTTAATTTTATTTTTCCCTGACTTTTCCCTGATTTCCAGACAAAATTCTCACTTTTTCCCAGACCATAAAAAATATTCTGATTCACTCTAAAAATTATTAGATACTCAAAACAATGTTCTATTAAATTTATTTACAATCTACATACATTTTAAAATTATTCAAAAACATCAATAACTAAATTTTTAAATAAGTATTTAATTATTACTTTTTCACGGGAATTAAAATTCTACAGAACATTCAAATTCAAAGCTTTTTGAAACTCAACAATTTATAAGAATATTATAACAAAACAACGAATTCTTAATATTTTGTTGTAATTTAAATAATCATGAAATTTTTCAACAAAAATTTAAGTATTTACAAAAATCCTAATAAAATCCATAGCAAGAATTTAATTATTTTTTAAAGTGGTAAATTTTCTCAAAAAATTCAATTATTTGAAAAAATTGTAATAAAATTTGTTGCAACAATTCAATTATTAACCAATAAATCGATTATTCGGTAATTTCATTTTTTTAAACCATTTTTATTAGAAAATTCTAGAAAAATTCAATTATTTAAATTGAAAAATAAATAATTTATTGAATTGAAAATTTGTTAAAATTGAATTCTCACAAAGAATTTTATCAACAAATTTTTAAATAATTGAATTCTTTTGACAAATGTTAATAAAATTTTTAAGAATAATTACATTTTCCGAGGAATTTGATTAAAATATTGTATCCAAAGTTAATTAAAATCTTGCGATGAATTTTATTATTTATGAAAATAATTTTTAAAAATTTCCAAAAATGTTATTAAAATTTTTCTAAAATAATTTAATTTGTTAAATTTTTTTAAAATAATTGATTCATGCGACGAATTCTATAAAAAAAATTTTTAAATTATTGAATATTGATGAATTCTATTATTTATAAAAATAATTGAATTCTTAAAAAGAACTTTGTTAAATTTTTTTCAATAACTCAACTCTTGCGACGAATTTTATAAAATTTTAAATAATTAATATTTTTTGAAAAATTATTTGAAATTTTTTATATTAAATAATTGAATTCCTGTGAAATTTTTCCACGAATTTTATTAAAGTTTTTAAAAATAATTTAATTTTGAAGAAGAAGAATTGTATTATTTATAAAGATAATTGAAATTTTGACGAGAATTTTTAAAAAAATTTTGAACATAATAGAATTTTGGAGAAGAATTTTTTTATTTTTAAATACATAATTGAAATGACCAGAATTTTAAGATTTTTCAAATATAATTGAATTTCTGCGAAAAATTTTATTACTTTTGAAAATAATTGAATTTCTGTAATTATTTGTAACTTTTCTAAAATTAATTTTTTTTAGTATTTTTAACTAAAATTCTTTTATCAATCTAGTATTTATGAAAATTGTAAAAATTATTCATAAAATAATTTATATGTCATAATTTTATGATAGTTCTTTGAAAAATTAAGTTATTTAAAAAGAAATTATTGTCTGAAATAGAAAAAATTCAAGGTTTTGTATTAAAATTCGTGGTTATTTTTATAGTTTACAAGACAAACAAAAAACATCAAAATTTAGAGTTTTTTTATGAATTTTTGAAATTTGATTTTTTCCAGTACTTTTACTAAAAATACCTGACTTTTCCCTGACTTTCCTGACCAATTTTACTTTCCCTGACTTTTTCCTGAATTCCCTGACTTCCCTGACCTGTGGCAACTCTGAGGTCACTAAATACAAATCCGATGTCAGTTTTCTAAAATTCGAAATGGGGAACAAATTTATAAAAATTTATGGGATTTTTTTGTTTCATCGGGCGTTTTGAATTCTGAAAAACTGACATCCGATTTGATATGATGATAAAAATGGTTCTAGAGCAGAACCAGAATGTGCTTTTAGAGAATAAAAATCACTTCAGAAAAAATTAAATTGCATGCAGTTTCTTTAAAGGGTAAAAAATGATGTTGTAAATAATATGTTAATATTCTTAAACTTGTTTTATTCACTTTCATAGTTTTTCAAGTTTTATAATTTAACAGTTTTTTGTTTGGAGCATTTAAAAAGAAGTAAATATCTTTACAGTAAAAATCGTATATTGAGAGAAGACATAGTGTGTCAATATCTTGCAATCGACGCAGAAAAAATGACTAGGTAGGATAGGGTATCGATAGTTATAAATATTTTCTTACTAGCCAACATCGTACTTCATAAATCGTAAATTAGGTTCAGAAATACACCACTTCAGTCTAAAAGAACAAGAGTCAACAATTCGAAAAAAATCTTTACATTATCCTAACAAACATTCTATTTCAAAAAAGTCATCTTTCATTTTCGATTTCCAGGGATGAAAAAAGAACTTATGAATTTGTCAAAAAGAATAATTTTCCAACTTTTAATTCAGAATGCATAAGATAAAGATAAAAATTAAAAGAAGGAAAGGTAAAAAAAAAGGAAAGATAAAAAACTAAAGATCAAAATAAAAAGCTAAAGATAAAGATAGAAAGCTAAAGATAAAGATAGAAAGCTAAAGATAAAGATAGAAAGCTAAAGATAAAGGTAGAAGACTAAAGATGAAAACGAAAATAAAATATTAGGAGATGTTTGTATTTTTCTAAAGAGGTATATTTCTTGAGCCATCCGTCAAGATAGAAACATCTGTTTAAGATATGTAACGAAATTACAATAAAAACGACATATCACACTTTGTCGAAACATTCATTAATTTTCGTAGTCGATAAAGCTATATAGCAAACAATTAACAATCAGTAAACTTAATTTACAATTAGAATATCAGGCCGTTGTGAGTATAACGATCATTCGATGCTCTCCATAATGCCTAAGAATTAGCCTATATAATAATAATAGTGTATATGTACAATGCTTCACAGAAATAGAATTTTCGTTATTGAATAGTTTCTCTGCATTTGGTATCATATCGAATTCCCGCATTTGTCTTAAAATTTACTAAACAGTTCATTTCTCTCCTCCGAAACAGAAAATCGGGTTTTTTTCCACCTACATCGGCAATCGTATTCGCAATAATGAAAGTTTCGTAAATACATTTTAATTTTTGACAAAGAAAACGCGTTTACTCAACCTTCGAAATGACCCTCAGGTGGGTCTCTCCTCCCGTATTCCCTCGCTGTGCAATTTGCGACCCGACAATTCAAGCATAACTTTCGAAGCTGGATCTTGATCTAAAATCGATCTCGAGTCTCTCAAATCCTCATCCATCTCCTGCACTGGACCAACTCCCCAAACTTCAAGATGTTTTACACGAAACTCCTCCTTACAACTCAATTGCGCATAATTCATGAAAGTTGTACACGAAACACTCGACTTTCCAGTTCCATATTCACAGTCCAACCACAGTCCGGGATAATTATGCTGCCCTCCCATCAGCAAACCATTCACCATCGTCTGCTGATGAAGATTCAAATACTGATAGTGATCATTGTAGTTACTCGACGGAAATGTGAGAATCTCGGGATTCAGCTTAAACAAAAAGCACGACTGATTGCCCTTAAAATTTGGACTCAGTGACCAGCTGTCGGTGGCAAAACCCCCAAACACATGATCGTCCGTGTCCTGAACAATAATAATCGTCGAACCCTGCATGGAAATTCTCCCCAACATCGTCGAGAATGACTCGCCATGCACTTGACTCGAGAAGAGGAATCTCCATTCATTGCGCATTTCGTGTGGTAAACTCAAATTGAGAAACAGTACGTCACCAATTCCTAGGATACTGGGAAAATGTGGAATGTTCTCCAGTCCCTTGCAGATTGGCAACAAATTCAAATCGTGAACACGAGTTGATGTATTCTTATCGTTCTTCTTTTGTGACACGAGAAAGAGGCACTGAAATACATGCGATTGAATTAACTTAAAAGTCGCCGCGTGACTAAACCAATTGTCTATCTGATCCACTGTCAGGCTATCGCCATACTGCAGTATGTCTTCGCACAAACTCTTGGCCCGCATACTGATTCTCCTCACATTCACCGTGCAGCCAATGCTACTCCAACTCTGATAGTGTGTGCTTGTGCAATTCTTCTGTATTCTCAAATAGGAACTAATGGTGCTCTCCACGTATTGAAGAAACGTTGAGGCGGGAATTTCGTGCTTCTGCTCGCCCTCGAAGAAACCATTGAAAATGAGACTCGTACGTTCCTCGGGATTACCACGCACTGCATAAACGTAAAGACGTCCGAAATTTTCGCCATTTATTGCTGAACTTCTTTTACCGGGCTCGTGGCAGAGGAAACGGACAACGAATTGCAGGAGATCTTCGTCTAAGTGTATGGACCAGTGCTTGAATATGTCTTCGCGCTTAATCGAACCAGAACTTCGGGACATTGACTTGAAGAGGTTCTCTACTAGAATTAATTCATCTGCTGAGAGAATGTTTGCAGAGGATGCAGATCTGCTCGAACCATGGCCCATCTGAAATTGATATTGCGATTATTTAGGAGAAATTGTGCAATGTTTAGAAAAAAAAACTGAAAGAAATTTTCTGTCTGTTGCCACATATTTGAAAAAATTGAAAAACATCTGAAGCTAAGATGCTTGACGTGTTTCACTGATTGTCTGTTAATAGAGAAAAACTCCCATAAACAGTAATTTTACATGTTTTTATTCTTAAAGAAAACTCAATTTTAGGATACAAGTAGTTTTCGATAAACGCCAATGAAATGTGGCCATTTTCAGAAACGCATCTAAAGAGTGAATCTTTTTTATCGACATCAGGTACATAACAAAACAGAAAGTTTGAATATTAAATATTAATTTAAATTGTTCCACATTTATTGTTGGGATAAATAAATATTAATACCGCATTGTTGAAAGAAAAACATTCATCAATTAACTTGATCTATTTATTAGGACAAAGTGTTGAAATTGGAAAGTATATTTCTTTATTACCGACCGAAAGATTGTATGACTAGTTCCAGGGTTGCCACAAATATTTAATTTTATTTTTCCCTGACTTTTCCCCGATTTCCAGACAAAATTCTCACTTTTTCCCTGACTATAAAAAATATTCTGATTCACTCTAAAAATTATTAGCAAATCAAGAAAAAATGTTCTATTAAATTTGAGGAGCAATTTTTCAAAAGTTGATAAATCCATTTTTCAAAGAAATTGAGATAAACACATATTTAGAATTTTAAAATCCTTAGAAATCGATTGATCACTGTTCAATTTAAGAAAAAAAATTTGTTACCAAAGAATTTTTAATTTAAAATATATTTTTGCCTAACCTTGATAATTTTTTATTTCAATTTTTTATAAGATAAAATTGCCAAAACCTTGAAATTCCTTTATTACAATAAATTTTAATTACAGACAAAGCTTTCTAAATAGAAAAATATTTAAAAATAAACAATTTATTACATTTTTTCTACATTAAAATTAATTTTAATGGTTATGTGAGAATTGTCATTTGTTTAAATTTCTCGAAATGACAAAATTTGGATTTATCAGATTTTGAAAACTTACTCCTCATTTATTTACAAATTTCATTAATTTTAAAATTAATCAAAAACATCAATAACTAAATTTTTAAATAAGTATTTAATTATTACTTTTCCACAGGAATTAAAATTCTTCAGAACATTCAAATTCAAACCTTTTTGAAAATTAACAATTTATAAGAATATTATTTTTTATAAATTTAATTTAAGTTTTGTTATTATTTAAATAAACATGAAATTTTTAAACAAAAATTTAATTTTTTACAAAAATCCAAATAAAATCTTTCGCAAGAATTAAATTATTTTTAGAAGTAGTAAATTTTCTCAAAAAATTCAATTATTTGAAAAAATTGTTATAAAATTCGTTACAACAATTCAATTATTTTCATAACCAATAAATCGATTATTCGGTAATTTCATTTTTTTAACCATTTTTATTAGAAAATTCTAGAAAAATTCAATTATTTCAATTGAAAAATAAATAATTTATTGAATAATTGAAAGTTTGTTAAAATTGAATTCTCATAAAGAATGTTATCAACAAATTATAAATAATTGAATTCTTTTGACAAATTTTAATAAGATTTTTAAAAATAATTACATTTTTCGAGGAATTTGATTAAAATATTGTATCCAAAGTTAATTAAAATCTTGCGATGAGTTTTATTATTCATGAAACAAATTTTCAAAAAATTTCCAAAAATGTTATTAAAATTTTTCTAAAATAATTGAATTTCGGTGAAGAATTTTATTATTTATAAAAATAATTCAATTCTTGTAAAGAACTTTGTTAAATTTTTTTAAAATAAATAATACATGCGACGAATTTTATAAAAAATCTTATTAAATAATGGATATTTTTCAAACAATTTCATAAAATTTTGTATATTAAATAATTGAACTCACGTGAAAATTTTTATTTTTTATGAAAATAATTGAATTATTTCAAACAAATTTATTAAAAATTTCATAAATTATTGAATTTCTGTGAAATTTCAACAAGAATTTTATTCAAGTTTTAAAATATATTTTAATTTTGAAGAAGAATTGTATTATTTATAACAATAATTGAAATTTTGCCGATAATTAAAAAAATTTTTTTTTAAATAATTGAATATTGATGAATTTTATTTTTTATAAAGATAATTGAAATTTTGACAAAAATTTTTTAACATAATTGAATTTCTGCGAAGAATTTTATTACTTTTGAAAATAATTTAATTCATCCCACGAATTTTATTCAAGTTTATAAAAATAATTGAATTTCGGTGATGAATTTTACAATTTCAAAAAAGAATTTAATCTTGAAAAGAACTTTGTTAAATTTTTTTCAATAACTGTACTCTTGCGACGAATTTTATAAAAAATCTTTTTAAATAGTTGATATTTTTCAAAAAATTACATGAAATTTTGTATATTAAATAATTGAACTCACGTGAAAATTTTATTATTTATGAAAATAATTGGTTTATTTAGAAGAAATTCATTAATTTTATAAATTATGCAATTCCTGTGAAATTTTTCCAAGAATTTTATTAAAGTTTTAAAAAATAATTGAATTTCGAAGAAGAATTGTATTATTTATAAAGATAATTGAAATGTTGACTAGAATTTTTAAAAAAAATTTTGAACATAATAGAATTTTGGAGAAGAATTTTTGTTATTTTTAAAGATATAATTGAAATGACCAGAATTTTTTTAAATTTTTGAATATAATTGAATTTCTGCGAAAAATGTTATTAATTTAAAAAAAAAATTGAATTTCTGAAATTATTTGTAACTTTTCCAAAATTAAATTTTTTTAGTATTTTTAATTAAAATCCTTTTATCAATCTAGTATTTATGAAAATTGTAAAAATTATTCATTACATAATTTATAAGTCATAATTTTATGATAGTTCTTTAAAAATTAAGTTATTTAAAAAGAAATTATTTTCTGAAATAGAAAAAATTCAAGGTTTTGCATTAAAATTCGTGGTTATTTTTATAATTTGCATGGCAAACAAAAAAACATCAAAATTTAGAGTTTTTTCATGAATTTTTGAAATTTGATTTTTTCCAGTACTTTTACTAAAAATCCCTGACTTTTCCCTGAATTCCCTGACTAATTTTACTTTCCCTGACTTTTCCCTGAATTCCCTGACTTCTTTGACCTGTGGCAACCCTGAGTTCAAGCAAAAAATTTAAGAAAATGAAAAGTGAATTTTAGGAGAGGTATATGTTATGACAAGCAGTAATTCAAAACGAGAATAATATCATAAATTCAAGGTCACGTTTTAATCACACATTCAGACAATTGAATAGAAACCTGGTAGTTAAGTGCGAGTCACAATTTTGTTGATTTAATAACTGCTTTTTATAGTAGTCTTTAATCTCAATATCTTATAGTATGGTTTCTAATTTTTCTTTTATTTTTAACTTTTTTGCAGTTATTTTATTGAAAAACTGGAATTTTTAGCCATTTTTTATAAGAAAAATTTATCAATTTATTTATTTAGTAAATATATATATTCTTTTTTAAAAAAATAAATATATGTATACTAATTTTATAGATTAGATTAGATTTTCTCGATGATATTGGAGAATAATTTCAGAAAATTTATCATCAAATGGTTAAAATACATTTTTTTAGTTTAAAATTCACCCTATTTGCATAAATAATTATAAAAAGACAGTTTATAAAAAACTTTTATAAAAAGATAGTTATGCGGACTTAATGTAACAATAAATATTTGTAGCATAAAAGTATATTTCAGAATTTTCAAATTTGAATGGCGTACGTTTAAAAATATATGGAAATATTTTTAAAAATATTATAAAATATTGAAGATATATTGAAAAAATATTAAAATGGTTTAAAAAATATTGAAATATTTTAAAAAGTATTTAAATGTTGTTAAAAAATAATAAAAACATGAAAATCTAAGGTTTTCATATATACATAAAAATTGAAATAAAAAATTTTGAAGTAATTCGATTGAAATTAAATTCGATTCGTTTTAGGAAGAATCTGCCAAACAATAATGGAATCAAAAGTTAGTCCAATGTCATAATTTCGTATTTTAAAAGAGGTCACATTAAATTTTTTATTCTTTTCGATAGAAGCGTGAGGAATTTAATTTTCTACATTTTGAATATTTTAAAGTAATATTTGAATGAAAATTATAATTATTATTATAATTATAATTAAATTTACAATTATTATAATTATTATTATAATTATAATTAAATTTACAATTATTATAATTATTATTATAATTATAATTAAATTTACAATTATTATAATTATTATTATAATTATAATTAAATTTACAATTATTATAATTATTATTATAATTATAATTAAATTTACAATTATTTTAATTATTATTATTATTATTTATAATTATTGACAGAAAATTGTAATTTTTATTCAAATGCAACTTTCAATCTTTTTAAATGTTCAAAATTGAAATTCTTCGTCCTTCCACAAAAAAGGAATTTAAAATTTAATTCGTCTTTTTCCTTTAAATTACGAAATTATTAAATTTAACTAACTTTTGTTTTGACTGTACGTCCGATTCTTCCTAACATGATATTTTCAAGTAATCTTCCATAAAATTTCCATAGAATTTCAATTCAATAATTTTGCTAACAAAAATTTATTCTGCAAGTAAGTAAACGAAATAATGAATTGAAATTTAATGTTTTTAAAATAAAATAATAATAATTAGTAGATGGGCGATTCCACGCCACTTCGACAGTGTTTTGGAGTAAGCAAATGGATTTTAATGAAACTCTGGAATTTTAATCTGTATATAAAAAGAAATATTTTCACCAAAAATCAAGTCAAAATATTCGCTACTTTTTGAGATAGCAAAATTTTGAAAAAATTTTGAAATCGTTGTATCTTCCATATAACTTTATAAAAACTAAAAATTTTTTTTTGTAAAAATTCAGGATGAAAAAACGAACAAAAAATGTTCAGAATGTTTTTATAAAATTTTGTTAATTAACAAAGTTATTTAAATAATATTACTTAACTTTTAAGCGGCCGGATCAAATTCTATTGTTTAAAGTGGAAAATTAACTTGATTATCTAATATTTCATTTTTCAGAAGAAAATTCATATACCACCAAGAACTTTTTAAATTATTTAACATTTCATTTTGCACTCAAACAATATCACTCACAACAAACAGACGACTTACGCTGCGCGCGCATCTTTCGTTTGATTTAGTGGAAGACATTTTTTCTAAGACCAGATAAAAGATGCGCGCGCAGCATAAGTCGTCTGTTTGTTGTGAGTGATATTGTTTGAGTGCAAAATGAAATGTTAAATAATTTAAAAAGTTCTTGGTGGTATATGAATTTTCTTCTGAAAAATGAAATATTAGATAATCAAGTTAATTTTCCACTTTAAACAATAGAATTTGATCCGGCCGCTTAAAAGTTAAGTAATATTATTTAAATAACTTTGTTAAATAACAAAATTTTATAAAAACATTCTGAACCATTTTTGTTCGTTTTTTCATCCTGAATTTTTACAAAAAAAAATTTTTAGTTTTTATAAAGTTATATGGAAGATACAACGATTTCAAAATTTTTTTAAAAATTTTGCTATCTCAAAAAGTAGCGAATATTTTGACTTGATTTTTGGTAAAAATATTTCTTTTTATATACAGATTAAAATCCCAGAGTTTCATTAAAATCCATTTGCTTACTCCAAAACACTGTCGAAGTGGCGTGGAATCGCCCAGATATAATAATAATTTGTTTATCACAATTGAGACGTGCACTGAAGAAAAGTACCTAAGAAGCAAACGAATTGTAGGTTAGGTTCGTGTTAGTTTTATTTTGAATAAAGGTTTATTTTCAATTATTTGAATTTGAAACCAATTTTCAATGAATATTTTGAATGCAATGAAGACTTAAAGATCAATAATTTTTAATTAATATTTGATTCTCTTTCTGTATTTTTACTTGTAAAATTAAAAACATAACCTCGAATTTTTTGCTTCTTAGGTACCTTATCCTTCGAAGCGTGACTCAATTGGGATTATTTTCTCAATATAAACGAAGGATATTTAAATCTTCATTTTACATATAAAATACATAATAAAAAGTGGTTTTAGTTTTACAATAACATTCAACAAAAATTTTTAATAAAGATATAAATAACACAAGTATAACCTTAAAATAATTTACTTTTAATACATACATATTTATATAGAAACTAAATATAAAAAAAATAATAAACATAAAAAGAAATAAAAAAATGAAATCAGTAAAATTATAATTATTATCATTGTAAAAAGTAAAAATAATATTATAAAAATTGTTTAAACTTTAATATTATTGATATATAAGAGCTGAATGTGTATTACTCATAAAATTGAAAAATTTAAATTTGTTTACATTATAACTATTTTTATTTGCAAAAATTTTAATTAGTAATATATACTATAATTTCTTGTAGTCAATATGAAAGCTTAATTCGTCAGTTCATATAATTATTGAAAGATTCGAATATACCTAACCTAAAAGTTCTGGCAATTTTTAAATTATATGATGCTACTTAGAAAATTAGTATATTTTCATTTGTTTCTTAGTAAAATACTACAAACTACAAATTAGTCAGAAGAAAAGACAAAAATAAACTTATATTTGGATTTAAAAGAAATGTTCAACTTTCGTATTTTATTTAGGTTTCGAAATGAATGGAAAATTATTGACAAATAGAAAACAGAGAAAAGAATAATGACGGCCGTTATAACTAAGTAAAATTTATTTCAGTTTAAATTACATTTTAGGTGTATATAACTTTAAAAATTAATATTATAAAGTAAAAGTACGAAATCTTATTTTCGAAAATAATGATAATAACAATAATAATAATAAGCATAATAATAATAATGTATAAATTTAATATTTAAAAAAGAATATAGAATTATGCAATTATTGAAATAAAATCTATTTCATTTCAAGGTATAAAGTACCGTAAGTTAATAATAATAATAATAATAATAATAATAATAATAATAATAATAATAATAATAATAATAATAATAATAATAGTAATAATAATAATGATAATAATAATAATTTAATAACACAAATAAAATTTTAAAGTTTTTAATACAAATATACAAATTTTCAAAAATATTTACATTTACACACATATGTACATTTATCTACGTATATTTTAAACAGATTTTTAAAAAGTACAAAATAAAAGAAAGTTTATTCAAAAATTATCAAAAACTTTTTATAAAAATATTAAAAAAAACACTGAAAAAAGACAGTGAAATATCTAAAAATGTGCTAAAAATAATAAACATTATTTTAAGTAGAAAATAAAAAAAAAATTTTACATATTAATTAAAGACACAGGTGGAACAGTAATCAACATATCTAATTTTTAACAGTAATAATATTCACAAACGACATTTGGTTATAAGAAATTTCATAAATTTTCAAAGTCATAAATAACACAAAAACAAGTACCAAATATTTGCGAGATTTGTTCATTTCTAAAAAGTTACTATAAATATAGCACAAGTGTGTTTCTATTTACAACCGATGAGTTCCCTTGAAAACAAATATAAAACAAAAAAATTAAAAAAAAAAAAACCCAAATTAGGTCAATTCCTCCAACAACAAAATGAATAAATCTGAAATTTTAATAATTAAATCAAGCATTATTCGAATGAAACGGCAAGAAATGAATAATTCAATTGAAATATGATCGTGTCAAAGAGTAGAAAAATAAATAAAAATTTGATGGACTTATAAAAGTAAACATTAAGTTTTAATAGACGGACCTTTTCTATAACAGTTGTTTTTCATGTACAATAACTATCCATATACTTTCATTTGTATTCACTTTAAAAAAAAGTCTTTCGTTTCACAATCACAGTTATATAAAAATTTTTAACTATACGAAAATAACTTGAACATCGAACTCTTTAAAACTGTGTAACAAAGCAATTTTTATACTGAATAAATGGGAAGATTGAGGAGAAATTAGTTTTGTGTGTTATATATTTAAGGTTATCCTATTGCTCCTTCTTATCGTCTGCTTCTTCTACTTCTATCGACTCTTCAGGTGGCGCTTGCGCGACCCGCGTATTTAATTCATTATTATATATACATTTTTATCTTTCAAGATATAAAAGAGGTAATTTTAGATTTAAAAACAAAAATTATTTACGATTTTTCAATTAAATTCGTCGCTCTTTTCAATTTTTATGGAATATTTTAAAACTTTTATACAATAAAAGGTTAAAATTGAACAAAAAATAATATAAACATATATTTATATGACAATCGTAAAATATGTACATCTCGAAATAATTTCAAAGAGTAATTTAATTTTATTTTTCTCTGATTTTTTTCGGAGAGAAATTAAATTTTTTCCTATTATGAAAAAAATTCAAGGACAGTTCAATTATTGTAAAAAAAACAATTTTTTAAATTAGATAATTTAGAACTTTAAAGATATTGGCTATTTTAAAAATATTTACCTATACTGTGACCAACTTCTCTCCATTATTTTCGAAAATTTCGCAGAAAAAAATATTTTACTTAATTGATATTTTTAATCGAATTCTTATAGAAACTGTAATTATTTTTAAAATTTGCAATTATTTACAAAATATAATTATTTTAATAAAAATTGATTCATTATTGATTTATTTATCCAATGCGTTAATATAAATAAATTATTTAAATATATGTGACGCGATCCGAAGAAAGGGACCTTAGAAGCAAAAAATTATTATTATAAATTTTATAATTATATTTTGTTTATTTGTTTTAAATTATTAGTTTCTTTTGAAATAAAAAGTTGTGAAATTTTTATTTTTTAATTACAATTTTTAACAAATTTTTTCTATTTTAAATTAATAAAAAAAATGTGTAGGAAGAATTTGTGTATTTCATAATTAGAATTTTTATTTTTTTCTGTATATAAAGATATTTTATATTTTACTAACTAAAAAAAACGCTCGTGTACTTTCTCATATAATTATTAAAAAACAAAATATTTAATTTCATTTGAAGAATTTCTTTAATAAGATTTAATTTTTTAACCTTCTAAAAATGAATTTATTTTAAGTTTTATCTAGAAATTAATGAAAAAATTTGAATAATTTCTTTTTCTTTATTTAAAATTGAAGGAAAAATAAAGTAATTTGAAGTATTTTACAAAATTTGTAGTATTTCTTTTTAACAAAATCAGAAATATTATTTTTTTTAATATGTATTGATTAATAACTTCTTTCATTTTTTATACAAAAAAAAAAGTTTTTAAAATTTTCTTTATTTGTTATAAAACAAAATTTAAATTATTTTACAGAATGTTAAATTGTATTGAGAAAAAGGTAAAAAATTTGAAAAATTTCTTTTCTTAACTTTTCAATCAGGACTTTCAATAAAATTCTGATGTTTTGGAAATAAATCATATGAATTATTATAATTTCCATTTAATAATCATAATGTTTGTTATGCTATGTTTGTACTGCGGACTGACACTACGATAAAAATTGTATAGTATGAAAATAACTTAATTCTCGAGGAGAAATTCGTTTAAATTTTTTAAAATTTATTGTAATTAAATTCTTTTTGCAGAATGTCTTTGAATTTTTTGTCAAAAAATGGAGTTTCTTTAATAATTTTAATTAAACATTTTAAAAATAATTGAAATTTTATGGAGAAGAATTTTTTTTAAAATTGTATTAAAAATAATTGAATTCTTGCGAAAAATTTTACTATTTATAAAAATAATATAATTTTTACGAATTATTTAAAAAGATTTGTTAAAATTTTAGGAAATATTGGAATTCTTTCGTGAAATTTTATTAAAATTTTTGAAAATATAAACTTAAGTTATTTTTTTTAATTTTGATTATGAAATTATTTAAAAAATTTATGTTTGTTAATAAAAAAATTTGTAATTTGTATAACAGTATCATATTGAATACTACGTTCCGCGCGCGTATCGTTTGCTAGTTATATCTTTAAAAAAATAAAATTAAAATATTTAAAAGGAAACTAATTTATCAGAATTTTGAATTAAGTTTTTCGCAAACTACAAATTTGAAAAAATTTTAAGTTACTTTTTTCTAAAAGTTAATAAGAGGGACCGGTAAAATTTTAAGACATCAAATTTTTATTTTTCGAAAATTTTGATATTTATTTAAAATTTTTTAATTTTATTAATAATAATATTATATTATATAATAATCGACATAATCCGTCCTCACCTGAAGTTAGCGTTGTTTTATTACAATGTTTTGTTTTATAGTTTAAATTGATATGTCAAAAAGTAATAAGTTAATTTGTAATGTATAAAAAAATGTGTATAGAAAATTGTGTTAAATGTGTATTGTTTTAATTTGTCAGCTTCCTTAAAAATTAAATTTTCAATAATATTATTCAAAAAATTCTAGAAAATTAATTGAATTTCGGAAGTTTTGCAGTTCAAATTTTTTATAATATTTCTAAATTTTAAGCAAATAAAGAGCAATAATTAGTTAAATATTTATTTTACAAAAGTTATTAAAATTGGAAAAATTTAATTTGGAAATTTTTAAAAAATTACGTTTTTGAATAATAGTAATTACAATTAAAGAAAGAAGTAATTTTTTAAAGAGAAATATACTTGAATTCTCAATAATAATTTTAACAAATTGAAACAATTGGAAATTTTGTAAAATTTTATATTTTAAAGAATTTTATTTTTTCCTCTTTAAAAATTGTCTATAAATATAATTATATTTTTGAAATTATATCATTTTATAAAATTACCAAAATTATTCTATTTAAATAATTCAATACTCGTAGTCGAATTCTGATAAGAATTGAATTAACAAAAATTTCAGTTAAAATTTTAGAAAATAATTGAATATTTAAACCGTTATGACAGGAATTTTAGGGATTAAATAAATTTTAAAAGGTTTTGAAATTAAATTCCTTGAAAATTCAAGGGAAGCAAAAAATTAAAAATATTAAAATTTTTATTTTAAAAAATTATTAATAACATTATTTTTCATTGAAAATTCTTAGAGTTTTTCAATAATTTTATTAAAAAATTCTTTTAAAAAATAGAATTTTTGATGAATTATAGTTGCAAATTTTAGAAATAATTTTCATGAGGTTTCATGAGGTTTTTCATTGAAATTATTCGAAATTTTAATTCTTCGGGAAAAATAAATATTATGAATAAGTTTTAAAATTTTTGTTTAACAAAAAGTATTAAAGTTTTCAAAAATTTAATTCAGAAATTTCATAACATTGTTTTTTGAACAAATGAAACTATAATTTTTTTAAAAATACTTCTATTTCAGAAAATAATTTAAAAAATGTGTAACAATTGAAAATGTTGCCAACTTTTATTGAAATAAATTTTGAATTTTAATTCAAGTTGCTGTTAGAAATATTTTGGCATTTACTATACGAGTTGTTCAAATAATTAACTTTAATAAAAACCCTTAAGAAAAATTACATTTTTTAAGAAATTAAGAATTTTCATTAAATTTGAAAAAGCAAATTTTGAAAGTAAGAACGTAAAAGAAAATGTTACGCGCACTCGCGCGCGTGTTGTTTGTCTAGTTAATAAATAATAATCTTTATAATAAATTTAATTTCAGAAAAATACATTTTCTTTAATAATTGTCTTTATGTCTTGCTTTATGGATAGTAAAATTTTATTTTCAAATTCAAGCATTATTTTTAAATTATTAAATTAATTAATAAACAAATATAAATTTAAATTATTAAATATTTAATATTTATAGTTTTTAAGTTTTTTTCCGTTTGATAATAATTTGTGTTTCAAAAATTTTTAATTTAAGTTGTTTTCAGCTAATTTTTCGGAAAGTCGCTGATGTTCGCCGTGAAAGGGAATTAGCAGAGAGGAGAAAAAATGAACCACAGTTGGACCAATCCCAGGATCATCTTGTTCGAAAAATTTTTTCAAGGTATGAATTGCATATTAATTTTTTTTTTCCCATCAAGACACGGTGAATGTTTATTTAATTACCCAGTTGGCAAAAAAACTTGATTCGAAGCAATGACAATAATTTCATTTGTCATAGAAGTCATTTAATTATACTTCTATGTCAAATGAAATTTATGTCAAATAAAAATTATGTTAAATGTCTCTTATGTTAAATGAACTTTATGTCAAATGAAATTAATGTCAAATAAAAATTATGTTACATATCTTTTATGTTAAATTAAATTTATGTCAAATGAACTTTTCGTCAAATGAAATTTATGACATATAAATTTTAGGACAAAATAAAATTTATGTCAAACGTATAATATTATTTCAAATGAAATATGTGACACGGGCAGTTAAAAGGGACCTACGACCCGAAAAAAAGATTTCGAGAAAAAGGACTTCGAAGTTTACCAAGTTAGTTTTTTTGCACTGTTTTTTGTTAAAGTACCAAAATTTGAAGTGAAATTGTGAGAAAATTAATGCAGCTAGAAAGCTGCGGTTTATTGCGTTGGAAAGAGCGGCTTATTTACTATAAGAATAAATAAAAAAGTGAAAATCGATTTTTTCGGATCGTAGGTCCCTTTTAACTGTCCGTGTCACATATATGTTAAACAAATTTTATCTTAAATGTATTTTCTGTTAAATAAAACATATGTCAATCTAATATAGATCATAATATAAAGTAATCGTTTTTTTAGGGACGTTATTGGACCAATTTTTTTTTGCCTACTGGGTACAATTCTCTGCTCTAAGTCAAATATGTATAACTATTTTATATTGATTTAATAAAAAATAAATAATTTCATTTGAAAATTTTTATTTTTCAATTTACATAAAAACTTTGAAATTAATAAGAAGATGTAAATATTTTACAACTAAAAAAAAAATTTAATCATAAGCTTTCGATTGTGAAAGAACTTTGAGAAGTTAAAAAAAATTGTTTCAACACTTCACTGTTAACTCAAAAGTATCAAATGGCAACGAATTGATACCAAAAATGTGGATCAAATAAAAAATTGATCCAGATTTTTGGCATCAATTTTATCCACTTTAGTATCAATTTGATACTTTTAAGAAAACTGTGTTTCTACTCTCTTAAAAGTTACACGTTTTTTTTCAATCGTTTCTCAAAATTACGCATATTTGATTTAAAGTACAAAATTATACATTTATTTTCTAATTTTAAAACACTAGTAATTAAACAAAATATTTTATTTTCATTATTGAATTTTTCTTAAGAATTGAATTACAAACATATTCATTAAATATTAATTAAATATATTCATTAAATATATTCATAAATATATTAATTAAAGTTTATAAAATTTTCCAAAAGTATTCTTCAAACCGAAAATTTAAAAAAATAATGAAACTAATTTTAATATTCAAAAACTATTCCATTACATATTTCAAGAAAAAAGTATTTCATATTTTAAGATGTTTATTTATTTACTTCTAAAATTTTCAGCTTTATTTAAACTATCATTGTAAAACAATAAAAATCTTAGGCAAGCGTGAAACGAGCAACACTAATAATTCATATATATATTTAAATTATTTCATTAATAAGACATTGGATAATAAAAAAAAATTATACAATGTGATAAAATTGTCAAAAAAAAATAAATATAATTAGTATTGCGGACACTTGATTGTGAAAAAAAATGTTGATAAAAATATCTTGATTGAAAACTATCTTGATCATTGCCTGGTTGGCTATGTCCGAGAAGATTTAAAACTGACGTGGAACCACAAATCAGCATAAGCAGTATCGCAACCGGCTTAAATAGGTCTCCTGAGCGGTCGGCTCAAGACTCCGACGAAGAACTCACCGTATCCGTCCTGCCGCCATGGCCAAATTTTAGGCAATTTCATTTTCTTTATACTTATTTATTTCTCTCCTTTTCTTTCTTTCTTACATTTATATATATCTTGGCTACAATCTTTTCTCGTATTTTACACTTGTTACCTATTCTTTTTTCCTATTTATTAATATATATTTATTATCTTAATTATTATCTTAATTATGGTTGTTATTACTATTATTAATACTCCCACTATATAATTACTTTACATTATATCATTATTATCATCTAACCTTCGGAGCGCGCGCAAAAATCTTATTCTAAAGTTTAATTTTACATATGTGACGCGCTCCGAAGAAAGGTACCTAAGAAGCAAACGAATTATAGGTTAGGGTCGTGTTAGATTTCTCTTGATTAAAAGTTTATTTTTAATTGTTTGAACTTGAAACTAATTTTTATTGAATATTTTCAGGGCTCGAACTAGGTCCGTAAATCCCGTAAAAGTCCGTAACTTTGCTTGAAGTCCGTAAAAGTCCGTTTTTTTGAAAAAAGGTCCGTAAAGTCCGTAATTCGGTTGAAAAAGATCCGTAAAGTACGTAAATTATACGATATAATTTAGATAATTTTAGAGAAATCACAAATGATTGAAGGAATTCAATTATTTTCAAAAGTAATAAAATTCTTCGCAAAAATTCAATTATGTTCAAAAATTTTTTTAAATTCTCGTCAAAATTTCAAGTATCTTTAGAAATAATTAAATTCTTCTTCGAAATATCAATTATTTTCTCAAATTTTTTATAAAATACTTGGAAAAATTCCAATTATTTTTAAAAATTTTCCTCAATTCAATGATTTTTAATAGGTTTCTATACTATTTCTAATAAAATTTTCCAAAAGAATTCAATTATTTAAAAAAAAAATCTACTAAAATTCTACACAAACCTATTTTCAAAAAAAATAACAATTTTACAGGAATTTTATTATTTACAAATTTTTTAATAAATTTCTTTGCAATATTCAATTATTTTCATAAATAATCAAATTTTTACAGGCATTTAATTTTTTTTTGCAACCAATAAAATTCTTATTAGGCATTCAATTATTTTTATAAGTAATAAAGCTAATTGCAGAATTTCAATTATTTTTAATACAATTTTAATCGAATTTCTCGAAAAATGTAATTATTCTTAAAAAATTTTATTAAAATTTATCAAAGAAATTTAATTATTTTAATAACATTTGCTACAATTTATTTATTAGAATTCAAATATTATTTTTAATAAATTTTTGATTAAATTTCTTTAAAGAATAAAAATATTGCATTCAAAATTTTTAATGCAATTCTTTGCGTAAATTATCAATTATCTTTATAAATAATAAAATTCTTCTCTAAAATTGAATTATTTTCAAAAAATTTAATAAATTTCTTGGCAAAATTTCAATTATTTTCAAAAGTTGTCTCTAATTTAATTATTTTTAATATCTATTTGAATAAAATTTTTATTTTTAATACAATTTTAATCGAATTCCTCGAACAATGTAATTTTTCTTAAAAAATTTTATTAAAATTTATCAAAGAAATTTAATTATTTTAATAACCTTTGCTACAATTTATTTATTAGAATTTAAATATTATTTTTAATAAATTTTTGATTAAATTTCTTTAAAGAATAAAATTATTGCATTCAAAATTTTTAATGCAATTCTTTGCGTAAATTATCAATTATCTTTATAAATTATAAAATTCTTCTCTAAAATTGAATTATTTTCATAAAATTTAATAAATTTCTTGGCAAAATTTCAATTATTTTCGAAAGTTGTCCCTAATTTAATTATTTTTAATATCTATTTGAATAAAATTTTGCAAAAGAATTCAAATTATTTGAAAATTGGTTGATACAATTCTTTAAAAGAATTCATTTTTAAGAAACATATGTAATTATTCAATAGATTGTTTTTTTTTGTATTTAAATAATGAAATTCTCGCAGAATTTTCTCATAAAAATTGATTTAAAAATGGATTTGAGTTAAAATTTTAGATTATAATTGAATATTAAAAGTATTAGAGCGTAAAATATTAGAAATAATTAAATTTTGAAAAGGTTTCAGATTCAAATCTTTGAAAATTTGAATTTTTCATATTTTCAACTAAGTAACAATTCTGTGGAATTAATTTTTTTGAGAAATTTTAATTGGGAATTTTTTTTTATATTATATTTGAAGTTTTTATTTTCTAATACATATTTAATTGAAGAATTTACAAATAATTGAAAAATCGAATATTGTAAAGAAATAGATTTGAAAATTGTCAAAGAACTTTTTCGAAAATTATTAAAAATAATCAATTTTAAGAAGAATTTTAGTTAAAAATTCTTGAAAATAATAATTGAATTGATAATGATTTTATCACTCTATCTTTAATTATTATTATAATAAAACATGAAGACTCGGAGTTATCGATATCTTCATGTTTTTTTAGTTTTGAAAAAATCTAATTTATAGTTTTAAATAAATTGTTCTCTTATATATTTTTGTCAGTAATTGGTCCATAAATGGTCCGTAATTTTTCATTTTTGGTCCGTAAAGTCCGTATTTTTAAATACTTTCACTGGTTCGAGCCCTGTATTTTGGATGTAATAGAGACCTGAAGATCAATAATTTAAAATTAATAATTGATTTTCTTAATAATTGATAATTGAATAATTGATTTTTTTTTTGAAAAATTAAAAACATAACCTCAAATTTTTTGCTTCTTAGGTACCTTTCTTCAGAGCGCGTCACATATCAGATTCTTTATTAAATTCCACATTTTGATTTTTTGAATATTTGCAAAATGCGGAAAAAAATTATAACTGAAGGGAAAAAGAAACTAATTTTTGATATTTAATTAAAATACGAACAGAAAACTAAGCTGTAGAAATTGTTTGTTTAGAAATTGCTTTTTGAAAATTTCGTCTCTTTGTTTTAATAAACTTTTCCGTGTTCTAACGTTTTTTAAGACTCTTAAAAAATAAAATATTATAAGAAGACTAAAAAATTATTTTTAAATTAATATGAATAGCTTATAATTTGGTTTTTTAAAAATACGCCTGTGCTCTGAGGGTTAACTTAGTTGCAAGCGAAATAATCACATTTCAATATATAATCCCATATGTAATGTACGCATTTTTTTCTTATTTTAATCTCTTTTCATTACTCATTTTACTATTTTTAAAATAATTGATTAAATTATAAGAAATGGCTTTGGTCTATAGCATTTTGAATTTTATTATACTTTATTTATTATCAGGAGCAATTTCGCGTCTTATCTAGATTAGTCAAATATGGATGCTGATCTTTTGTAAATACTATTTTCTAATTATTTCGATTTCTTTTCTTTAGATTCTTATAAAAAATGAATAAAAAATAAATGAAAAATGAATAAAAAATGAAAAATAATGGAAAATAAATTAATAAAAAATGAATAAAAAATGAATAAAAAATAAATAAAAAATGAACAAAAAATGAATAAAAAGTCGAACGTGAATTCTTCCTTTATGTCGATCCTTTTAATATTAATAATACGAAGTCACAACTTTTCTAACATTCAACAGTTTTTCATATAAGATCTTAAAATTCCAAAGTGGTTGTGATTATACACGAAAAAAAAACAGTTTTGTAAACAGAACTGTGAAGTTATCAGAGACCAAAGCCATCACCTAACATTGATCACGATATCATGCACCGCAAAAAATGTGACGTCAAGACACGCTATATAAAAAAAATTGTTGTCACTGACGAGTGGGACATTGAATTTTTGTAATTTGTAATAACAAAAATAGTTAAAAATTTTAATTTAATTTCAGAACAAAAGATGAGACAACTAAAAATCCGATAGAACTATAACATAATAAGAAAGTTGATTTTTACACACAAAAAATATGGAAATCAAAATATTACAAGCGCCCAACACCGTCTTTAAATATAGTTAGAAACTTGTACTTCAGATAATTATTTCTATTTTTTAAAAAATTTCTGGAAACTTTTCTAAGTGTTTATTATTAGAAAAATTCGTCTTCACGACGTTTTGTCACCAGTGAAGTTGCTTGTGTCCTTATCAAGTGTAATTATTCTGTTAAATAAACATATTCTTGAAAATATAAGAAAGTTCAGGAATTGTTGAAAAATTAAAAAATTAATCATCCGTTTAATCATCCGTTCCATTATTAATGGAATTCATTAATAATTTTAATTGATATATTTTTCAAAAAAATTTAATTTCAACAACAATTTATCTTAAATTTCTAAAATAATCGTGTTTCGTAATAATTGAAATTGAAAATTTAGTAATGAAATTTTATTAAAATTTCTAGAAAATTATTGATTATGTCGATGTTTTTAATAATTATCTAATTAATAATCATACTGTAAACATTTATTAAATTTTTTGGTGGAAAATTTAACTCTTTCTTAAAAATTAAAAACAATTATTTCTTTCGTGAAATTTTATTACAATTCTACTTCAATACAATTGTAATAAAATTTCATAATAATTGAATTTTTGAACAGATTGAAATCTAATTTGAAAAAATAGTTAATAAAGTTTTTTAAAATTAGAAATGAGAATAAACATGAAAAATTGAAATTTTCGCGATTCAGATACGTCAAATTAATTTTTGAAAAAAATATTTTATAAAATTCCCTGACATTTCCAGGTTTTCCCTGACATAATTCAATTATTTTTATAAACAATAAATCGATTATTCGGCAATTTCATTATTTAATCAATTTTTATTAGAAAATTCTAGAAAAATTCAATTGTTTAAATTGAAAAATAAACAATTTATTGAATAATTTAATGTTTGTTAAAATTGAATTCTCATAAAGAATTTCATTAACAAATTTTTAAATAATTGATTTCTTTTGACAAATTTTAATAAAATTTTTGAGAATAATTACATTTTTCGAGGAATTTGATTAAAATATTCTATCCAAAATTAATTAAAATCCTGCAATGAGTTTTATTATTTATGAAAATAATTTTAAAAAATTTCCAAAAATGTTATTAAAATTTTTCTAAAATAATTGAATTTCGGTGAAGAATTTTATTATTTAAAAAAATAATTCAATTCTTGTAAAGAACTTTGTTAAATTTTTTTAAAATAATTAAATCAAACAACGAATTTTATGAAAAATCTTTTTAAATAATTGATATTTTTCAAAAAATTTCATAAAATTTTGTATATTACATAATTCAACTCACGTGAAAATTTTATTATTTATGAAAATAATTTTAAAAAATTTCTAAAAATGTTATTAAAATTTTTCTAAAATTAAATATATATATTTAAATTTTTTTTAAATAATTGATTCATGCGACGAATTTTATAAAAAATCTTTTTAAATAAATGATATTTTTCAAAAAATTTCATAAAATTTTGTATATAAAATAATTGAACTCACGTGAAAATTTTATTATTTATGAAAATAATTGAATTATTTCAAAGAAATTTTTTAAAAATTTCATAAATTATTGAATTTCTGTAATTGAGGAGCAATTTTTCAAATGTTGATAAATCCATTTTTTAAAAAATTGAGATAAACACATATTTAAAATATTAAAATCTTTAGATATCCATTTATCACTGTTCAATTTAAGAAAAAAAATTTATTAATAAAGAATTTTCAGTTTAAAAAATATTTTGGCCTAACCTTGATGATTTTTAATTTCTTTCTTTTTATTAGAAAAAATTATTAAAACCTTAAAATTAAGAAATTGAACGAACTTACCTAAAGTGAAGTTCAATTGAAATTGTATGAGCTGCCTCGTCCGAAGAGATCAAAATTATGTAGTCACGTTAGTTACTATTTGTTCCGCCACAGTATTTCAAATTCTAAGATTTTTTAGCGCCACTCTTAGGTGTCGCTGCCATCTCTTCCGCTTCCTGTCATTACATTTTAGAGCTTAAAGTAAATCACGAGATTTTTTGGGGCTCCTCCGGAGCTTAGGGCCGGGAGGGTTTGATCTCTTCGGACGAAGCAGCTCATACAATTTCAATTGAACTTCACTTTAGGTAAGTTCGTTCAATTTCTTAATTGTATTTCGCTGCCTCGTCCTCAAGATCAAAATTATGTAGATTTTTAGAGTTGAAGAAGTGATTTACTTCGTTTTATTTATTTTGTTTTTTATTAATAGGGTTGGTAATTTTTTACCAACTAAATTGTTGACTTTTACAAGAAAAGAAAAAATTTTTTGTTTTATCATTGAATAGAAATAAGAGTTATCCTGACTAGAGGAATAAAGAAGTTTGATTTGTAATTTTTTATCCCAGTACTGCCTTTGCGAATGTGGAGTTGTTTGTGAGTGGCCTATTGTAAAATTTAGCGAACACTGAGGATTTTTGTGTCCATCCTGCGGCCTTCCTGATGGTTTCCACATTAGCGCCATTTCGAGCTGCTGCTGAGGATGCAGCGTGTCTGGTGCTGTGTGTCGTAAATGTTTCGGTGTCTATTCCGCTTTCTTTTAATGAATTTTTTATCCACCTGCTTATACTTTGTAATGTGGCCACCTTATGGGGCTTTCTGCATGTCAGGAAAAGGTTGCCCTCTTTGAGATTTTCCCGTAGTTTTTCTGTTCTTTTTATGTATTCCTTCAGTGTCGTTGCTGCGCAGAGTACTTCATTAGTAGGGAAAGTTGGAATTTCCAAGATTGGTTGGTACTTATTGCGGCCTGTGGTTTTAATTCTCGAAGTAATTTTTACTTTGATTGGGTCGACAGTCATATTTATATTTTCTAACTTGATGGCTGCTATCGTCTGAACTCGTTGCGCAGTTATTAGCGCTAATAGCGTTGCTAGCTTTTTTGTCAACTCTTCCAGTGACAAGGTTTCGTTCTTTCCTAGTGATTCCAAGTAAGTTAGGACTACTTGAGGGTCCCAAGTTTCTTCGTATTTTGGTTTAGGTGGCTTTATTGAGGAGACTCCTTTGAAGTATCTTATGACTGCGTTGTCTTTTCCTAACTCATTACCCGTCAATAGAGATATTGCTGATCGGTAGATATTAAGTGTGCTGTAAGAGACGTCAGAGTAGAAGATTTCTGTGAAGAAATCTAAGGCTGCCGATGTGGAACACTGATGAGGTAGAATGTTGTTATGTTTAGTATAGTGCCACCACAATTTGATGGGTTTTTCATATTGCTTCAATGTTCCCTCGGAGATTGAGGCTAACATGACGTCTGCTGCTTTCGCAGTTGCTCCTCTTTTTACAAACGCCTCCCTGATAAGTGAGCTGCCGCCAGGGTAATCGTCTCGTGTAGAGGGTGTGTTTTTCTGAAAGGACAGGTTAGTAGTTCAATATCAGGTTTATATAAGATTGGTTTTGAGGTTGTTAGGCGCACGAAGAGAGGGTACCAAGGCTGTGAGGGCCACATGGGCACTACCACCACTCCTTCGGCTTTGTCCTCTTGTATTTTTTGCAAAGTTTGTAATACTAGGCAAAATGGGGGAAATGCGTAGAAATAACAATCAGACCAATTTATTGTAAACGCGTCTACTGCTGAGGAATCGGGATCGCGGTGCCAGGAGACATAGGTTTCGCATTTTGCATTTGCCTTTGACGCAAATAAGTCTATTTCGAAGTTCCCGAATTTTTCGACAATTTTATAAAAGGCCCAGTCCGCTATTTCCCACTCTGTGTCTTGCGGCAATATTCTCGATTGTGCATCTGCTTCCTTATTTTCTTTTGATTCTATGTAGGAAGCATGTATCCACAATTTTTTACCTTCGCACCAATCCCATATAGCTCGGGTGATTTCTGTCAGGTTTGGGAATTGGATTCCGCCCATTCTGTTTATGTACGAAATCGCCGTGGTATTGTCTATCCTAAGTAGGATCGAGCAGTTATTGCAATCTTTGGCATGGCATTTGAGACCGTAGAACGCTGCTTTCAATTCAAGATAATTGATGTGAGCATTTTTGTCGTCTTCTTCCCACCACCCGTGGGCTTTTTCGCCTTCGCAGTAGCTACCCCGACCGGAGAGGGACGCGTCTGTGAAGATAACTTTTTTATAAGAATTGGTTCGAATTGGATTGATTACGAATTTTATCTTTTTGATCCACCATTCAAGGACTTTAATGGCATTGTTTGTGATGGTCATTTTTGCGTCGAAATTATTGGAGTTCTTAAGAGCGAGGAGTTTTTCGCGCTCTAATTGTTTCGTATGAAGCCAGCCTTACGGAATTGCTGGACATGCCGCTACCAGGGTGCCCAGAAGTCTTGCGAGCTCTCTTACTTTACAGGATTTTTTTTTCGAAAATTGTTTTGCTAAGATCGCTATAGAATTTCTTTTTTCTAGCGGGAGTTCTATCGAAAACGACACACTGTTTAGGAGGAAACCTAGATATTTACAATTTTTTGAAGGTGTTAATGCGCTTTTTTCTTGGTTGATTACAAATCCTAATTCTTCTAACAGGTTTTTTGCAAGTTTTACATTTGCTCTGCATTCTTCTTCTGACCTAGCTATTATTAGTATGTCATCTAAGTATACTACTAGTACAACTCCTAGTTCTCTAAGCTTTTGTACTATTGGTTTTAAGATTTTTGTAAAAATGTAGGGTGCAGTGCAGAGTCCGAAGGGTAAGGCTGTAAACTCATAGTATTTGTCGTCATAAAAGAATCTTAGGTATTTTCTATGATTTTTGTGAATTCGAACATGGAGGTAACCGTCTTTCAGATCAATGCATGCAAAATAGCAATTAGGCCTAATTAATCTTAGGGCTGTTTTTATGTCCTCCATTTTAAAGTGTGGAGGGTTAATGAATGAATTGAGACTTTTGAGGTTAAGAATAAACCTATCATCGCCATTCTGTTTTTCTCTTAGAAAAAAGGGGGAAATATATTGACCTTTGAATGGTTTACATTTAGCGACTGCACATTTGTTTTCTAATTTATTTATTGCGTTAATTGTTTTTAAATATTCCTCACGTGGCAGAGCTGCGTTGCTGGGAATTTTATTTTGTGTGGGTGTTTCTACAAAAGGTAGTTTATACCCTTTAACGCAATTTAGAATAAATTGGTCTGACGTTAATTTCTTCCATGCATGGAGAAAATTAGATAGACGTCCGCCTATTTTGCTTACCTTCAATTCCTCTGTTGCTGGTTGCGCGATGTCCGAGCTGTCTGAAGCCCTCCCCGTCTGGAGTTCGAGTAACTCTTCCTGGGGGGGCCCTTCCAGTTTAAATCACTGGATCTTGGTGTGGTCTGTCGCGAGCGAGGTTGCTGGTATACCTTTTTTCCCTCCGGTTTTTGTGTTGTCCGTGAGAGTTCTTTTCCCACTCTTTCAACTTCTTTGGCTGCTTTATACGTTTCAGCGAATTTTTCCCCAAATAGAGTCCTGTCAACCGGTGAATTATCTGCTACTATTTTTAGCTTCGGGTCTCTTCCAGAAGTAATAAAATTTCTTCTGGTGAGCGATACTTCATGATGTAGATCGGTAAAGAGTTTTCCTGCATCACTGAGAAAAGACAATATTTCACTTATCAGCTGACATTTGGGGTTTGACTGATCTTCAGACTGTTGGAGAGTCAAGAGTTTTGTTACCGCTGTTCCGAGAGCGCTTATGCCTGCTCCAAGTTGATTTTGTGAAACTATTTGGAATTGATCCTTTTTCACCCCTGATTGACCAATGATATTTTTTAATTCTGGGTTTAAAGAAGGGGCTTCCATCATGTCGCAATTTTCGGATGGAGGGTGTTTGTTGACTAACTCTTTGCGAATTTCTTTTGACACTCCTATTTGCATGATTTTTTGCCACACTGTTGCTAGCGTTTTGTTAATCGGCGGACTGACTTTTTTACTATCGAAGGGATCGCCACCTAGCTGTATTAAGTCAGCATCATCCATATCCGTGCTCTTCTTTACCGATTGTGGGTCGTTTTGACCGTCGTTTGATTGCGGATTATCGGTACTCTTCTTTACCGACTGTGTCTTATCACGCTTTTCCGGTAAGCCATCTTTTTGACTATCCTGTGATTGCAGGTTTTTCTGCTTTGGATCTCGCGTATGAGAAGGCACGGCAGGAGGTGGTGTAGCTTTTGGGCTACGAGAATGAACGGTGTCGGGGGAACTTTCTCTGCTCGTTGTTACTTCGTTCAGGTCGCGCCTTCCACTGCCATTTCTTTCGTCTAATGAACTGTCATGGCTGCGGGACGCACCTCGTCGAGTTTGATTTGAAGCGTATGAGCTTTTGGATGAGTCTCTACGGGATCTCTCTCTGCTCAGGTTTTCTGATTTACGGCGTGACCTACCTCTAGACCTGGAGTCTCGGATAGGACTACGCGATCTGGGTTTATGTGCTGTTTTCCGGCTGCTGCTTTTCGACATAGAACTGCTTGTGGAGCTGGAGCTGCTTGTCTCGGATGATGACGCAGAAGAGTCTCTTTTCTTACTTTTCTTTTTGTTTTTCTTTATCTGCTTTTTCATCTTCTTTATCTTTCGTAGTAATTGTTTGTTACTTTTTCCCATTTTTCACTACTTTTAATTATTTTTCACGGTACACGATGTGGCGTAGAACACACAGAAATAACGTAATGACAGGAAGCGGAAGAGATGGCAGCGACACCTAAGAGTGGCGCTAAAAAATCTTAGAATTTGAAATACTGTGGCGGAACAAATAGTAACTAACGTGACTACATAATTTTGATCTTGAGGACGAGGCAGCGAAATACAATTCCTTATTACAATAGAATTTAATTACAAACATAGCATTTTAAATAGAAAAAATATTAAAAAATGAATAATTTATTACATTTTTTGTACATTAAAGATAATTTTAATGGTTATGTGAGAATTGTCATTTGTCTAAATTTCTCGAAATGACAAAATTTGGATTTATCAGGTTTTGAAAACTTACTCCTCAATTATTTGTAACTTTTCCAAAATCTAATTTTTTTATTATTTTTAACTTACATTTTTTTATCAATCTAGTATTTATGAAAATTGTAAAAATTATTCATTACATAATTTATGAATCATAATTTTATGATAGTTCTTTAAAAATTAAGTTATTTAAAAAGAAATTATTGTCTGAAATAGAAAAAATTCAAGGTTTTGTATTAAAATTCGTGGTTATTTTTATAGTTTACAAGACAAACAAAAAACATCAAAATTTAGAGTTTTTTTTATGAATTTTTGAAATTTGATTTTCCCCAGTACATTTACTAAAAATCCCTGACTTCACTGGTCAATTTTACTTTCCCTGACTTGAGGCAAGCCTGAATACCAATCTTTTTTCCAATAATTTGATGGAAATTTCACTGAAAAATACCAGTATAGAAGAAACATAACCAATGATGATAACAATCATAATATCATAATTGAATTTCACAAATTCTGACTTTGTATCCGATTCATTTGCACTATTCGATAAATCGGTTTTCAACCACTTTTCCATTAAACCATTTTCCATAAGTGATGTGAGTATTTCATTAAGGCGTTCAACGTAAGGTGAACTCTCTTCTAATATTAAATTACACCAATAAGACAGAACTGGTTCTTTTAAAATTTTCACCTTTGACCGATCTTCCAGTTTCAAATTATTAATCAATACTCTAGCCAGTGATTCTCTTATTAAACAAGTCATATTTTTGTACTTCACTAAATAGTCAATACAGTAATTTCCATTCTCTTTTCCGACACGTAAGACAGCATTTCGTTGTAAAAAAGCAAACAATTTTAAATCACTATCATTTAATAGTCCGAAAACAGTCGGATGCATTGAAATGGTAAGATTAAAATCTTCAAGATCATCGAGATTTTTTATTTGTCGTTGAGAATTATCATCGAATGCAACTCTTGTCAAAAAAGTGTAAAGAAAACTTGCCAAAAAATACTGTGAAAATAGCAAGAAAGCAAAAACCGCCCTCTGCTTCCATCTTCTCGGCTCCTTGTTCACAGTAAAACCCAAAAATATTTGGAGAATCGAGAATGGACTCCAAATTTGACGATCGAATTCAAAAAACAGGAGAACGAGCCAAAAAATAATGATGAAAAAGATAAAATTCAGAAATGTGACTAAAGCATGTTTGGAAATTAATTTCACTACTTCGCCTGAATTTCCGTCGAAAATTGGTACAACGACATTAAACGAACCTGGAGTTAGGAATGCACTTTTTGATGAATTTTCCGAAAGTGTTAATGATGTCACAAGGTTTAATACGATATTAATTTCTTCCATTTCTATCACATTCCTAAGTAGACTACGGTTTAAGACAAATTCGTGTTTCATTACGACATCATACTGGAAATTTAATTTCTCCGATAGCACAAAAAACAATGCCGAGTGTGACCCATCGACTATTTTAAAATCACCTTTCGAATTTTTTCTAGCAAACAAAAATGGAAAATCTTCATAAATACCCACTCGCATTTTGTAACCGTTCAGATCAATCAGTTTATTCGGAAACAATTCGAAGCAATCGTAAAGCACCTTCACTTGAAACTGATTCCAAAACGGATTGAAAGTGTAAATTTTCCAACGTTTCGAATTTCCACCGCTTTCTTCGAATTTTCGATCAGAATTCTCTTCCCTTATCTGCAGAATCGTGAGGTCCAAAAATTTCTCTCGCCAAGTGTCGCGAAATAATTTTCGATAAGCAAATTGTCCGTTTCTAACCATGTGGACAATTAAACACTTTGGTCGTGTTGCGATTTTTGATAATTGTGTGAAACTTTTCAAAGCATTTGTAATCCAGATTTCGTAGTTTCGATTTAATGTTGTGTCAATGAACAGAATGAAAATTGACGCTCTTGGATTTTCCAGAGATCTTGATTTTTGTAAATTTGTTTCTTGCCAGTTGAAATCATCGTTAAAATTAAGATTCACTGTTGGAACTGATCTCGTAATGTCTGTAATAATTTTGCCAATTTTCTTGTTATCGATTCTATTGTCCCTTGTTATTAATAACACTTGTTGAAATTTGGAAGTCAGACAATTTGTCAATTTCGAAGAATCGCCTCTGGTTAAATTGAAAGTTAAAAATAGTAGAAAAATTAATAGACCAAAAAGAGGGTAAGAAGAATTGTTGGACATCATGTTTGAAATAGTGTATAAAACAGAATGTAAAATATTGTCAATAATTATTTCAAACTCTTTGCAATTCTTGAAGATATTTTTTTTATAGGCTTATTAATAAAAATTCAACTGTAATTACTAATTTTAAAAATAGTTCAATATAAATAATACTTTATAGTTTTATTTCTAATGAACTATTATTTTTTTCATTTTATTACATCCGTTCACTTTGTTTCATGACTTTGTGATAAAATAAAAAATTGTTTAACAATAGGATCGGAGAAATATTTAGAAATATTAGAAAATTGAAACCTATTGGTCAAAGGGAAGGAAAAGACTGAAAGCAGACCTCACAGTAAGGAGCAAAAATTGGTATGAATAAAATGACTTGACCTTAAAAAAGCAATTTTCTTGATTGTTTACTTCAACTTCTGGACAATCAGTCATTTTCAATCTAAACAATGGTTTGTCATCTTCTGTACAAATAGTAAGAAAGCCAAAAAAATTGCAATGTTTCCAAATTGTTTGTTTTTAAAATTTTTTTTTCAAGTAAATTAAAAAAAATATGGAAATATTAAATATTAAATATTAAATATAAAAAATTAAATATTAAATATTAAATATTAAATATATGAATTTAATTTGACAAATTTTAATAAAATTTTTAAGAATAATTACATTTTTCGAGGAATTCGATTAAAATATATATTGTATAAAAAATCAATACAAATTCTGCGATCAGTTTTATTACTTATGAAAATAATTTAAATTTTCTTAAAATTTCCATAAAATAATTGAATTTTGGAGAAGAATTTTATTATTTATAAAGTAATTTGGATTTTTAACAAGAATTTTTTTTTAATTTTCGAACACAATTGGATTTCTACGAAGAATTTCATTACATTTTAAAAATAATTTAATTCTTCCAACGAATTTTATTGAAATTTATAAAAATAACTGTATTTATGTGAAGAATTTTATTATTTATATAAATAATAGAATTCTTACACAGAATTTTATTCCAGTTTATAAAAATAATTGAATTTCGGTGATGAATTTTTTTAATAATTCATATTTTTCGAAAAATTTTATGAAATTTTGTATTTTAAATAATAAAACTCCTGTGAAAATTTTATTTCTTATGAAAATAATGGAATTATTTTGAATTAATCCATTAAAATTGAATTCTTACAAAATTTTGCCAAGAATTTTATTAAAATTTTTAAATATAATTGAAGTTTTGAAAATACTTTCTTTTAATTTTTGAGAATAATTAAATTTTTGCGAAGAGTTTTATTAATTTTGAAAATAATTTAACTCTTCCAATAAATTTTATTCAAGTTTATATAAATAATTGAATTCTTACAACGAATTTTATTCAAGTTTATAAAAGTAATTGAATTTCGGTGAAGAATATAATTATTTATACAAATAATTGAATTCTTACACAGAATTTTATTCCAGTTTATAAAAATAATTGATTTTCGGTCCAAAATTTTTTAAATAATTAATATTTTTCAAAAAATTTTATGAAATTTTGTATTTTAAATAATTGAATTCCTGTGAGAATTTTATTACTTATGAAAATAATGGAATTATTTTGAATTAATCCATTAAAATTGAATTCCTTGAATATTTTTCTAAGAATTTTATTATTTATAAATATAATTGAAATTTTGAGCATATTTTTTTCTAATTTTTGAGAATAACTGAATTTTTGCGAAGAATTTTATTAATTTTGAAAATAATTTAACTCTTCCAGTGAATTTTATTCAAGTTTATATAAATAATTGAATTCTTACAACGAATTTTATTTAAGTTTATAAAAGTAATTGAATTTCGGTGAAGAATTTTATTATTTATAAAAATATTTTTGTATAATTGATATTTTTCGAAAAATTTTATTAAATTTTGTATTTTAAATAATTGAATTCCTGTGAAAAATGTTATTACTACTTTTGAAAATAATTGAATTATTTTGAAGAAATTTATTAAGAATTGAATAATTGAATTCTTGTAGAATTTTGTTAAGAATTTTATTAAAACTTTTAAAAATAATTGAGTCTTAATGAAGTATTTTATTATTTATAAAAATAATTGCAATTTTGACGAGAATTAATTTGAAATTTTTGAACATAATTGAAATTCTGCGGAGAATTTTTGTAACTTTTGAAAATAATTGAATTTCTGTAATCATTTGTAGCTTTTCAAAAATCTAATTTTTTTATTATTTTTAACTAAAATTCTTTTATCTATCTAGTTATTATGAAAATTGTAAAAATTATTCATAAAGTAATTTATGAGTCATAATTTATGATAGTTGTTATTAATTTTATTTAATTATTATTTATTGCTATTATTCATTTATTATTTATTATTAATTATTAATTTTATGATAGTTTTTGAGAATTTAAGTTATTTAAAAAGAAATTATTGTCAGAAATAAAAAAAATTGAAGGTTTTATTGTATTAAAATTAGTGGTAATTTCATAGTTTACAAGGCAAAAAGAAAAACATTTAGTTTTCTCATGAATTTTAAAAATTCAATTTTTTCCATTACTTTTAGTAAAAAATCCCTGACTTTTCCCTGACCAATATTTTACTTTCCCTGACTTTTCCCCGAATTCCCTGACCTGTGGCAACCCTGATAATTATAATTTGAGGTTATGTTTAAAATCAAAATGTACATATTTATTTAACAGAATTACACTTGATAAGGGCCCCAAATTTATGGTGAGGAAACATCATATAGACGGATTTTTTCTTCATAAATTATACTTACCATTTGAAATCATACAATTCTGTCAAAATATGAAATTGGACCCAAATTAAAGAAATCAATGTAGGAAGTAACATCCCAGCGGGCACAAAGACAAAAAACGTTCTTTAAACGTCTGTAGAACGTTTTATGTCTGCCAATTTACGTTCTAAGAATGTCCGAACGTTCCGAAACATTTTTGAAACGTTCGGACGTTCTAAAAACTTAAATTGGCAGACATTAAACGTTCTACAGACGTTCAAAGAACGTTTTTTGTCTTTGTGCCCGCTGGGATAAGACGTAACTAGTCTAGAAAAGCATTCCCATATTCAAATAGGTGCACAATTTCAAGTATTTTAGATAATTTGTTACAAATAAATTATATGGTACGAATAGTACACGAAAAAATTCAAGGCTATCCTGCAACTGTCGATTTAGGAAAAAATATAAAAATATATATAATGTAGTGTTGTGAACCATAAAATAGACACAGTATTATATTGGCATAAATTGATGAATCAACATACACAGCTGATTGAAAATAAAATAATAATATAAAATTCCATAAATGAGTAGAATGGTCATGAACAATGTAGTTTACATTCGGCGTCCTCGGCAAGGCTAGGTTAGGTATCAACTTTTTCCTAGAACATCACAAGAACATCTTCTTCTTCTTCTTCTTAAATGACTTTTGGCACAGCCGACTGTCAGAACAACAGAGAACATCTTTTTTTTCAATATTCCCAATCAGCACATATGCTTGCCACAAACTTGCATTAAGCTTACCGTGCAAGGTGTGCAAGCTTACAGAGCAAACTCGTGACAAGTTTATGGCAAGTAACCAAATGTCCTATTGCTGCAAGCTTGCACTGCAATCTTGCTACAAGATTATGATATAAGCTTGCTGCAAGCTTGTGAGGCAAGTTTTCGACAAGCTTATTTGGCTAACTTGCTACAAGTTTCTAGTGTAAGTTTGCAGTAAGCTTATTGCAAGCTTGCTGCACAAGTATATACAATTTAATTGAATCAATTTTAATTTTTTCTGGATATTTTCTTATAAATTTCAAAACATACACTCAGCAATATATCCAGGTGTCAAAGAAATTTACTGCGCAGCCGTAAATGCCATAGAATTCAACTGCGCATCGTGTCAAGTTTTTTAATTTATCCGACAGCTTGCATCAACTTTGTTGCAAGTTTATCTGGCAAGCTTGTAGCAAGTTTGCCAAATAAGCTTGTCGAAAACTTTCCTCACAAGCTTGCAGCAAGCTCTTAGCATAATCTTGTAGCAAGATTGCAGTGTAAGCTTGCAGCAATAGGACATTTTGTTACTTGCCACAAACTTCTCACGAGCTTGCTCTGTAAGCTTGCACACCTTGCACGGCAAGCTTAATGCAAGTTTGTGGCAAGCTTATGTGCTGATTGGGTTCTTATGGCACGGTCACACCTCAGCTGCCTGCCTGCCTGCGCAGGCAGCCGCCACGGGAGTAGGAGAGAGGAGACGAATAATTTAAATTGTCTGACCCTCTTACTCTTATGTATTGCCATGACTACCTGCAGGCAGGCAGGCAGCCGAGGTGTGACCGTGCCATTATAGTTCGTGACATACGAATGTTCTTATATGTCATGAACTAAAAACATTTTGATAGAAATCATACGACTTTGCAAAATACCGTCAAACCGGAAGGACGGCATTAATGCATCTGAGTGTACCTTGTATGGATATTTAACCGATTAAACGAACTTACCTGTAAGTGAAGTTCAATCGGAATTATATGAGTGGTCTCGTTCGAATAGATTAATATGTAGTACCATCTTTCTGCCAAATCTGATCACACTTTTAAAGCTTTGAATAAATTTAAAAAGTTACACCGCGCTACCACGACTCTTCCGGTGGCGCTTCGTCTCCAACAATCATTATTTTTAAAGCAAAAAATCGCAATTTCATGGGTTTTATTTTATTTAAAGAAAAAATAAATAAAATAGGGAAGGGTGGGAGTAATCTATTCGAACGAGACCACTCATATAATTCCGATTGAACTTCACTTACAGGTAAGTTCGTTTAATCGGTTAATTATATTTCGTTGTCTCGTTCGAATAGATTAATATGTAGATGTTTAAAGAAATACGTAATTGCGATTTCACAATTAACTTTATTTAATGAATTTACGCAACACAGAATTTTTTAATTGAAAAAATTAGTAAAACGTTTTTAACTTTAGTTTAAGATTGAATTATGGCCCTTGCATATGCCGCTTTATTAGAAATTGGTCGCTTGTAAAAAGTAGCAAAGACACTTGAATTTTCTGACCATCCTGCGGTCTTGCGAATAGTCTCTAGATCTATTCCTTTTAGATTAGCTACGGAAGTGGATGCGTGTCTAGTACTGTGGGATTTAAAAATGGAGACGTCTACTCCACTTTTTTCCAAAGTACTCCTTATCCACCTTGCAAGAGTTTGCGTTGACGCTGACTTAAACGGTTTTTTACAAGTTATAAATAAGCTTTTGTTTGAGCCCCTGAGATCTTTTGTCCTTTTTATATACATTTGCAAAATCGACGCAACACACAATTCGGGTTGTTCCTTAAAGAACGGCAATACAAGACACGGTTGAAGTTTATTAATCTTTGAAGTTTTCACTCTTTCTGGAACTTTAATTTGAATCAATTCCGACGACACTGTAATATTATCAATATTGATTTTTGCAAATGTTTGGATTCGATGTGCGGTAACTAAAGCTATTAACATTAACAATTTTTTAGTTAAGTCTTCTAAATTAAGCTGTTCATGTGGAAATTGAGTTTTCAAAAAATCTATGACAATCTGAGGGTTCCATATAAAATCATACCTAGCCCGCTGTGGCTTTAAATTTGCTACACCTTTGAAAAAACGCTTTATAATTGGATCTTTTCCAATATCTATTGATAAAATTAGGGAAACAGCTGCCCTATATGAATTAAAAGTCCCATAACTTCCGACATCTTTAAACACTTCTGAAAAAAATTGTAAAACATCTTTTGAATCTACATTGAAGACTGAAAGCTTATTTTTAGAACAATACTCCCACCATAAACGTAATGGTTTTTCATATTGCTTAATCGTGTTTTCCGACAATGAGGCAAGCATAATGTCTAATCCTGATTCCGGAATTCCTCTTCTAGAAAACGCTTGCCGCATAATCTCCCGACCACCAGGATAAGATTCTCTGCCATCGGGTGAGTCTTCCTAAAAGGAGAAGTAAGCAGGTTTAGACTAGGGCCAAGAAATAAAGGTTTATCAATTATTAAATCTAGAAATAGCGGATACCACACTTGTGTGGGCCAAAAAGGGACCACTAAAACACCTTCAGCTCTGTCTTCAATAATCTTCTTTATAACTCTTAAAATTAGGGAAAATGGGGGAAATGCATAAAAATAAGTATTTCCCCAGGGTATAGTCATCGCATCAATAGCTACTGATTCCGGATCGGGGAACCAGGAAACAAATTTAGAACATTTATTATTAGAACAGGTTGCGAATAAATCAATTTCAAATTCTCCGAATTTATCTACAATTTTTCTAAATTCACTATGGTTTAATTCCCACTCCGTTTCTGGAGGGAGAACTCGAGATTCTTTGTCCGCAATTACATTATCTCTTGATTTAATGTATGAAGCAAAGATCCAAATGTCTCTCTCTTCGCACCATTGCCAAATTTGTTTCGTGATGTTTTGAAGATTAGAAAATTGTACCCCACCCATTCTATTAATGTAGGATATTGCTGTAGTGTTATCGATGCGCATCAAAATTTGACAAAAACTATGCTTTGAAGCGAGACTCTTAAGCGAATAGAAAGCAGCTTTCAGTTCCAGGTAATTTATGCTTTGATTTTGATCTTCGATGTCCCACCAACCGTGGGTTTTTTGTTCTCCACAACATGCACCCCACCCAGTTAGTGACGCATCCGAAAATATTTCCAGTTGAAAACTAGAACCTCTAATTAAGTTAAAAGACCCTGAAATTTTACTTATCCACCAGTCTATTTCCGATTTCACTTTGCTCGACAAATGTACTGAAGCCTCGAAATTTCCGTTTGCTACTTCTAAAGCAAGGAACTTTGCTCTTTCCATTTGCTTAGTATATAACCAGCCGTATCGAACACCTGGACACGCCGCGACTAAAACTCCTATACATTGCGCGAAAGCTCTTATGCTACATTTTGATTTTTTGCGAAAGTCTAGTGCCAATTTTAAAATCTTTTCTTTTTTTCCTCTCAGGGAGTTTGACCGATAAATTTTTACTATTCCAAATAAACCCCAAGTATTCGCAAGTTTTTGAAGGAGTTAGACACGATTTTTCTTTGTTAACTATAAACCCGAGTGATTCTAAAAGTTCTATAGTTTTAGAGACATTAAGTAGACAATGATTTTTACTTTTTGAAATTAAGAGAAAATCGTCTAGATATAAGACTGATAAAAAGCCTTGGCTTCTTAAACTTTCAATAATCGGTTTTGTGGTTTTTGTAAATAAAAAGGGTGCTGTACAAAGACCAAAAGGTAGACAATTAAATTCGTACAAATTGCCATTAAACTCAAATCTCAAAAACTTTCTATGTTCTTTTGCTATTAATATATGAAAATAACCGTCTTTTAAATCGATAGTGGCCAAGAAACAATTTTTACTCAATAATCGCGTTACTGTTTTTTGATCTTCTAATTTGAAGTGAGGTGGGTTTATGAACAAATTCAATTTTTTGACATTTAAAATAAACCTTTTCTGGCCATTCGATTTATCCACCAAGAAATACGAGGAAAGGAATTGATTTTTACAAGGTTTACATCGAGTCACTGCACCTTTACTTTCTAGTTTATTTATTGCTTCGGATAATTGTTTAAACTCTTCCTTTGAATGAGTAGGGGTTTTCGGCATACTTTCCTGTACCACATCTTTAATAAAAGGAATTTTATACCCTTGAATAGTATCTAAAATGTATTTGTCCTGTGTTATTTTTCGCCATTTGTCAAAATACAGAGATAATCTACCTGACACTTTACTTACGTCTATCGGCGACCTCGACCTCGACCTCTCTGGCTGCTGTATTTCTGCCCATCCTGGCGACTCTTGAAGTTCGTTCTCATTCCTCCGGATGGGCCTCTGTAGTTTAACTGTCTAGAAGACGTGGACTGATCAGAACGTCTATAAGGCAAACGTTGGAACCTATACGGCTTATCGGTGGCGAACTTGCTGATAGAGGCATTCCTTCCATTCGAAGATGATTTAATTACTGCTCTGCTTTCTTTCTCTACCTCACGTGCCGATTTTAGTCGTTCAGAGAGTTTTTCTCCGAAAAGCAAAGATTCGATTGGCTGATCCGCTGTAATGTCTTCTACTAATCTATTAACATTAGGAGTTATAAAAGCTCGCCTTGTAATTGAAATATTATAATGAGCATCTGCCAATATTCGACCTGCATCGCTCAGAAATGACACAGCAGTTGTATCCATGCTCTTTCCTCGATTTAACTCATTTGATAAGGCCAGTCCAATCGCATGCATAGCAGCTCCTATCTTCTCTTGAGCTTTTACTTGAAAATTATCTTTCTTTCGAGATTTTTTAGTCATAGTGCGCTTAATTTCCGAATTTAATACAGGCGGCTTTAACGATGGGAAATTTTCAGGTGGAGAATACTTTTTTAATATTTCCTCAATTAACTCAGGCATACCTATTTTAAGAACAGCAGTCCAATTCTTTATTAAGACGTTGTGAACATTGCCATTCGGCTTGTCACGATTACTCGAATCTTCGCCTAATATAGCGCGAACGTCATCACTTAACTGAACATCTCCTGGTTTGTCGAATTCTTCAATTGATGTCTCGCTTTTGTTATCGTCTCTTGAATAATCTGAACTACGGTCAGCATCTCTCGAATCTGTCGAGCCTCTCGGGCTACGATCAAGTTCTCTCGAGTCTGTCGAGTCTCTCGGGCTTCGATCAGAAAAGCGGCCATGTTCGAACGCGTCTCTCGGGCGTCGTTTACGAACATCAAGCGCATCATCACTATCGGACGAATAACTTTTTCTAGAAATAGAGAAATCTCTTCTTGTACGATGTCTTGGCGAACGGCTCCTGTGGCGTCTCTCATTTCTATGCGTTTTATTATTTTTCCTCTCGAAATAATGACGACCACGCTGTAACATAACCTCTTCTCGTGACAAAGATCGTTTTCGATCTGTATTTTTAATTTTTCTACGAGATTCTTTTCTACTTTTATCTTTAGAACGACTATCACTATTACTTTCCATTTTTTAGTACAAACACTTGATTATTAATGTAAAAAACCACTAAATATCACACAATAAAGATCTTTTCAGTGATCACAGATTTCACACAAAAAAATGAATGATTGTTGGAGACGAAGCGCCACCGGAAGAGTCGTGGTAGCGCGGTGTAACTTTTTAAATTTATTCAAAGCTTTAAAAGTGTGATCAGATTTGGCAGAAAGATGGTACTACATATTAATCTATTCGAACGAGACAACGAAATATAATTATGCGTATTATATTCTAAAGGAACACTTAGACAATAATGTCAAAAGAATATAAAGTTTATATTTGTCAATTAAAAGGATCGATATAAAGAATTAAAGTTTATTAAAATTTTCTATTGTACATGAAAGTATTCTAAGAAGCTTGATGCTGTCTTGATTATAAGTTTAAGTTTAACTGTGTAAGATTATAATGCTGATATATAGAATAAACCTTTTGATATATTTTAATCGTATTATTTATTTGTATCATTATTTTAAGAGCATAGATGTACTTGAAAAAATGCAAGCTACGAAATATAGATTAAGAAATCTCTTATTGTAAGGCAAGGGGGCTGTGGATTTTTACATTAGGACAAATATCATGATTCTATAATAAGGCCTTCGAATAAATATTAAATTTACTTTAACTGCTTCCTAATTAAATTTTATCTTTGTTTATTTTTACATTCAGGGTTTCAACAAGTCATGGAAAACCGAAAAATCATGGAATTGTCATTCGATTTCAATTTAATTTCTGGAATCACAAAATCAATTAATTTAAATAATTTTCAAAACGTTCTTCTAGAATTCAATTATTTAAAATTACATAAACTCAATTTTTTCTAATAATTTTGACAGTTCATCGATTTTTTTTAAGTTATTAGGCTATAATATTTTTCAAAAAGAATTATATAAAGAAATTCTTATACAATTAATTTTAAAACAATATTTTTAAATCATTTTTGAACGATAATAGTTTTTAATTTTGAAAAATTTCTAAACAATTAAAAGAACACCGCACTAAATACACTAAAAATGGCTTTCGGTTAAAATTCTTAAGATTTTCCAAAACTTTTAGTTAAATGTTTTCTGTTTAAAAAAAATAATTGAACGAAGGTCAGGAAATAAAAAGCCGAAAGCCATTTATTCTTTTGAAAATAATTGATTTTTTAAAAACTACAAAGAAAAATGATAAAATTTTTGAAGAACTTAATTAAAAACAGAACCAGAATTTTTCAAAAATTTCATTATATCCAAGAAGTAAGTTTTGGATCTTAAAAAATTACTATATCTAAAAAAAATGTTTGTATAATTTAAAAAAAACTAATGAATTTTAATTAATTTTAAACATTAGTGTCTTCTCCAAAATATTAAAAATAATTCTAAAATATTATTCTTGAAAATATTGATTGAATTGAAAATATTTAAAGTACTGCATTTTAAAAAATTATAAAAGCTTTTCTCCTTTTCTCATTTTTAAGTTTACCTTTAAAAATTTCTCATTAAAATTGATAATTTAATTATTTTCAAAATATGAAATTAAAATACTGTAAAAGTTGATTTTTACAAAATGTAACAAAATACTTGAGATAAATAAATTATTTCCAATCAAAATTTTAACTAAATTCAAAAACAATTTTTATAAGATTTGGTTAGTTATTTTTTGCATTCTATAAAAATCAAAATATGTTACACTTTTTACTAAACATTATGATATTTTGTTGCAATGTTTCGATGAAAAGTCGGAAAAGTCGCAATTTTTGAAACTGTGACAAAAATTTTGTTTTAATAATGTTATGAAAAATTTTTATCATTTAGGGTAGAAGCACCAGTTTTGGCCACCTTTACACCACTTTTGGCCACTAGTTAATAATTATTGTAACTATTTATATTATAGTTTATTTATGTATTTTACTTAAGAAAATACTTAAAATCTCATAGTACTATATTATTATAATAAGAAATATTAATTATAGTAAATAATTAAATGGAAATTTTATAAAAAAGGCCACAACCGGTACAGTGGCCACAAACGGTACTTCTACCCTATCATACCAGGGTAATAATGAAGAAATCATGGAATTTTATAAAGAAAAATTTGTAGAAACCCTGTACATATGAATATAAACAATTAAACAGTTTGGAAATTTTAAGATCCATAAACTAGAGAACCTACAAAAAAAATTGAAACTTCTAACAAAAAATTAATAATAATTAATCATCAACTTGCATCATGTCAAATTTTAAGATATTTATGCTTAATAAATAGTCCTGTCAATTTAGCATATTTTTAGACTGTAACTCAGGAACACGATTTTTTTTAAGTTTAGCCAAATTTCGCTATTTTTCAGTTTTTTTTAGTATTGAAAATTTAGTATTTTTTTAATTTCTCGTAATTGAGTTTACTTAAATGTTTTTCATTATGTTAATAGTGTTTGCGTAGAGTTATTTGCGCGAAAAACAATTTTTGTAGCTTAACCTCAAAGAGGGATAAATTTATGAAAGTGTATCTCTAAACTTATTGAAGCTATTTTTATTTTTCTTTGTCGTAAATTTGAAATTTAAAAATTTTTTAAATTAAGTCAACCTTAAGTTGTTAACCTTGTTTTTAGTCAACCTTAAGTGCTCTGTGAGTCTTTTTTTAAAATCATTATTTTAGAACTACACTCGATATCATATATGCTTTCCTTCCAGTTTGGACAACATTTTGAAAAGTAGTGTGCCTTCTATAAGAATGTTTTAAGTCTATGGCGTATGATGATTGAGATGCGCCATAGACTTAAAACATTCATATAGAAGGCGCACTACTTTTCAAAAAGTTGTTCAAACCGCAAGGAAGGCATATATGTTATCAGGTGTAGTACTGAAAAAAACTGGAAAATAGCGTATTTTTGATGAAATCAAGAAATAAACGGATTTTTTGATATCTCGGTCTCTGGTTTGTGGATATAATAAAATTGTGAACATTATTAAAACGATTTGTAAAAGTTAAAGAACTTTAAGCAGCTTGAATACTTAAGAGCCTAATCTGAATCACAACATACAAATTAGCAACAAACTTTAAATTCTTCATGAATTGTTAAACCTTTATTTTAATTAGGAAGCTGACGTTAGGAAAAATGAAAATGTATTTTGTAAGATAATTTTTCGGTCAATTTATGTGAACCGTAAAAACAAATTGTTCATAAATATAATTTTTCCATTCTTAAAACATTATAAATTTACATATAACGAAATAAGAAATTCGCTCGTCGTTATCTTTTGTAGAGAAGTTTACAATAATCCCATTCGGGTACATAATAAATGTATTTTTTTTAAATTCTTTTTGCACTGGGTGCCTATGATTACTGTTTCTAATCACAGGCACACCTCAATGCGACTGTTAGCGTAGAGCCAGATTGCAGATCTTCATATGCGCAGCGCGAGATGGACGTCTATTTACAACGTCAATCGAGTTCAAGCTTGCCTATACCAAGACTAATGTGTATCATATGCTGCAACTTTGATTTGATGTTCCGTTAAACATAATGTCACGCTGTGAAAAATGTAGAATTAGACGAATCAACTTGTGGCTTAAAGGTTAGTGGCTCTGATTCGGAAATGACTCCAAGGATCCAAATAGAGTCCTCTTAAAACACTAGGGGAAAAAAAGTCTTAAAAATACCTTTAAAAATACAGACCTTCATCAGATATTGAAGTCTAGGATAGAAAACAGTCAACTGAGGCTTTGTTACAACAATAATGTTGACTTATTTGTAATTTCATATCCGTGGCGTTGACAAAGATATACTGATTACAGTGTGTGTGTATATATATATAATTTATTTTCATGAAAATACATTTTTATCCTGTAGGCACATCAATGTAGGTTGCTCGTAAACACTGCTGGATTTTTTACCCTATATAACAGCCTGAGTAGATAATGCCAATAACTAATATCAAAATTTTGTATATTAAATATAATACCAATACTAGAAATAACGCTATAACTAAAGAATCCACGTAAACAGTATCATGTAGTTGTCACTTCTATGTATTATTCTAATTCCCAAACATCACAACTTTTTACACATGTATGAGAGTTTTATAATTAATTTACAAATATCACGGTGTAATATTCAGGTAAGACTATACTTTTCTCATCTGTCAAAGATTCAATGTCAGATGGAAAATATCAGACTTAGCTTTTGGAATGTAATCCTGATTGGACCCCTACTGATTGTAGGGGACTATAGTATTTAAGTTAAAAAATAATTCAAAACAGTCATTGAAATTTTATCCATATAGTAGTACCTAGAGGTGTTCCAATCTGGTCATCATATTCCGAATGTTTTTCCAACTTACGTACCTTAATTTATTGAATAATTTACTATTAATCAAAAACCGCATTTACATCAAAAATAGTCTATAGATTTTAATGAGATTAGAAATCTTACGAAATTTATTATGAAAGTATTCAGAAGACATGAGACGTTAAGGTAAGTTCGTTTTGTGACCCATATAAGATTTGGCGAGTGATTTTTAGGAAGAACCACCACCATCGGAAATTGTTGACAATTGAAGCAGGATGTCAGGATTCTATGTCCGTCCGAATGGCATCTTATGTCCTAAGATATATCTTAAGACCTTACGATCTTAAGACCTTACGATCTTAAGATCTTAAGATATATCTTTAGGATATTTTAGAATATCTTTAGCACGTCCTTTGATCGGACATAGTCTTGTAAATACCACAAGTCCTTTGCCCACTGGGTATTATGATGCACATATTTAATAACAAGTGACGAAACGCACGCATATCACAACTGCACTTCCTTGCTCTTTCTCTTTCACGTAACGCACATATCATTAGTCACAAATATCGTAATAAAAAGCAGAAAATTAAAACTACTTCTCTTCTTTATTCGGTACAAGTGTATTTCCACTTCAAAAAAGAAAAAATTAACCTAACACCACATTTCTTATTAACTTCGTGTTCTCAGAAATAATTCCAAGAATAATGTTGATGTTTAATTCTAGTGTTATTATAAAAGTTTGCAACTCTTCATATTTGATTAGAAGATGCTTCAGTATATTTACTTGCGATGATTGTCTAATCGTTTAGTGATAAAAACATTTTTTTGTTCTTTTGGACCATGAGTTCTTAATTTTTGTGTTCACAGGAGCTTTTAATATTATGTTGCATATTCATCTTGCATTTCAAAATTGATGTTATAATTTAACATTGTTTCGGTGATAGTTCTTTTTAGAAATTGTAACACATTTTCACGTGCGCTACAAGTCCTTATTAATTTCCCCGGATGTTTTGCAAATTTCTTATGATTTTTTGAATTCATTTGTGACATTATCAGATTTTGAGACGAGACTGGCAGTTTTTTTGAAGATCCATATAAAGGAATATTAATTGTAGTCGACATGGCACGGACTTGAACTTTACCTTGAAATTAAATATGAAAGTTATTATAAATAAACCGTAAATGGATCGAGCCGTTAAACATAGGTGACAATTGCAAGTGGGTACCTCTAATTCTAGTCCTCTTTGAAAAATTAAATACTTGGCAGTGGGTTGAGGTCGTTTGAAATTTTCCTTAGTGGTAACGATTGCATCGATTTTGTACAACAACTAGTAAAATAGAGATGCAATGATTGTTTTGAAATTATTTTCTACTTCTATACTGCAATATTGTATGTTAACATTGACTAATGAAAATGAAAACTTTTATACACCAAGAAATTGTTTATTGCCGAAAAATTGTTTGAACATCAGGTCGGAACATGACTCGGAATGATGACATTGAATGAGCTTCTTGGTTAGCAAGCACATACAAAAAATTTAAATTGAAACCAAAATGTTATGTTAAATGCGGTACTATAACACATGACAAGTAATGTATCTTAAAAATTTACTAAAAAAACTTTGTTTAACATTCGCCAAAAATATTACACCGTGATACTGAGGATATACAAACTCGCAAAAATTGAAAAAATAAATACTTGTGAAAAAAGTTGTACTAAGTGGAGGAATGTAATGGCAATTATATATTTCAAGTACTAGTGCTACACATCAAAATATTTCCTTCTGCAAAATTGAAAAAATTCGAACGTCTCCAAAACATGAAAAAAAATTGTCATGAAAATAAATATAAATATGAATCTATTGTTACCTATGACAGAAAGAAATTTTTTGACATGTGACACTACAATTATTAAGTTATCATGGATTTCTTACATACTTTTCACAAATAAATTGGTTGTATTGTTTTGGTAGAGAATTCCATCCATATATAGGTAAAAATATGTATAATTTCCTGATTTGTAAGAAATCCATGTAATTTACTTCAATAAGACATGTAATATAATATTTCAGCAAATAAATGTAAAATTCTAATAAATTCAAACTAGAAGGACTCTAATAGGAATTTTCATTTTTTTTCAATTTAGGTTTCGTAGAGAGAGGCACACTGACGTAGAAAAGGGAGAATCGAAAGAAGGGGAATCCAAAGAAATTCAAATTCGAAAACTGCCCTCAACTGATGAAACTGTAGTAGCACGTCCAAAGCCTAGCAAATGGGGAAGATTATTAGGTAAATATTGTTGATTTTGTAAAAAATTTTCTTTAACTGAAGTTTTTTTAATTTTCAATTCCTTAGATAAAAAATTGTGAGCTAAAGATTCTATTATTCGAATTCATAAACATGAAACATTTGCAAGAAATAAATTTCAAATATAATCAATTCCACATTTAAAGAGAACAGGGTTGCCACAGATCAGGGAAGTCAGGAAAAAGTCAGGGATTTTTACTAAAAGTACTGGAAAAAATTGAATTTTTTAAATTTATGAGAAAACTGAATTTTTTTTCTTTTTGCCTCGTAAACTATGAAATTACCACAAATTTTAATACAAAACATTCAATTTTTTCTATTTCTGACAATAATTTCTTTTTAAATAACTTAAATTTTCAAAAACTATCATAAAATTAATAATTAATAATAAATAATAAATAAATAATAATAATAAATAATAATTAAATAAAATTAATAATAACTATCATAAATTATGACTTATAAATTACTTTATGAATAATTTTTACAATTTTCATAATAACTAGATTGATAAAAGAATTTTAGTTAAAAATACTAAAAAAAAATTAGATTTTGGAAAAGCTACAAATGATTAAAGAAATTGAAATATTTTCAAATGTTACAAAAATTCATCGCAGAATTTCAATTATGTTCAAAAAATTAAAAACAATTCTCGTCAAAATTTCAATTATTTTTATAAATAAAAAAATTCTTCATCTAAATTCAATTATATTTAAAAATTTTAATAAAATTCTTGTCAAAACTTTGTATAAATTCAATTTTAATGAATTAATTCAAAATAATTCCATTATTTCCATAAGTAATAAAATTTTCACCGAAATTCAATTATTTTTATAAACTGGAATAAAATTCTGTGTAAAAATTTAATTATTTATATAAATAATAAAATTCTTCACATAAATACAGTTATTTTTATAAATTTCAATAAAATTCGTTGGAAAAATTAAATTATTTTTAAAATGTAATTAAATTCTTCGTAGAAATCCAAGTGTGTTGGAAAATTAAAAAAAAAATTCTTGTTAAAATTCCAAATTACTTTATAAATAATAAAATTCTTCTTCAAAATTCAATTATTTTATGGAAATTTTGAGAAAATTTAAATTATTTTCATAAGTAATAAAACTGATCGCAGAATTTTTAATGATTTTTTATACAATATATATTTTAATCGAATTCCTCGAAAAATGTAATTATTCTTAGAAATTTTATTAAAATTTGTCAAATTAAATTCATATTTTTAATATTTAATATTTTCATATTTTTTTTAATTTACTTGAAAGAAAAATTTAAAAAACAAACAATTTGGAAACATTGCAATTTTTTTGGCTTTCTTACTATTTGTACAGAAGATGACAAACCATTTTTTAGATTGAAAAATACTGATTGTCCAGAAATTGAAGTAAACAATCAAGAAAATTGCTTTTTTAAGGTCATGTCATTTTATTCATACCAATTTTTGCTCCTTACTGTGAGGTCTGCTTTCAGTCTTTTCCTTCCCTTTGACCAATAGGTTTCAATTTTCTGATATTTCTAAATATTTCTCCTATCCTATTGTTAAACAATTTTTTCTTTTATCACAAAGTCATGAAACAAAGCGTGAACGAATGAATAAAATGAAAAAAATAATAGTTCATTAGAAATAAAACTATAAAGTATTATTTCTATTGAACTATTTTCAAAATTAGTAATTACAGTTGAATTTTTATTAATAAGCCAATAAAAAAAAATATCTTCAAGAATTGCAAAGAGTTTGAAATAATTATTGACAATATTTTACATTCTGTTTTATACACTATTTCAAACATGATGTCCAACAATTCTTCTTCCCCTCTTTTTGGTCTATTAATTTTTCTACTATTTTTAACTTTCAATTTAACCAGAGGCGATTCTTCAAAATTGACAAATTGTTTGACTTCCGAATTTCAACAAGTGGTATTAATAACAAGGGACAATAGAATCGATAACAAGAAAATTGGCAAAATTATTACAGACATTACGAGATCAGTTCCAACAGTGAATCTTAATTTTAACGATGATTTCAACTGGCAAGAAACAAATTTACAAAAATCAAGATCTCTGGAAAATCCAAGAGCGTCAATTTTCATTCTGTTCATTGACACAACATTAAATCGAAACTACGAAATCTGGATTACAAATGCTTTGAAAAGTTTCACACAATTATCAAAAACCGCAACACGACCAAAGTGTTTAATTGTCCACATGGTTAGAAACGGACAATTTGCTTATCGAACATTATTTCGCGACACTTGGCGAGAGAAATTTTTGGACCTCACGATTCTGCAGATAAGGGAAGAGAATTCTGATCGAAAATTCGAAGAAAGCGGTGGAAATTCGAAACGTTGGAAAATTTACACTTTCAATCCGTTTTGGAATCAGTTTCAAGTGAAGGTGGTTTACGATTGCTTCGAATTGTTTCCGAATAAACTGATTGATCTGAACGGTTACAAAATGCGAGTGGGTTTTTATGAAGATTTTCCATTTTTGTTTGCTAGAAAAAATTCGAAAGGTGATTTTAGAATAGTCGATGGGTCACACTCGGCATTGTTTTTTGTGCTATCGGAGAAATTAAATTTCCAGTATGATGTCGTAATGAAACACGAATTTATCTTAAACCGTCGTCTACTTAGGAATGTGATAGAAATTGAAAAAATTAATATCGTTTTAAACCTTGTGACATTATTAACACTTTCGGAAAATTCATCAAAAAGTGCATTCCTAACTCCAGGTTCGTTTAATATTGTTGTACCAATTTTCGACGGAAATTCAGGCGAAGTAGTGAAATTAATTTCCAAACATGCTTTAGTCACATTTCTGAATTTTATCTTTTTCATCATTATTTTTTGGCTCGTTCTTCTGTTTTTTGAATTCGATCGTCAAATTTGGAGTCCATTCTCGATTCTCCAAATATTTTTGGGTTTTACTGTGAACAAGGAGCCGAGAAGATGGAAGCAGAGGGCGGTTTTTGCTTTCTTGCTATTTTCACAGTATTTTTTGGCAAGTTTTCTTTACACTTTTTTGACAAGAGTTGCATTGGATGATAATTCTCAACGACAAATAAAAAATCTCGATGATCTTGAAGATTTTAATCTTACCATTTCAATGCATCCGACTGTTTTCGGACGATTAAATGATAGTGATTTTAAATTGTTTGGATTTTTACAACGAAATGCTGTCTTACGTGTCGGAAAAGAGAATGGAAATTACTGTATTGACTATTTACTGAAGTACAAAAATATGACTTGTTTAATAAGAGAATCACTGGCTAGAATATTGATTAATAATTTGAAACTGGAAGATCGGTCAAAGGTGAAAATTTTAAAAGAACCAGTTCTGTCTTATTGGTGTAATTTAATATTGGAAGAGAGTTCACCTTAGGTTGAACGCATTAATGAAATACTCACGGCACTTATGGAAAATGGTTTAATGGAAAAGTGGTTGAAAACTGATTTATCGAATAGTGCAAATGAATCGGATACAAAGTCAGAATTTGTGAGATTCAATTATGATATTTTGATTGTTATCATCATTGGTTATGTTTCTTCTATACTGGTATTTTTCAGTGAAATTTCCATCAAACTATTGGAAAAATGATTGGTATACAGGGTTGCCACAAGTCAGGGAATTCAGGGAAAAGTCAGGGAAAGTAAAATTGGCTAGTGAAGTCAGGGATTTTTAGTAAATGTGCTGGAAAAAATCCAAAAATTCATAAAAAAAACTCTAAATTTTGATGTTTTTTGTTTGTCTTGTAAACTATAAAAATAACCACGAATTTTAATACAAAACCTCGAATTTTTTCTTTTTCAGGCAATAATTTCTTTTTAAATAACTTAATTTTTCAAGAACTATCATAAAATTATGATTCATAAATTATGTAATGAATAATTTTTACAATTTTCATAAATACTAGATTGATAAAAGAATTTTAATTAAAAATACTAAAAAAAATTAATTATGGAAAAGTTACAAATAATTACAGAAATTCAATAATTTATGAAATTTTTGATAAATTTCTCTGAAATAATTCAATTATTTTTGTAAATATAAAAAATTTTCACGTGAGTTCAATTATTTAGTATATAAAATTTTATGAAATTTTTTGAAAAATATCAATTATTTAAAAAGATTTTTTATAAAATTCGTCGCAAGAGTTCAGTTATTGAAAAAAATTTAACAAAGTTCTTTTTAAGAATTCAATTATTTCTAGGAAATAGTACAATTCTTCACACAAATACAGTTATTTTTATAAATTTGAATAAAATTCGTTGGAAGAATTAAATTATTTTTAAAATGTAATCAAATTCTTCAATAAATTATTTATTTTTTAATTTAAATAATTGAATTTTTCTAGAATTTTCTAATAAAAATTGATTTAAAAATGAATTAACGGATAATCGATTTATTATTATTTATGAAAGTAATTGAATTATTGACACGAATTTTATTACATTTTTTAAAAATAATTTAATTTTTTTGAGAAATTTTACTGCTTGTAAAAATAATTGAATTCTTGCGAAGGATTTTTTTAGGATTTTTGTAATTAATTAACCTATATTCTGAAAAATGTTATGGTAATTTAAATTATTACAAAACATGACAAATCCTGATATGTTACATAAAATAGTTATTGAATAAAAATTTTGTTGAAGAATTGCAAATTTTAAGGTTACAAAATAATAAAATATGTTTCAATCACGTGGAAAAATGTTTAATAAAAAAAAAAGAAACCAACACCACGCGGTATTCCCAAGCGGTCACCCATCCAAGTACTAACCGCGCTCAACGCTGCTTAACTTCGGTGATCGAACGAGAACCGGTGCATCCAGCGTGAGTTGAGCGTTGGTTGTACATAAAATTTTCGCTTTCGAACAAAAGTCGCACTGGAGAATTTATATTTACGATTGAGGTAAAGGTTTATACACAACTACATAGTGTTACGTAAAGGTAAACGCACAACTGCTTCACGAAAGTCGTCGCTCCGAACGAGATGTATGAAATAGAAAAAGAACGAAATATATGTCTGCTTTTTAATTATTATTTTTTTACGTTTCACGTCTGCATCACGAGTCACGCCCACGAAAATTTATCCCGTCAAAGTGATCGAGCAACAAATCGAAAGTGTGTAAACACCTTAAGTGTAGAATGACCTTTACGTTTTCTACGGCCAATAAAAAAATATTATATAGAGAGTAAGAACTCTCTATATAATATTTTTTCTATGCTTAAGATGTTGACCGTGTTTTGATTTACGTTTTCGGTTTGTTTACTCTATTGACAAATTGTTTTAACCGCAATTATCTTTAAATACATAAACTATTTAATAAATAACAAGTTAATTATCCGTTAACGTGCTCTACAAGTCTGAAAAAGTAAAAAAAAAACACCCGAAATAAAGTGAAAAGACCAAAAAAAATTGAATCATTCCGCATCGAATGTGAAACATAACCAAGAAATTTATTCCGGTTGTCACGCAAGAAAAGACTTCTTTTTTTCCCCTCATTTTTATGAAAAAGTGCAACTACAATTGAAAATAATGTCGAGTCAAAAAGGTTTCTACGATCATTTATACAACTCATCGCAGAAAATCAACCTGAACAATTACTTTCAAGAATACGGTGCTCAGAAGAATAAATTTTATTCCGACGAAAAGCCCAAGAATCAGAAATCAATTATCGAAATAATGGGAGTGACAATTAATTCCGAGGAGTACAATATGCTGAGAGAATATTGCAGCGTCGATAACTTGACAATTCCCGATGAAGTCGAAGTCTCCTGTCATCATAGATCCTTATACAAGGAAGTCATTGAGGGAACGAGCATTCCCGAGGACATTCCCCTTCAGACGCTAAAAGATTTGAAAACAACGATGAAATACACAAAACCAACGTGGCGTGCAACGAAATATCGAAGTGAAATAACCGTCAAATATGACGTGGAGAAAACGTGTAAAAAAATTGTCAGTCCAGGTGAGGATATTTTGGTTTACATTCGTGTTTACGCGCCATTCAAGCATCGCAGTTACAGTAAAATATCGGCTCAATTAATGAAAGTCTGCCTGAGTAATATGTTGGTGATTCTCGGTTCGCAAACATTGGCCGATGTTAGAGACAAAATCTCGTGTTTATCCGATCTTTCGATTGCCACCGACGTGAGTGAGAAGCCAGTGTTAAAAGCCGGACCGTCAGCGAAAGAAGTTTATAAATCGGGCTTTTTCTTCATCGAGGGAACGTTCTACAATGACATGAGAGATCCGACGAGTAAGGACATAAGTAGTGTCATTAGAGAGTGGGCAATTTCCCGAAATATTGGCACTTTCGACACGGCGCTTATGGAGACGACGCGAATTGACTCGTTGAAGGTGAAATTCGGCTTTCCTTGGGTCTATCAACATCAGGGAAATTGTGAGCATTTGATAGTATTCAGTGACGCGCGGCTTGTGAATTCGAACGATGATTTGCCAATTGACGCGTATCCCAGGATACATAGAATAAAACCGTACATTAATCGTTATTGCATGACGTGTGGAATGTTTAGCGTTCGATGGATTACGACCGACAATCAACGACTACCTCACGATCCATGTTTCTTCTGCGAATCGTGCTTTAAATCCTACAACTACATTAAGGGAGAGAAAATTGGATCGTTCTCCGCCTATGCCTATCCTTTTCACGCCGAGTTGATTGAGAAAGGAAACAAGAGCAGCAAATCCAACGATTCTTAACAAAATTTCAATAAATAAATCATTTTTTATAAGCGAAGGTAAATTTTATTTTAAATAAAAATTTTAAAATTAAAATTTTAAATAAAAATTTTAAAATTAAAATTTTAAATAAAAATTTTAAAATTAAAATTTTAAATAAAAATTTTAAATTTAAAAAAGAAAAAAAGCATTTAAAGCGCGCGTGAAGTTTCTTTTTTCATTGACATTGAAAAATTCCATTATTCAGAAGAATTCTACTCAAAATCACTATTTTTCTAAATATATTCAGGAAAGTCGAGAAAAAGTCAGAAAATTTTTATTTCTCAAAAGTACTAAAACAATATTCAATTTCGAAAATTCGTAAAAAAATTCTGAATCTTAGATTCCTCATAATTGAAAAGATTTTATTTATTTCAAACTTTTTCTATTTTTAACAACAATTGAACTTTACAGATTTTTATCAATTATTTTGGAACTAGCAAAATTATCCGCGGGCAAGCGCGCGGGAAAGTGCTACAATACTTATTGTAAACAATTTCAAATCATTTTAATTTAAGTAATTTTTAAAGAAATACTTATTATCACACATAAATGAAAAACTAATTAGAATTAAACTTTCAAAATATATTATATTTTTAAACTTTAAAGTATATAAATAAAAACTGTAACAAATTTCGATACTAATTTCAAATTTGGCATCAGATTTTCAAAATTGAAAATAATTAAACTTTCTTGTACGACGAAAATTGAATTTCTCAAAAATTGTTATTTGATACCTAAATTCAAAAAAAACTCCATTACGAAAATTTTAATTATTCTAAAGAATAGAGAAGGTAAAAAAAATTATTAGCTATATATAGGTATTTAACTTTCCGAACAAAGAATATAAACAATATTTTTTTAGAGAATTTCCACTACTTTTAATTCGCTAATATTGAAAAAATCAATTTTATTTAACAAAATTTTATGCAATTTATTTTTCCCAATAATTCAATTACTTTTAATAATTATAAAATTTTTCATGTAAATTCCATTTTTTCAAAAAAAAATTTTTGATTAAATTCTAAGCATAAATTTAATTATTTTCATAATCGTAAAATTCAGTTACTTTCACAAATAAAGTTTTTAACAAGAATGAAACTATTTATACTAATAAAATTTTCATAACATTTAAAAATTCATTATTTAAAACAATGTTCATAAACTTCTTATGAAGATTTCAATTCCTTTCGAAAGTAATAAAATTTTCAACAGAAATTCAATTCTTTTTAAACATTTTAATAAACTCTTCCGCAATAATTTAATTATTTTCAAAAATTTAATAAAATTATTCGAAACAAATTAATTGTTTTAAATATAATTTTAATAAAGTTTTTTTTAAATAATAAAAAAATTTGTCCCGAAAATTCAATTATTTTGAGGTGTTTCAATAAAATTTTTTTTAAAATTCAATTATTTTCATAAATAACAATATTCATCACAATAATTCAATTATTATTAAAAGTAATAAATTTCTTCTTGGAAATTCCATTATTTTAAAAAATTCTAATAAATCGTTCGCAAGAATTCAATTATTTTCATAAATAATAAAAGGTTTTTTTTGGAAAATTCAATTATTTTCAGTAAAATTTAATGAAATTTCCCACCAACATTCAACTTTTGCCAAATTTTGTAATAGAATTCTTTGTAAAATTTAATTACCTTTAAAAACTTTTCACATTTCAATGATTTTCAATATCTACTATTTTTATATAAAATAACCAATTCTAGGAAAAATTTCAATTATTTTCAACAATTTTAATAAAATTCGCCACAAGCATTTAATCATTTACCTAATTAATAAAATTCTTTGAAAGAATTAAATTATTTTTATAAATAATAAAATTCTTCGAAAGTAATTAAATTATTTTTTCAACAATTATTAATAAAACTTCTCGAAAGAATTCAATTATTTTCATAAATTACAAAATCCTTAGAAAAAGTGTAATTCTTCAAAAAATTTAATTTTTCTCAAAATTTATAAAATTTTTCAGAAAAATTCAATTATTTTACAAATTTTTTTAAAATTCTTCCCAAGAATTCAATTATTTTACAAATTTTTTAAAATTTCTTCCTAAGAATTCAATTATTTTTCAAATTTAAAAAAAAATTCTTCGCAAGAATTCAATTATTTTTATAAAAATAGAAAAATATTCCAAATAAATTTAACTATTTTTATAAATTATGAAATTCTTCAAAAAAAGTCAATTTTTCTTAAAATTTATAAAATTCTTCAGAAAATTTCATTTATTTTCAAAATTTTTTTAAAAATTCTTCGCAAGAATTTAATTATTTTAATAAATAATAAAATATTTCAAGAAAACTCAATTATTTTCATAAATAACAAAATTTGCCTAAAGAAATCAATTATTTTTGTAAATAATAAAATTCTTCTAAAAAATTCAATTATTTTTATAAATAATAACATTTTTCATTGAAAACTCAATTATTTTCAAATATTTTTTAAATTCTTCGCAAGAATTAAATTATTTTAAATTTTTTAATGAATAATAAAATTCGTAGCATAAATTCAATTTATTAGCAGGATAAGAAAAAAGTAAATATTTTTGATGAAAATTAGAAAAAACTCAGGAAAATAAAAAATATGGAATGGAATTTTTTTGTCAATTTTGTGAAGTGAATAAAACGATTTTTTTTTTGGTTTCATTTTGACATTAAAAAAATGACAATAACCCACAGAAATGAATTTTCAAAAAAAAAAAAATGAATACAGATAATTTGCTAACGGAAAGGAAACTTACGATTATTATAATTCTATTCTATTTTCTATCAAAACGTATAAAAAACAAAAAAAAATAACTATAACTAACTTCAATCTGCGGACAGAATGAATGAACGAAATACTACGAAGATTATTATAGTTAATAATTAATTAATAATAATAATTTTTTATTTAAAAATTCAAGAAATAATTGAATTTTGTAAAATTTTGGATTTTATTTTAATTGGAATTTTATAAAATTTCAATTTTCAATGAATTTCATTAGAAATTTTAAAAATAGTTTAGGTTTATAAAAAACTTTTAAATTCAAATTGTTATAAAATTTGTTATATTTTTTTAATATATATTTCACTTATGTATTAAAAATAATAATGGATTTAAAGATGAATTTTACTTAAAACACTTAAAAAATTGAATTTTAGAAGAATTATAAATGATTTCAAAAACAAGATCCTAAAGTTCTGAACTTTCAAATGAACGAAATTGATTTATTTCTTCTAAAAATTAAATTTTTATTCTAATTATTTTGCTTCACTATCCAAAAAAATTAATTATTGAGTTTGTAAAGGTAAAATTTTAGTTTTAAAATTTTTTTATGATTAGTAATTGATTAAAATATCGACAATAAAAAATATTTCGTTCATTTGAACGTTCAAAACTTTGTGATCATTCAAAAACTCAATTATGTTCAAAAGTTATTTAATATTTTCATCGAAATTTCAATTATTTTAAACATTGTTAACAAAATTTTTGGCACAGTTCAATTATTTAAAAAAAAATTTAATAAAATTCTTGCCAAAAATTCAATTATTTTCAAAAAATGTGCAGTGTTTTAATTTGTTAGCTTCCTTAAAAATTAAATTTTGAATAATATTATTAAAAAATTCTAGAAAATTAATTGAATTTTGAAAGACTTGCAGTTCAAAACAGTATTAAGTTAAATATTTATTCTGCAAAAGTTATTAAAATTTGAAAAATACTAATTAAAATTTTTTAAAGAAAAAAGTACTTGAATTCTCAATAATAATTTTAATAAATTGAAACAATTGGAAATTCTGTAAAATTTTATATTTTAAAGAATTTTATTTTTCCCTCTTTAAAAATTGTCTTTAAATATAATTATATTTTTGAAATTACATCATTTCATAAATTTACAAAAATTATTCTATTTAAATAATTCAATTCTCGTAGTTAAATTCTCAGAGGAATTGATTTAACAAAAATCTAAAAGAATAATTAAATATTTAAATCGTTATAACAGGAATTTTAGCGATTAATTAAATTTTAAAAGGTTTTAAAATTAAAGTCCTTGAAAATTTTAGGGAAGCAAAAGTTTAAAAATATTAATTTTTATTTTAAAAAATTATTAATAACATTATTTTTCATTAAAAATTCTTAAAGTTTTTCAATAATTTTATTAAAAAATTCTTTTAAAAAATAGAATTTTTGATGAATTATAGTTGCAAATTTTAGAAATAATTTTCATGAGGTTTCATGAGGTTTTTCATTGAAATTATTCGAAATTTTAATTCTTCGGGAAAAATAAATATTATGAATAAGTTTTAAAATTTTTGTTTAATAAAAAGTATTAAAGTTTTCAAAAATTTAATTCAGAAATTTCATAACATTGTTTCTTGAACAAATGAAACTATAATTTTTTTAAAAACACTTCTATTTCCGAAAATAATTTTAAAACATTGAAACAATTGTAAAGTTTGCCAACTTTAATTGAAATAAATTTTGAATTTTAATTCAAATTGCTGTTGGAAATATTTTAACATTTACTACACGAGTTGTTCAAATAATTACATTTAATGAAGGATCGTAAGAAAAATTATATTTTTTAAGAAATTAAGAATTTTCATTAAATTTGTAAAAGTAAATTTTACAAGTAAAAATGTAAAAGAAAATTTAGTTTTGGCAGTTTCTGAATAAAATAAATAAATAAATAAATACCTATTATTAAATTTAAAAAGTGAGAGTGAAAAAATAAAGAAAAATAATATCCATCAAAACATATCAAAAAATAAAAGCATAATCATGACCAACTTCAGGTCTGGACAGAATGAATGAATACGACGATTATTATAGTTAATTTACAGCTTGTTCGAAGTTTGGAAAAATTTGAAATAAGACTAATAATTATGATTTTTTTTCAGGCAGTTCGAGTTTAGATTCGAGTAGCGAAACTGGAACCGGAACGGACACATTCAAGCGATCGTTGAGTGCACGAGATAATCGAGCCAGTTCCAGTGGCGGTACAAATAAAGTCTTTCCAAAACTAGGCAAACTCGGTGGAACAATCGAGGAGTCGGCCGACATTGATAAAGAGCATCCCACATCGCAAACGCTAACCGTGGACTCCAAGCAACTTCAATTACGTCGACTTGAGAGTTACGATGGCGGTCTCATCACACAACCGGGTCACGAGCGGGAAATTCTGGCGGCCGTACTCGAGGTCAAGGTCGACCTGAAACTCGAAGTCCAACGGGTGAATCAAAAACTCGCCAAAATCGAAGACATGCTGCAGACTTTAATTAATCGAATGCCATCCGTTGGGAGTCCGTCGCAACAAACTAGTCCTTCGCAAAGAATACCACCCACGATTCCTTCATCCACAAACGGCGCTAGTTGCACTGCAGTTTCCGTTTCTCAAAGCAGCTCCGTCATTCCCAAGAGCGGAAACAGTGGAGCTGAACAGAAGCCAATAACAAGTCCAACGACGAGTGCTACAACGTTAGTTAGAGAAAGGTACACACACGGGAATTATTTTTACTCTTCTCTTCCCGGTGGGTTAGAATTTTCCAATCACATTGGAAATATATGAGGCATTTCATTTCAAACCGTTCCACCGACAAAAAACAATTGCAAGGAGATAGATTTTCTAATAATTTTTATTATATAAAACTTTAATTGTTTATAATATATTATACACTGATTCAAAAGAGAATTTCATGAGCTTTCTATTGCTATTTTTATTATTTTAAATTTTTGCCAATTTCGTAGAGAAATTCCTGTTTGAAATGTTAAACTCTTAATATCAAAAAACACCCCCCCGACGATTTTTATCAAAATTATATGAAAATAAAGCGTAAATTCTCTAGTTTCTATTCCCATTTGATATATTATGGACATTTGATGGGATTAATAGAAAAAAAATTATTTAAAAAATGTGTTTTTGAAAAATTTGACAAATAGAACGAAATTGAATGTAAGTTGAATGGGTTAAGGTTCAACTTCATACTATTTGTCAAATTTTTCAAAAACACATTTTTTAAATAATTTTTTTCTATTAATCCCATGAAATGTCCATAATATATCAAATGGGAATAGAAACTAGAGAATTTACGCTTTATTTTCATATAATTTTGATAAAAATCGTCGGGGGGGTGTTTTTTGATATTAAGAGTTTAACATTTCAAACAGGAATTTCTCTACGAAATTGTCAGAAATTTAATATAATAAAAATAGCAATAGAAAGTTCATGAAATTCTCTATTGAATTAGTGTATAATATATTATAAACAATTAAAGTTTTATATAATAAAAATTATTAGAAAATCTATCTCCTTGCGATTGTTTTTTGTCGGTGGAACGGTTTGAAATAAAATGCCTCATATATTATATTTTTCATATTTTTTTTACAAAAAATATATTTTGTTACACATTAGATTTTCAAAATTCGATATAATTCACAGCTAAGATGATTTAAATCTAAATATTCAAGTGAAATTCAATTTAAAGAACATTGAAATATCCTTGAAATTTAATTTTACAGAGTCGTTCCATTATACTTCGACTAAAGTCGTTGCCGACTAATCTTAAAAAATTGTAATATTTTGCAGGAATGATTTTAAAGATATTAGGATTACCGAACAAAACGAATATTTAAAATATTTTTTATATTGTAAAATAAGCATCTAAAGTATATGAAATCGTAAAAACTGTCACATTTTCATCTATTAGAAAATATTAAAGAAAACAAATAATTTATTGTAAAAACGTAAAAAAAATTTAGTTTTTACTAAGAATGAATTATTTTATTATTATAAATTGGTAGAAACAATTATTAATCAGAAATATTAGATAAAAAATGATTTTAAAGTTCGCCTGGCAAATAGCCTATTTTTGCAAATTTCATTCACTAAATGTGAGAAATAGAAATCATTAACAGGGTTGCCACAGGTCAGGGAAGTCAGGGAAAACTCAGGGAAAGTAAAATTGGTCAGGGAAGTCAGGGAAAAGTCAGGGATTTTTAGTAAATGAACTAGAAAAAATCGAATTTCAAAAATTCATGAAAAAACTCTAAATTTTGATGTTTTTTTGCTTGCCTCTTAAACTATAAAAATAACCACGAATTTTAATACAAAACCTTGCATTTTTTTCTATTTCAGACAATAATTTCTTTTTAAATAACTTAATTTTTAAAGAACTATCATAAAATGATGACTTATAAATTATGTAATGGATAATTTTTACAATTTTCATAAATACTAGATTGATGAAAGAATTTTAATTAAAAATACTAAAAAAAAATTTATTTTGGAAAAATTACAAACAATTACAGAAATTCAATTATTTTCAAAAGTAATAAAATTTTTCGCAGAAATTCAAATATATTTAAAAATTTTTTAAATTCTGGTCATTTCAAAGGTTCCTGAAGTTGCCATCGATGCTCAGCATCGAAAAATATTTTTTTGTACAAAACCAAAAAAATCACTTAATTTTTTCCAAAGTTTTAAGTTAAAAAAATTCTTTTAAATAGTTGTTTAATTCTTTGGTGAATAAAAGGAGTGAAATTAGTTAAATTTTTTTATTAAAAATAAGGAGAACCACTTTTCGATGCTGAGCATCGATGCCAACTTCAGGAACCTCATTTCAATTATATATATTTGAAAATAAAAAAATTCTTCTCCAAAATTCTATTATGTTCAAAATTTTGTTTTTAAATTCTCGTCAAAAGTTCAATTATCTTTATAAATAATACAATTTTTCTTCGAAATTCAATTATTTTTAAAAACATTAATAAAATTTTTGATGAATTTCTACTAAATAAACGAATTTCAAATAATTTTAGGAAAAATATCAATTATTCAAAAAGAATTTTATAAAATTCGTCGCAAGACGAATAACTGAAATTATTGAAAAAAATTAAACAAAGTTCTTTTTAAGAATTCAATTAATTTTATAAATAGTAAAATTCTTCACCGAAATTCAATTATTTTTATAAACTTGAATAACATTCGTTGGAAGATTCTTGTTAAAATTTCACAGAAATTCAATAATTTATGAAATTTTAAATAAATTTCTTTGAAATAATTCAATTATTTTCATAAATAATAAAATTTTTACGTGAGTTCAATTGTTAAATATACAAAATTTTTTAAAATTTTTGGAAAAATGTCAATTATTTAAAAATATTTTTATAAAATTCGCCGCATGAATCAATTATTTTAAAAAAATTTAACGAAGTTCTTTACAAGAATTGAATTATTTTTATAAATAATAAAATTCTTTACTGAAATTTAATTATTTTAGAAAAATTTTTTAAAATTATTTTCAAGAATAATAAAACTCATCACAGGATTTTAATTAATTTTGGATACAATATTTTAATCAAATTCCTCGAAAAATGTAATTATTCTTAAAAATTTTATTAAAATTTGTCAAAACAATTCAATTATTTAAAAATTTGTTGATAAAACTCTTTATGATAATTCAATTTTAACAAACATTTAATTATTCAATAAATTATTTATTTTTCAATTTAAAGAATTGAATTTTTCTAGAATTTTCCAATAAAAATTGATTAAAAAATGAAATTACCGCATAATCGATTTATTGGGTATGAAAATAATTGAATTATTGCAACGAATTTCATTACAATTTTTTCAAATGTAATTGAATTTTTTTGAGAAAATTTACTACTTTTAAAAATAATTTAATTCTTGCGAAGGATTTTATTGGGATTTTTGTAAATAATTAAATTTTTGTTGAAAAATTTCATGGTTATTTAAATTATAACAAGACATTAAGAATTCTTTATGTTTTGTAATAATATTCTTATAAATTGGTGAGTTTCAAAAAGGTTTGAATTTGAATGTTCTGAAGAATTTTAATTCCCGTGGAAAAGTAATAATTAAATACTTATTTAAAAATTTAGTTATTGATGTTTTCGAATAATGTTATAATTAGTGAAATTTGTAAATAAATTTAATAGAACATTTTTTTGAGTATCTAATAATTTTTAGAGTGAATCAGAATATTTTTTATGGTCAGGGAAAAAGTGAGAATTTTGTCTGGAAATCAGGGAAAAGTCGGGGAAAAATAAAATTAAATATTTGTGGCAACCCTGATTAAATTGAATAAAAGCTTATGAAATACAAAGTACCTGTGATTAACTTTTAGTTTTTCTTAACACTTAACACTTCTTAACATTCAATTCATTCTTAGTAAAATCTAAATTTTTTTTTGTTTTTATAATAAATTTTGCGTTTTCTTTAATATTTTCTAATAGATGAAAATGTGACAGTTTTTACGACTTCATATACTTTAGATGCTTATTTTACAATAAATATAAAAAATATTCAAAAAATTCGTTTTGTTCGGTAATCCTAATATCTTTAAAATCATTCCTGCAAAATATTACAATTTTTTTAAATTAGTCGACAACGACTTTAGTCGAAATATAATGGAATGACTCCATATTTCAAAATTAGTTCAATTTTAAAAGATTTGCGTCTACGATTTTGATAATTAAATGAACTTGAGAAGATTTTCATTTGGAATTTTGTAATGTTTCAATTTTAAATGAATTTGATTAGAAATTTGTAAAAAAACCTAATTTTTAAGAAACTTTTAAAAACTAAAATTTTTCTGAAATTAGTTAAATTTTGTAATATAATATTCAATTGTTTTTTTAAAAAAATGAATTTATATAGAAGAATTTTAGTTAAAGCACTAAAACAAATTGAATTTTTTGTAATAATTAGATATTACTGGAGAAATCCAATTATTTTTAAAAGTAGTAAAATTTTCATCAGAAATCCATTTTTTTAATTCTTCTTTAAAGAATTAAATAATTTTCTAAAATTTAAATGAAATTGTTTTATAAGAATTAAATTTTTTTCAAAATAATTTTAATAAAATTCTTCGTAGAAATTTAATTAATTTTTGAAAAATTTGACAAAATTAAATTATTTTTAATGTTTATTATTTTAATAAAATTTTACAAAAGAATTCAATTATTTAAAACGAATTCTAATAAAATTAGTCTCAAGAATTCAATTACTTTCAAAAGTAGTAAATTCGTTGCAAAAAGTAAATTATGTTAAAAAGTTTACAAAAATTTTAGTCAACATTTCAATTATTTTTATAATTGATACAATTTTTCTTCGAAATTCAATTATTTTAACGAACAATTTTGTAGAATTAATTTTTTTAAAAAAGTTTTCTTGCTACTGTCTCCACTGTAACTTCTTCAAAAATTATTTTCATCATTACGATTATTATTTTTAGAATTTTTAACTAAAATTCTTTAATAAATCAATTAATTTTAATACTTTTTGAACAAGTTCTTGGATAACTTTCAAATCCGTTTGTTTACAATATTCAATTTAACGAAATTTTAATTATTCATAAATTCTTCAATTAAATACATCTAAGGAAATAAAAACTTTAAATTTTATCTAAAATTTTAACTAAAATACATTGTAAAACTCAATTATTCTCGGAAAATTCCAGGAGAATTCAATTATTTAAATACAAAAAATGATAATTTATTGAATAATTCAATTCTTGTAAAGAATTTTATCAACAAATTTTTTAAATAATAGAATTTTTCGACGAATTTTATGAAAATTCTACAGAATTACATTTTTTTAGAAATTCGATTAAAATTGTATTAAAAATGGTTTAAATTCCGCAATGATTTTTTTAAATTTTTATTGTTTGGAAAAATAATTTAATTTCCATGTATGTAGAATATTATAGAAATTTTTATTTGATAATTGAATTTTTTGCCTACAAAAATAAATATTAATTAAATAATTGAATTTTCATAAAGAATTTTATCAACAAATTGTTAAATAATTGAATTCTCTTGTCCCAATTTAAATAAAATTTTTAGGAATAATTTCATTTTTTTAGAAATTCGACAAGAATTGAATATAAATTAAAAATAATTGAAATTTTTGCCAAAAGAATTTTATTATTTATAATAGTAATTAAATATTGACGAGAATTTTAGTAAATTTTTGAAAATAATTGAATTTTTGCAAAGAATTGTATTACTTTTGAAAATAATTGAATTCTTAAGACGAATTTTATTAAGAATTCTTTTTGCATATTCGAATTCTTTTGTTAAAATTTTTTGAAATAATAGATATTGAAAATAAGTGAATTTTCACAAATTATTACATAATTCTTATTCTAATCATAATTTTTTAATATTCAATCAAAGGTAAATAAAAATTGATTGGAAAATTTACTTTTTATGATCCTAAAGTTTTGAACGTTCAAATGAACGAAATATTTTTTATTGAAGATATTTTAATAAATTACTAATCATAAATAAATTTAAAAACTAAAATTTTACATTTACAAACTCAGTAATTAATTTTTTTGTTAGTGACACAAAATAATTGCAATAAAAATTTAGTGTTTAGAAGAAATAAATAAATTTCGTTCATTTGAACGTTCAGAACTTTAGGATCTTTACTTTTTTAGATTTTTAAAAATTTTTGAGGATTCATGGTCTAATAAGATTCTTCAAAAATTCGATTATTTTTATTTATATTTGTTAAAAGTTCAATTACTTTTAAAAGATTTTTCAAAAATATTCCATCTTAATAACTTTAAAAAATATGGAAATTTACAATTATTATAAAAACTTGAATTTTCTTAATTGAATTTGTGGACGAACTTTCGGAGAATTATTTGAAATTAATTGATGTAGAAATGAAGTTTACATTGAAAATTGTAGAAAAAGATTTAATTCAGGAAGGGTTTTAATTGTAATTTATAGAATTTATTAAAATTCATAAACTTTACTCTTTTTCCGTAAACTTTCATATTTGCCCTTAAAAAGAATTTTGTCAGCGAAAATAATTTTATTGTCAGTAAATTGTCAGGGAAATTGATAATAAATATATTTTTAAAAAAAATTGCGATAAACACATATTCAAAATATTAAAATCCTTAGAAATTTATTTACCTCTGTTCAATTTGAGAAAAAAATTATTACCAAAGAATTTTCAATTTAAAAAATGCTTTGGCCTAATCTTGATGATTTTTAGTTTTAATTTTTTTATTAGAAAAAATTACCAAAACCTTTGAGTTCTCTATTACAATAAAATTTAATTACAAACCGAAAAAACGGAAAAAGAATATTAAAAAATGAATAATTTATTACAATTTTTCTACATTAAAGTTTTAATATAATAAAAATTATATTTAATTTATTTTAATTTAATTTTCATGAGGTTTTGAAAACATATTCATTTTACAATTATGAAAATATTGATAATTAAATGTATTGCAGACATTTTTTTGTATCTAATTATTATTTTTAGAGTGAATCCAAATATTTGTCAGGGTCAGAGAAAAAGTCAAAGTTCTGTTTGGAAATTAAGGAAAAATAAAAATAAATTTTTATGGCAATCGTGTTAATGTAATTTTTATAGTTCTTACAAGTTCGAATAGAAGAATTTAGACTAAAAAGTTACGTTGATGAAGTTCACAACGTTTACAGTCAACGATTACTGAAGAAAAATAATTTTTTTAAGCAATTTTTTTTGTACAGAAAATAGTACACGTTTAATTTTTTGAATAATGATTTACAAAAATATTTGTGAACAAAATTTCTTATTCTTTTTGGTAGGAAAATAATTTTTTTCTTTCAATCGTTGATCATAAACGTTGCAAACTTCACCGAAGTAAAAAGTTAAGAATAAAATGCTAGTAGGCAAAAAGGTGAAAACAATTTAAGAATCGATTTTTTTTTGCAGTGATCAAGTCGCATCGACAAGCGACCGTCTTGCGTCTAAATCTTCGGATCAACAACAGCCGTCACAAGCACACCATCATCACCATCACCACCACCATCATCATCCAATCGAAAGACAAAAGGAATCCGTCTCCGAAAGACTAAGTGGAATGTCCGAATACAAATCATCGACGCGCGAGATTAATAAGGAACTTTTAGAAAGATTGGCACAAGTTTCAAGTTCGCGGGAAGACACAAGTGCACTGGGTCCCCTTATTTTAAGAAAGCGTCGAAGCAAATCAAGGGGCAAGGGAATAGCGCCCCTCGCACCTCTAGCGACGCAATCGGTGAGTCCAACGGAGGCCACGGAAACAACGCAAATGTTGGAGTCGACCGAGGATCGCGACGTGAGTGCAGAAAGAGTCGAGCGAAAAAGACCACCGCCCAGGCCTAGAGATTACTTGTGAAACTCCTCATCCTTCCAAATAAGCTTCTCAAGGCTAGTGGATATCTTAGAAATTTTTAAGCAATTTCTCCCATCACCGTCGATTGCTTACTTCCTTTTTCGAAGATAACAATCTTCCCACTCAGATACATTGGTGTAAGTTTTTGAGCTTCCTCCCAAGTTGATGAGAGAAAAGTGATAAAAAAGAAATACGTGGTTTGACCAAAAAAAAAGATAGTCGCTTTATCGTGACACTCTAGAATATTTAAATATAAATATAAATAAATATAATCATCATAAAAAAAAACGAAAGTGCAAATTGTATAAAATTAATAAAACGATAATACCGTAGAAATTTATTAAAATAAATTTTTTCAAGGATGTCGCGTTGCACCTTTTTGCTAATGTAGTTGATATCGAATTGCGCGTTACGCAAACAAAAGAGAAACGCAATTGACTTAGCGAGATGCGCCATTTTAAAGGCTTTCTTCGTGACATCGAAATTATTCCAAGAATAATTTTTATTGCGCTGTTATTACTGCGAATAAGTAATAAAGAAAATAAATAAATAAATTTACAACGCGTCTTAGAAAAATATTGTATATACTTACTACATATAAATATATATATATATATATATATATATATATATATATATATATAAAAAAATTGCAGTCGATTATACATTACGTGACAAATCCACACGCAAAAGCGCTTACAATGTAATAAGATCAATCGTGGGGATTTAATAATGAATCATTTCTTTAAGAGAGAACAGGTACCGACATGTTGACTAATCAAAAAATCACTTGGAATTCAATTATTCTTCAAACTCTGCTGCTATTTTATCATTTAAGATTTTGTTTTTAGTTTTCAATCTAGAAATTTATGATTTTAAATGTTTTCAAGTATTTTGATATTATATTCGGATGGAATTTAAGGCATTTTTAATTTTAACTAAAACTTGTTTGTTCTAAGGAATATTTTAGAATATGTATATTATTAATTTATCGATTTTTCTATTACATTTTTTACATTTCATCATTAAATTAATAAAAATTTTGAAAATTTTTGACTTTCGTCAAATTGACGTAATTTTGATGAAAATTGAACTATAATAAAAATTAAAATCTAACCCAAAAAAGAAATGGCTCATCAATTATTATTAATCTATCCAATTTTCTATTCATTGTATCATTAATTTTAGAAAACTTGACATTTTGACTTTCATCAAATTGACGTCAATTTGATGAAAATTGGACAAAAATTAAAACATAATTTTTAAAAATTCGTAAAATTTAATATATAAGTAAATTAATTTAATAAAATACAGTGATATTAATTATCACAATAAATTAAAACTTGAAAAATTCTTCAAATTATGATAAAATAAAATTGGATAAATTCAGGGATCACAGACTGTCAATTTTCACTTTTTTTTGGTGAATATTTATTTTTAATCTAAAATTTTTCAAAAACTTCATTCTTCTAGAATTTCTAAATTCAATTATTCAAGAAGTCAATAAGTCAATAATAATTATTGTTCAAGAAATATTTAAAAACTTTCAATTAAAATATTTTTAAAAATTACAACTCCAATTTTTACATTTTTTTTAGAAATTCCATTTCTTTAAAACTCCATTTTTTTAGAATTTTTTAAAAAAATAATAATTTAATAAATTAATGATTCAATTATTTAAATAGAAAATTAATTAATAATATACAACCTACATTAATAATTAATAAAGTTCGTGATCCGGCAATTTGTTCGCAGTTTGAAGTTAGTTGTTGATTGCTTTTTTGTTTCTGAACTTTTTTTTATAATTTTTTTTCCCAATATTTTCAATCTTAAAATTAATGTATGGAAAATCATCGAATTATTGTAAACAAATTTATCAAAAAAATGTGATGATAATAATAGAATTCCTTCTAAAAATGATATTAAATTCTCGTGAAGAATTTTATTAAAATTTTGAAAAATCTTATTTTAATTTTTTTGAAAAATTAAAAAAAAATTTTTTTTAAACTGAAGAAGAATTTTATTAAAATTGTATTAAAAATAATTGAATTCTTGCGAAGAATTCTATTACTATTTATAAAAATAATTGAATTGTTCGGAAGAATTTATTAAAATTTTAGAAAATAAACTAATTTTATGTTAATATTTGAAGATTTTATTAAAATTGTTTTGAAAATAATTAAATTTCTGCAAAGGATTTTGCTATTTACAAACATAAATGAATTGTTGCAAAGAATTTTACTATTTATAAAAATAATTGAAATATCGCGAAGAATTTATTAAAATTTTAAGAAATAATGAAATTCGTATGAAGAACATTATAGAAATAATTAAAAATAATGAAATTTTTTCTTCTTTTTTTAAAATAGTTTGACAATAATTGAATTATTTTTAAGGAATTTAAAATTCTTGTTGAAATAGAATTTTATGGAATTTTTTTAAAATAATTAAATTCCTTCGTGTAATTTTATTTAAATTGGATTAAGAATAATTTAATTCATTCAAAAAATTGTAGTATTTATAAAAATAATTGAATTGTTTCGAATAATTTATTAAAATTTTAGGAAATAAATAAAATTTGTGAAAATATTTTTAAATATTTGAATTCATCCGAGAAATTTAATTAAAATTGTTTTGAAAATAATTGAATTCCTGCGATGAATTTGAAAAAAAATTTTTAGTTTAACTTAATTAAAATTTTAAATTTAACTTATTCATTTCCTTAATTATTAATTTAATTTATTCTAAAAATAATTCAATTTTTCCGTAGAATTTTATCAGAATTTTTGAAAATAATTCAATTTTTCCGAAGAATTTTATCAGAATTTTTGAAAATAATTCAATTTTTCCGAAGAATTTTATCAGAATTTTTGAAAATAATTCAATTCTTTTGAGAAATTTAACTACAATTAAATTAAAAATAATTGCATTCCTTTAAAGAATTTTATTATTAATGAAAATAATTGAATTCTTGCGAAGAATTTTATTTAAAAGTTTTCAAAATCCTGATTGAATTCTTTTGAAGAATTTCTTGGAATTTTATTTAAATTGTCTGTTTTCTTTAATAATTTTAATTGAAAGTTTTGAATGTAATTGAATTTTATAAAGAATTTCTTTCAAGTTTTTAAAATGTATCGCTTATGTTAAAAATTATAATTAAATACTTTATTGTTGATGATGATTATTAAAATTGTTTTCAAAATAATTGATTTTCTGTGAAAAATTTTATTATTTATAGAAATAATTTAATTCTACTGTTTTCAAAAATAATTAAATTGTTTCCAAAAATTTATTAGAAGTTTGGAAAATAAATGAATTTTTTGGAAAAATTTTATTGAAAATTGGAAAAATTTTTACTGAATCCTTAAATGCAATTTTATTTAAAAATTGACATATAATACAATTTTTATAAACAAATTGTGGTACTTTTTTAATGTTTAAAGAAAATAATTTAATATTTTACAAGAATTTTCTTAAAAATTTGGAAAATAATTGAAATTTTTGAAATAAATTTCACAATCAATCATAGAAATAATTTATTTTTTGAAATTAAATCACGTTTCGAATTATTCTTATGAGAATTGAATGTTTGCAAAGACTTTACTAAATATTTGAATTGTTTCAATGCAGGTTATGCAAATTTCAAAGAATAATTGAATTATTTCGTGAAATTTTATTAAAATTGTATTGAAAATAATTTAATTTCTGCGAAGAATTTTACTATTTGTAAAAAGTAATTGAATTCTTTCGAAGAATGTTATTATATGTATGTAAATAATTGAATTCTTGTGAAGAGTCATTTTAAAATTTTTGAAACTATTAACAATTATAATTAAAGATTTACTAAATGTTAGTTACTAAGTTACTAAGATTTAATAAGTGAATTTTTATTTTTTGATTTTGATTATGAATTTATCCAAAAATTAAAATTTGAAAATAAGAAATTCTACTTCCGTGTAAATATTTAGCTCTACTTGAAAACATTTTTAGTATTTCTTTTTTCTTTTCTTATTTTTTTATTTCGATGTTGGGCATATGTGAATATACGTATTATTCAGCTCAGGAATTCATCGGAATTATAATAAAGATAATATATATTATATCAACTGAAATATTCTTTGATATGAAGATATATTCTCTCTTTTTTTAATTATTATTATTATGAAAAACGCTTTTTTAGAGCTAAACGCGTCAGTTTAAAAACTAACATAATATTAAACTCGAAAGTTTAGGAAAATATGAAAAGAACAAATAAAGAGCTCACTACAAATTAATCATGCTGATACTACGTAATTACGATGAGTTTGTACATTCTGTATGAAAACTTATAGTTAGGAAATATTCTCATACAAGGGTGCTCCGACCATATTTTACGAATAACAATAAAAAAAATAGTAATAATTGTATATCATATGGAATGCATGAGAGAGATTTTTATGCATAAAGGAGCAAAATAATTATTTATAATATATATTTTTTCCAAGGCCGTAACTGAAAACACACAAAAAAAATATTAGTGTGCACAAAGTTTACTCGCAATGAAATTAAAAAACAAAATCGTAGTAGAAAATTATTAATTATTTAATTTAATTATTTTTAATTATTCTTCTCTTTTTGAAAAGAAAGTGTATTTAAAAAAAGTTTTTTGTTAAAAATATTTTGTTTATGAATTTAATTTTAAGGAAGAATCAGACGTACAGTTAAAATAGTCAAGTTTCATTGTTTCGTAATTTAAAGGAAAAGGACAAATTAAATTTTAAATTCGTCTCGGTGGGAGGGCGAAGAATTTAATTTTGAACATTTAAAACCATTGAAAGTTGCATTTGAATAAAAATTACAATTTTCGGTCGATAAAAAACATTCGAATTTTAGGTTATGAAGGATTTATTATTGACAAAAAATTATATTTTTTATTCAAATGTAACTTTGAAGTGTTCAAAATGTAGAAAATTAAATTCCTCACGCTTCTACCAGGAGGAATTTGAAATTTTATTTTACTTATTTTACAAAAACCGAAATTATGACATATTGGATTAACTTTGGTTCCGATTGTTTGTCAGATTCTTCCTTAAAAAGTGAACAATTGTTATAATTATATCCATGTAGAAATATGTAAGTTTGATGGAAAAACAAAGTTTTTTTTATAACTTTAAGACAAGTTACGGTCGTGGTTAACAAATTTTTATTTAATTGTTTGTACATATGTACAGGTAGGCTTGAGGACAATGATGATGATGATGATAATGTTGATGACGAGGATGTAAGAAGAATTAAAAATGTGAGCCAAATTAGAAGATAATATTGTGATATACGTGATGTGCAACAATTCCTTTACTGCGATGATAATATTATTTAACCAGCGCCATACGTATATTTTTCTAAGATACAGTTCTCTTATATGCTGTGAATTTAATATTATCTTATATTAATATTACTCAATTTCTAAAACACGAGCTCTAAAATAATTTCAATAAAAACAAAATGATTACTTTCAATTTTTCGAAATTTAACTTTTTATCTTGATTAATATTTAGTAAATTCTTCCACAATTATTTAATAAAATTAATTAAATAGTCTTTAACGTCCGAGATACTTCATAAATAAGTCAAATTAATGAAAACGAAAACATTCGGACAAAGTAACAAATTTTAATTACTTCAACGCTTCGAAATCAAATCGATTTCCTCTTCAGGGAGTCTATTCAAAACATATATACAAAATTTAAAAAATAATAAAAATTATTTTAACAATAAATAAAAATAAATGAAGTACATATTCAAAAAATTATCTTACCAAAAAATAATAATTATATAAATGAAGAATTAAAAAAAAACATAAAATTGCAATTGTTAAGAATCTAGTTGATACTGCTTTGATGCTTTCAGATACGAAATTTCATAATAAAAACCTTAACTTAGTAAAACTGGACTTAAAACTTAATAATTATCTGGATGAATTTATTAACAAACATGTGAATAAAAGAATTATTGAAATTAATAATAGAAAATTTTCAAATAACATTAGTAATAACAACAATAATAATACACTAGTTAAGAAGATAGTTTTTCCTAATTATGGATCAATATCGGAAAATATGAAAAGATTACTCAAAACTTTTAATATTCAAACTGTTTTTAGCGTTAATTCAAAATTCAATAAATTCATTAAACTTGGTGAGGATAGGCTCGAGAGACAGAATCAATGTAATTGTGTTTATAGATTCAAATGTAACTGTGGTAAATCATATATAGGGCAGACAAAAAGACCGCTACATATTCGTAAAAAGGAACATATGAGTAATTCTAATTTAAATGACAAATATCATAATGTCATTACTAACCATTTGATAAATTCTAATAGTGACACTTCTCCACATTTTATAAAATGGGATGATTTTGATATTTTGGATATTGAACCAAGTCTTAAACGATTATTGTCAAAAATGTTTTTCGTAAAAAAAAGGAGAAAATAGTTTAAATAAAATGACCGATTTAGATAATTTTGATAAATCTTACGAAATGATTCTAAATTTTATTTCAAGTAATTAACGTGATAATACTCATTGTGTTTCATTCTCTGTTCTTATTCATCTTATTGTTTTTATTTGTTTTTGTTTGTCTCTCTTCAATTAATGTTTATTGTAAAGTGTCGTTAGAGTTTGGAGCTCAGTTTTAAATTTGACTTTGCAGTTTGCAATACATTTTATTTTGTGTTTTTTATTTTTTGTATTGTGATTTATTATTTATTTATTATTATTTATGTGTTTCTAAGATGGATTATTTATTTATTTATGGTATGTTAATTTTATTTTTTATTTATTTTCACTTATTCTGTTTATAAAATTTTTATTGATTTTTCAAAAATTTATTTATTGATTATTGTTTCTTCTTTGAGTTTATTATTTACTTATATTATTTCTAATTTTTCCAATTTGTATTTATTTCTATTGTTATTTTTGATTTTTTCTAATTCAATTTTTATAATTTTCTGATTCCAGACTCTACTCCATCGTCAGGGTTTAAATTTTAAGTTTTCGTTTATATAATTATTATTTTTTGGTAAGATAATTTTTTGAATATGTACTTTATTTATTTTTATTTATTGTTAAAATAGTTTTTATTATTTTTTTAATTTTGTATATATTTTTTGAATAGACTCCCTGAAGAGGAAATCGATTTGATTTCGAAACGTTGGAGTAAATAAAATTTGTTATTTTGTCCGAATGTTTTCGTTTTCATTAATTTGACTTATTTATTTAATAAAATATTTTTCGTTTTTTGGAAGATGTTTAAAGGTGAAAGAAAAGACACCAACTCACTTTTTTAATAAAATTGACAACGTTTCGGTATATGGTCTATCTTGACTTTTAAAACTAAAAATATATTGGAGAAATTAAAATTGTAAAAGTAAACTCGGAAAAGTAAAATTCGAATTGATATCTTGATAATAGAGATCGTGCTTTAAATTCAGTTATTACAAAGGAATTTTCATTTAATCTTTCCGAAAAATTCTCTTTTTAATAAGTGGTTGTTATAATTTTTACTTGTAAATAAATATTTTAAAGTTCCATAAGAGTTTTTATTATTTTTTATAATTTTCCTATTTAAATAAAACGAGGTAAATAATTTCGAATAAGGTAGAGATGAATCTATTTCTGTAATACTTTTACATAAATGTGTGTAAAAAGAATTTGTGTCACGCCCCGTAGAAAGGTACCAAAGAAGCAAAAAATTTGAGGTTATGTTTTTAATTTTTCAAGTAAAAATACAGAAAGAAAATCTGTTATTAATTAAAAATTATTGATCTTGAAGTCTTCATTATTTTCAAAATATTCAATAAAAATTGGTTTCAAATTCAATTGATTAAAAATAAACTTTTAATCAAGAGAAATCTAACACGACCCTAACCTACAATTTGTTTGCTTCTTAGCGGTACTTTTCTTCGGAGCGCGTCACATTTATGATATTTCGTTAAGTGTAATTTTCGCGTCTAGGGGAAAGTACTCTCTATATATATACTGACACTGAAACTAAATAGGAATTGTAAAGAAAAATAATATAAAACAATATTTCAATCATATTATTGCAAATGTGCACAATCACTGACTTTCTTGTGATACTAATACGAAAACGAAAGTGAACTAAGTTCGAATACAACTGAATTTTATTCATCTCTCACTCGAATAAACCGAGAATATAAGGTATACTGTAAAAAAAATGTACTTCACTAATTTATGAATTTTTAAATTTAGAATTTATTGAACAGTATAATAATTTTTTCGTTAATGATAAATCATTACAATGATGAATAATTGCTATATGTAAATGTCCAAGTAAGAGGTAAAAATCACAACTTTCCGTTGATGATATAATTTTTTCTTTTGCTTTTTCTGAGAGACCTTTTAGTCCGCTGCAATAACTGTCAGTGATTCTGCTTTTTTAATTTCCTTTCGGTAGAAGGGTAAGGAATTTAATTTTCTACATTTTGAACTTATATTTGAATAAAAAATATAATTTTTTGACAACGATAAATTCTTTATAACCTAAAAATTGAATCTTATTTGACGGAAAATTGTAATTGATAAAATTGAGGATTAATTAATTTATCAACGAAAGTGTTTAATTTTATTTATATCGACAAGTGTGTATGTGTATATTACAAAGGACGACTCTTTACTAAAAATTACATAAGAATTACTAAAAATTACCCATCTATACAAAACAGTCTCGCCCACATTCACACAAGAATAATTATATTGCCAACTCAATAACTTTCAACAGTAATTGCAGTGAAAGGTCTCTCTGAGTAGATAATTATATAAAAATTACTTTTGAGTACTTTCCTCTCTTGACTTTTAATTGAAAGTGAAAAACTTATGAAATTATAAATAATTATTTTTCTATTAACCATTGAATCTTCAGGGAATCGTTGAGCGATGGAACTGTGTGTACCAAAAAAGGACCTACTGATAAATTATACTAATCGTGTAATAATTTCTACGCCAAATGTTATGCGTTGTTTGAAACAGCAAAACCGTTGTAATTGTACATAACCCTAACAGCATTCGATTATTATTCAGAATATTATTTATGCGCGCAAGTTGTTTACAGTGGGAAAAAACGCAATTACTTTTGGACAAAAATCTGCCTATATACTCCTCAATTTTCAATCGATTTAAAAGCTTTTTTTAATGCTCAAGACGGTTATTAACACTACTAGACAACACTTCGTCTAAAAAAGGGGGAAAAAATTATTAACCTTGTTGTTCTGACTCAAAGTAAAAAAATATGATAATAGACGATTGTCGCTTGATTTCAGTAATACTGTCTTTAGGGCCAGTTTCGCCAATATCGATCAAAAGTTAATCAATATGAACGCACCTTTAATGCATATTCATGTATACGCGGCTTGTTCCTGTTAACAAGTCGCATTTCCGTGCGGAACGAAACGCATCTATAAAGTTCGTTAGTCGTGGATAACAGTCATTTTCAGTGTGTTTATCCAGTGTAGTTTTTAAATTTTATTTAACTTTACGATTTATGCAATAAATATAAAAATTGACGCAAGTTGTACAAGAGCGTTCTGCAAAAGAAAGTATGCTTATTTTTGCAAAGTTTCTCTCAAAAATCTCACTATTAAAAACATTTGTGTCAAATGTACGTTGTCATATTTTGTAAAAAGTGCCTATAAACAGAGGGAAATTTGTATACTAAACATATAATGAGGAATTATGACAAAACATCAGATCAGAAACCAGACTAATCATACTTAGAGGGTATCTTTTAATATTTTTAAAATAAACTTTAGATATTTGGAATCATGATAGCTCTCACACGAGCGCAAATTATGTGAGGCATATGTTTTCCCCATTATATCAAAATTTAAAACAGCAAATTTAGCACTTCCTATTTGGTGAAAAATTTAGAATTAAAAATAATTTTGTTTATTAAACCTTTCTTTCAAAGTTTTTTTTTATAAGATCTATATGAAATTTCAAAGTTAGGACATTTTTTTGAGGTTAATATTAACATTCACAATTCTTAGACAGTGATGTCTGGCAGTGCTAAAGTTCCTGACTATTTGAAAAAAAAGCTTTTAAATCCTTTAAAAATAAATAAAATTAAAATGACATACACTGAAATATCGTTTGCTATGAGGAAATAATGAAAAAGTGTAAATATTGTAACAAACCGCGTATTCTGGAGTTCAGTATTTCAAAAAGAAGAAAGATTAGCTGATACATCGGTAACTAACGTATTAAAGTTAGCTCAAATATTTACTCAGTAATAATTGTTTTGAATGAAAAGAAAATGTTTATTCTAAAATAGTACGGCAAAAATCTTGTTACAAAAAAGTTAGTGAAGAAACCGAATAATACATCAAATAATTTTTCCTAGAAAACTAAATTTACGCATTAAATTACACATTTCGTAAAAGAAAATTCATAAATTACTTTCAAATCTCTTGTATTACTTTCATGACTTATAATTGAATTATACAATACTTAAGAAATAAATTTTTTAAATCTTAAAATATTTCAGCTAACTACAATATTGATGCGTTAAAATTTAATTGTATTTTATTAATCGGCTCCTGTTCGCGAAAAATTATAATTTTCTCATTCAATCGCAAACAAAATGTTAATTAATTTTATTAGGCCTGGAAAATAAATTTTCTATTGTGATACCAATGTAATGAAAAGACGAGATAAAAATTTTGAAAAAACACTAAAGTAATTATAAGAATTTTAAACAAATGCTTAAAAAAGCCGAAACAGCGTGGTTTATAAAAAAAATTTTAAACCGTCCTAGAAGTAAAAAAATACATAATAATCAATGCTTAGGTAACTGAAGGGCCTAATGAATTTAATATAAGCTTATCGTTTATTTATTCATATGTCGAAAAATATTTATTTTTCCTACATTTGTTAATGTTCCAAATTTTAATCCAAGTTATGCAAGTAAATTTTAAACTGTTACACTGCGGAGAGAGAGAGTTTACATATCTATATAGAAAATTGTTAAATTATTCATTATTGTTATCTTAATTGCGGAAGGATATTTTATTTCAACTGTGAATATTTTTGTATAACACTTGGAGTTTTTGATATTTGATATAAAAAATTAACAGTGCATTAAGTTCTATTTTCTCTACTAGTGCCACTATTAATATTTTTCTGCAAATTTCAAACCAAGTTTTCGTAAATTTCGCACTATTTGGAAATAAAATCTCTTTCCGTATCCTATTAATTTGAAAATGATTATCAAAATTTGTGAAGAAAAAAATGTATATTAAAATTCTCAATGCGATCTCACTCTTTGCTGGGAAATTTCAAGAAAACCAGGGTATATAATACGAAGGAAAAATTTCGGTGTTACACCAAAGGAGCAGGGGACATACCGTAAGGGTACGCCTGCTGTTCCAATTTCAATTCGCTACGTCCGCTGTGCCAAGTGCTAAGATAAGATGCCAGTGTTCAATTTTATTTTACAATATATTGAAAGTGATAAATTCTCATATTTGGAATATTTTATCTCATACGTTGGCAAATTTAACTTCCGCACTAATTTGATTTTGAGTATGAAATTCTTTATAATTATAATAACCAGAAATTAAAATATGAAAAAATAATGTTGATAATTACATGATTTCTATTTCTAATTTTGATTGTTTTCTAATTTTTAAGTTTTCTAAGATTGGGTCCTACTCCTACGAACGTTTTTTTTTTTGCCAAAAGCTTTTGGCTTAAAAAAAATTACCAGCACATTAAAAAAAATTTGTAAAGAACATTTTTATTTATTTTTAAGGCAAATATGACGAGGACATAAAGACAATGAATAGAATATTTATTTACCGAAACATATTTAATAAAAAAGAACATATATGAGTGATTCTGATTTAAATGACAAATATCATAATGTCATTACTAAACATTTGACTAATTCTAATAGTGATTCCTCTCTACATTTTAATAAAATGGGATGAATTTGATATTTTAGATGTTAAACCAAATCGTAACAAACAATTACTATCAGAAATGTTTTTCATCAAAAAAGAAGGAGAGAATAGTTTAAACAAAATGACTGACTTGAATGATTTTGATAAATCGTATGAAACAGGGTGTTTACTAAGCGGGAAATCCGGGAAACAACCGGGATTTTTATACAAAACTGAGAATTTTTTCACCAAAATTAAAAAAGTTTTATTATTTTAATTTGTTTTTAAAAAATTACTTTTTATTTCAATTTTTATAGATATTTATACTCTTCTCTAACTTTGAATTAGTTAAAAAAAATTAATTTGATAGTAAAAGTCAGGCACTAATTCAAACAGATTATGTAAATAAATTTTAAAAAATTATGGAGTTATAATAGAAAATTGAATTCTCGCAAATTTTTTTTTAAATTCTGAAAAATAAAATTGTTGAAATTTTTCAATTCCATTGTTTCAAGATAATTTAATTTTTCTAAACAAATAATTAAAAAATTTTGAAATAATTGAAATTTCTTTACATTTTTTTTTAAATAATTTAATTCTTTGAAAGAATTTTTTTTTAATTTTTCGAAAATAATGTTAGTGGCCGTAATTATAATTTTATTTTTAAAATATAAATTATTATTTAATTACTTATGTTCGAAATCAAATTTAAATTTTATGAGAAAAGAAAACCGGGAAAAAATTAGGCCATAATCGGGAAAAACCGGGAATTATGTTGAATAAAAATAGTAGACACCCTGGAAATAAATTTTGGATTTTATTTCCAGTAATTTAACGTAATAAATACTCATTGAGTTTCGTTTTCTGTTTGTAGTTAATTTAATGTTTTTATTTATTATTGTTTTTCTCTCTTTTATAAAAGTTCGTCGTAAGGACCCGATAGAGTTTGGAGCTCAGTTTAAAATTTGACTTTGCAATTTACAATAACGTTAGTTTACATAATTTGATAAATTATTTTTTTTTATTTTATTGCAAACTGTTATTTATTTTGGTAAGATAATTAGTCATTAATTTTATTTTATTCATTGTTATATTAGTTTTATTTTTCATTATTATTTTAATTTATTATAAAATTTTTTGATAGACTACTTGAAGAGGAAATTAATTAGATTTCGAAACGTTGGAGTAAATAAATATTTTATTCACTGTCCGAATGTTTTCGTTCTATTTACCTTAATTTATAAAGGATCTCGAACGTTAAAGATTATTTAGCAAATTGTTTATTTTAAATGTTTTAAATTTAATTTTTTTAAATGTTCAAAACTAAATTCTTTGCCTTCTTAAAATTTACTACTTTTCCTATTTTAAATTACAAAATTTTGACATTAGACTATAACTTTTTGTTTTGACTGTGTCCGCCAGATTTATTTTTTAAACAAATTTTGAGATTCTCTTTCCAGTAAAATAATTTGCTACATATGTGAGTCGAAATACTTTCAGTATTTTTTATTTGATTTTATGTAAATTGATATTTATAACCGATTTTACAAAAATGTACAGTTATATAATACGTTATAGTAAATATAGAGCTATTAGGAAGTTTATCTGAATGCAAATTTTGAGTAAAATCAGGAAATCGTTTATTGTGAATGGAACGAAATGTGATATTAACAAACACTTTTTATAATATCTACTTTGCAGTATAAAAGAGCAATTGTCTTTGTGCAAGGGAATTAGAAATAGTTCAGATTTTTTTTAGAAATTCTTATCATTATTACTCTAAACATTCTTTATTTATATATATAATTTATCGCTAGGAAAAATAATGATTTTAATCTATTTCGTTTGATTTTACGATATTTTTTATTGTACGTGTTACATTTGAATTGGTAAAAATATTTAATACTAATTTGAATTTTGTGACTGACATTCTTCAACTTTTCTACTAAGCTACTTTTCTTCAGTACCACGTATCTTCGTTTTAATTTAATTTCTACTGGAAAAAAGAAAGAACTTTTGTATAAATTTCACCCTTGCACAAAGTCCAAAGAATATTAATTGTAAACAATAAGAATAACGAAAAAAATAATAATAGTTACATAATAATGATGCTGTATTTGTTACGAGAACACGTCTCCAAATGGCGAGTGCTTGGATTTTTTAACAGCTCCTTATGTTTAGAGCATGAGAGATTATATGCGCGAAAAAAGTGAAAATCAAAAATTGTAATGAGTTTGAAGCAAAAAAAAAGCGAAATTGGAAAAACATTCAGATTCTGTATATAAAATGTACTTTTAACAGAATCTTAGAAATTGAATAATAAAGTTATTTCAACTTTATTGTTAATTTCCCACTGCATCAATGTATTTAATTAAATTATCAACATTCGTATTTTAATTAAATATTGATGCAAAAAATTGTATAAAGAAGTAAATAGAGTGGAATAGATAGAAATAGCTCCTTGACAAAAATCATGTTAGAATTTATTTTCTAGTGAGATTTTAAAAAAAAGAAACTTTCATTTTATAACGAGCATTTTCAAAAATCTTGGTTTATTAAAAAAAAAAAGATTACATCTCACTGATAACTCTTCGAATTATGTATACATAATAGAAAAATTTCCATATATATAAAATATATGTTATAATGTAATTCTTTTATGACGATTTATTTTCAAATGAAATTTGCTTAAATATAATGAAATCTTTATTTCTTTGCACTGCCACTTGTTTTTTCTAGGATGTGAATATAAAAGCCGGGAGTTTTACATTCCTCGATGGATTTGAAATCACCATAAATAGTGTGCTTGGCTCGATGATGGAAAGCTTCCATAAGCATATCACGAAAAACAGTCAACTTGTGAGGATAATAGGATAATCGAAATTGGCAAACGCTGTCTGATTGATTGCTATTTTCCTCATTTAATGATATTATATAGTCTAGCGTTACTAAAGTTGGCTTTCCACTTGTGTATAGTACAGATGTAATAATCTGCTGCAAATGTTTACTCTGAAAATGATTTTTTAAATTATACATATTATATTTATAATAATTAGTAAACAATAAAAGAATGAAGAAATTAATTGTATATTACATTGTAATAAACGCATTGCGTTGGTGTCTCTCCTGTTGCAATTGCATTATCATAATTTCTATGATCTATTAGTAGCAATCCACCGGGCTTCACGCAGCGTTCGAAATTAGACAAAGCTTGTCTGAAAGTAATTTTTTTTTATTAGTGATATTTATTAAGCTTTTTGTTTCAGAATTCTAAATAGTTTGTTTCTTTACTTCTGCTCTCTTTGATCACCGAAAGAATCAAGTAGATGAGCAAAACTGTTTCCTAAACAGATCACAGCATCAAAACCATCATGTATCAAGTGGGAGATGTCATCGTACAGAGTCAACCAGTTGGCTTCTTCAATCACTAAAGTAATTGTGAATTTTAATCATTTTCATACATTTTACGTTGGTCATAAAATTCAACTTAACATACTGTACTAAAATATTTGGTTTTATGTTTTGGTAGAGAAGCAAAAAAATTAATATAGGCCGAGACGTATGTATAAAGCAAGACAAAAAATTTCTCTTCGTCAATCTCTGACCCCCCACAATACGATAACATTTAAATAGAATTTCTCATTTTTATATTCTCCTCTCCAAGATGAAGATAAGAATTAATTCTGTTTTTCGCTAAATGGATTTGAGACTGAGCACAATATTAGTAATATTAATAAATGATCTTTCACAATCATCCTTGTGTATTGTTTTCTCGCTATCACTATATTTTTCATTTTTACACGAAATTTACTGTTTTAGATTTAGTTTCGAGAAAAATAGATTTGAATATTCTAGATGTTTAAAAACATCTTTACAAAAATTAAAGATTTCTTTCCGTTCTTGTTCTTTTTAACACATCTTATGATTGAGAAGAATTAAATATTAGTTAGGACCTAAAGATGCAACCTCCAAAAAAAAGGAATAATATCTTAAACTATGGATGTAGACGTACCCCATTTATCAAAAGCCGGTTCCTTTCTTCTATTCCATCTTGATTTCAGAGCGTACTTTAACATTTTATCTGAAGCATCAACGCTAACAACTTCGAAACCTTCTTCTAGAAGCATTACAGAATCGACACCTGTACCACATGCAACATCTAAAATTCTGTGACATCCTCTTTTACGAAGTAGACCGACGAGAAAGTCGCGATAATTTTGCTTCCTCTGATTTTTATCGCCTATAAAAACCTCCCAAACTTTGGCTGCCGTTCCATCTGCATACTGATCTCTCACACCTTCTGCTGCTGTTCCCAAAGAACGGGTATGAAATACGTTGTCCATGTTTCTCTTCCTATGTATGTAAAAAATTCCATTGCATACAATTCCATTGTATTCCAAAAAATTTCAATATAAAATAATTATTTTCGTAGATCAGAAAATTATAAAAAAATACTTGTCAATTATTGCTTTCTATTTTAATTGAAAATACACCAAAAAAAATTCTTGTTTTAAAAGGACAATTCCTCTTCTAAAATCCTCTCACATTTTATTCTTAAATTATGAATATTACTCTTCATTGGAGACTATTCCTCTACTCTTAAAGAGGAATTACTCTTAACTGGAGAATAATCCTCTTGAAATAAGAGGACGTTTTTTGATCCATATACAAGAGGAAAATATAAATTGAAATAAGAGGAATCCTCTTAAAACAAGAATATTTTTTTTCGATGTATTTTTGACACATAAGTAAAATAATTTATGTGTCATAAAAATTTACACATGTCTACAAAATTTTGGACTTTGTCAGACACATTAAATTGCATTAGAAATTACACAGGAAAAAAGAAGTGTTATTTTAACACTAAAAGTAGTGTTAAAACTACACGCAACATTTTTAACCGACGCTGTGTGGTTTTAACACTACATTGGTGTTAAAATAACAATAGAGACTGTCAAATTAACACTAGAGGGCGTTAAATTAATATACATTTTAAATGGGATTAAAATAACACTAAAATTATGTTAAAACAACATAATCTGAAAACTACACTCAACACATTTAACACTTTTTTTTTCAGTGTACTATATTGCAGGGCTCGGATTGTGCGACTTTTTCGAGATTTTTTTAGTAAAATGCGACTGAAATTTTTTAAATTTTCAGAAAATTAAAGTTAAAGGAAAAAGTTTTAGTCTAAAAAATGTTCTGTTAAGTTTATTTACAGATTTCATTCAAATTCTTCAAAAAAACACCAATAACTTCTTTTTTAATGAAATATTTAATTACTATTTTTCCATAAGAATTAAAATTCTTCAAAAGATTCAAATTCCAAGCTTTTTGAAATTAAACTACTTATAAAAAAATTGTTATAAGACATGAAGACATCAATGTCTTCATGTTTTATAATAATTAAAGATGACTGAGTGATAAAATCATTATTTTATATGATAAGATTTTATAAAGAAAAAAATTGAAAATAATTGAATTTCTAGAATGAATTTTTTTATTTATAAAGATAATTTTAAAATTTAACAATAATTTTATTAAAATTCTTTGCAAATAATTGAATTTCAGAGATGAATTTTATTATTTATATAAATGATTAAAATTTTGAACAGATGTTTTTTAGAAACGATTAAAAGTAATTGAATTTTGAAGAAGAATTATTTTTAAATTTTTAAAAATAATTGAAATTGTTGGGAGAATTTAAAAAAAATTTGAAAATAATTAAATTTTTGCGATAAAATTTCTTATTTTTTAAGACGAACTGAATTTTGCAAAGAATTTTATCAAAACTTTTAAAAATAATTAAATTTCCATGATTAATTTTATTATTTATGAAGATAATGATAATTTTGACAAAAAATTAAAAAAATTTTTTGAAAATAATTTTATTAAAATTCTTTGAAAATAATTAAAATATAGAGAAGAATTTTATTATTTATAAAGATAATTGAATTTTTGAACAAGTTTTTTTAACATGTTTAAAAGTAATTAAATTGTGAAGAAGAATTTAAAAATAATTGAAATTTTGAAAATTAAAAAAAAAATTTTGATGACGAATTTTATTATTTATAAAATTTTGACGAGAATTTTGAAAAATTTTTGAATATAATTGATTTTTTGCGAAGAATTTCATTATTTTTGAAAATAAATTAATTTTAGAGAAGAATTTTATTTTATTATTTATAAAGATAATTGAAATTTTGAACAATTTTTTAAAAAATGTTAAAAATACCTAATTAAAAATTTGCCATGCATTTTATTAAATTTTATTAAATATTATTCCAGATTGTTTGATGTTAAAGTATGTGTTGGCGAGAAATGTGATTTTTTTACAATTTTGACAATTTCGAGTTCTTTTTTCTAAAATTTCATTCGACTTTTTCCGACGTTTTCGGAAATTTTATTCGACTTTTCGTGACTTTTGTTGTGAATTTATGCGACTAAAGCGACTTTTTTGAGTCTTAAAGACGATTCGAGCTCTGATTTTGGTATAAGGATACCAAAATTGTAATTTCTAATGCGATTTTTTATGCTGAATCCGAAAAAGACCTTAAAAAATTGTAAAATATCTGTGCGGTAAAGTTGAAAAGTACCATTGAGAAAATTTTTTTTTAATTAAAAAAAAGTAGTCAACCAAAAAAATGTGACGCGATCTGAAGAAAGGGACCTTAGAAGCAAAAAATTATAAGTTATGTTTGCAATTTTTTAAATAAAAATACCAACAGAGAATTAACTGATAATATGATTTATTGATGTTTAAGTTTTCATTATAACTGAAATATTTAATAAACACTGGTTTTAATTTGAAAAAAGTAAAAAGAAACTTTTAATCAACAAAAAAGTAACACTAACATAACCTTAAAAGTGATTTGTTTTTTAAGGTCCCTATCTTCAGATCGCGTCACAAATATGTTTGAATTCAACATATTTTAAAGTTGAATTAAACATACCTTTTTTATAAAAAAATATTTTTATTATTAAATAATTATGTTAAACATAATTGAATTAAATTTTAATTAAATTCAAAGATAATTTTTGGTTGACTGTATAACAAAGATAATTATGTTTCATTTAAATATATTGTTTTTTCAGTGTCTTATGTTCTTATAATTACAAAACACAACAACATGTTACTATCTTACAAAATGTTGAATATTTAAAAAAAAGACTAAACTGTAGGAATAAATAAATTATTTACTTTACAAAATTATTAAAAATTTTTTTTTAATTCTGAAAAAATTGTGTTTCTTAAAAATTTTAAATCAAAATTTAAATTCAAAATTTTTAATCTATAATAAATAAATGTCGAAAAAATTACAACTAAAATATTTTTCAGAATTAAAGTTTCAATTAATATTCTTAAACATGAGAAACATTTTTTAATATTCTATAAAATTAGAGTTTTCAAATATTTCAGTCCAACTTTTCAAAGATTAATTGTTTAATTTTTATAGACTTCAATTAAATTTATAATAAATTAAATTAAAAATTTTTAAAAAGAATTAAAATTTCCAAAAGTTCAACTAAGAATAATTTAATTTATTAATAATTTTACTGAAATTTTTGTAAAAGTTGACCACGTTTATTTTTAAAATAAGTAACTTATTTATAATAAGTTATAATTTTAATTTATTAAAATTTTTAATTACATTTTTGCTTAAAAAACTTAAAATATTTCTCCATTATTATTTTCCCCTAAAGTTTTTTTAGGAAGCGGGGAAAAAGTTTGATATTTTTTTCTCAGAAGTAAATGCATTTCAAAAATTGATTTTTGTATATTTGGACGAAGGATTTAATAATGTTTATTCTTTTAATATAGAAACTAAATTTTTAAACAAAAATTATATTTAAAAGTCATCTAGTAAAACAACATAACATTCACTTGACATAAATTACATTTTATACAAAAAATTAATTTAACATTAATTTTATTATTTGGCATAAAACTCATTTGAGATGAATTTCATTTGACATAAAATTTACTTGTACATAAATTTAATTAGAAATAAAATTTACCTTTTACATAAATTTCATTTGACATAAAAATACCAGGCGGGAATTTTAAAACTGTCCAATCACAATTTTTTAATGAAATATTTAATTGTTTGCTTTTAAAATTGACACCTTTTTTTTGTCACTTGAATTTTATGTCAAATGCCACATAACTTTAATGTAACTTTTAATGTCAAATATTTGTGTAAAATAAATTTTATGGCAAATGAATTTGATTTATTCACCAATTTAGAAAAAAATAGCAAACAAGATATTATATTATTTTTAGATTAAAAGAGGGTAGCTTCTGATAAAAAAATAAAAATTAAATTTTGCTTTCTTCAAGGTCAAGTTAAAAAAATATTTCCGTCACATATGTCACATTTAAATAACAGCAAAATCCATTAACATATATAACTGTAAAAATTATTTCGAACAAACATGTTGGGCAATATCTCATCTCTTAAATTGTTTTTCGAAAATATTTTTCTATAAATCGAATTAGCAATCTAAATAGAAATTACAATTACATTCGAATTTTCTTGATACAATTTATTTTTTAGCTCGTGAGTCTTTTTCATAGGTAAACATTTACATATATGTAAATGATTTTAAACATCAATTTTAATTCACACAATTGTAATACAGAGAATGAAACATTTCTTATAAAATTTAATCGAAAAAATGACAAAAAGTTTTATATTATGACTTGGTAATTATTTTCAAAATTTTATTCTTATTCTTAAGTTTACTAAATGATTTTATCGAAATATTTTCTTTTATAAAGTTACCAGATTTTTATTTACTAAAAACGATTTAATAAATATTTAATAATTTTACTAAAAACGATTTGAATTTAAACGAAAAAAAAGTTTATTTGATTCGAATAATCGAGCACTTGTCTGCTATCAAGTAAATATTTACTTGAATCAATATAATAATTTTTATTTATTTCAATTAAAGTCGTATTTTCATCAAATAATGAAATTAAGACAAAATTTATTCGACTCGAATTTAAAATTAAAATATCTACCTTTATGGGCAAGAAAAAAGTTATTTTATTTTTTCGTTCAAAAATAAGAAAAATTATATATTCTTGATTATGAAAAATAATGCATCACTTTTTTCAAGCACTGCATTTTTACTATTCTAAATTGATAGCGACTAAAATATTATATTTTGAAAACGAACTTAAAATGATGAAATATGTATATTGGAGATAAACCACAAACATTAAATTTAATAGCAAAATAGTAATTTAAATAATAAATATTATTTTTTATATTTATTAGAACGTAAATATTAAAAGTTAATTTTTCTTCCCTTTATATTTTGCATACATATTAAATTAGAAAAATTATTCTCAATTTTCGCATTTAGATAAATGACAAGAAAGTTGGCGGATAATATAATTCAGCATATGTCATAAAAATATAAAAAGACACAAAAAAAAATGTGAGATAAGAAACTTTCTGAAAGTGATTAAGAAATATAAGGAAATTAAGTGAAAAAAATAAACTTTGTTTTTTGTAACAATTATAATAATATCTACTTGCAATTTTCACAATGATGAAGATATGAAGAAAAATGAAAATGTCCTCAGAAAAAAAAATGAGCAGAAATGTGGAGGAATACTGGCCCGAGTTGGTAACAATCGGACAATTATATATACGATGATATAGTTGAAGCTCAAGATTCGATTGGGGTGGGGAGGTTCATATGATAACAGAAAAACCCTAAAAAGCAAGTGTAAGTATGAATAGTTAATTTCTACGTCATCTTATAAAGTATATATCGCAAGTATGTGGCGATTCTTTAAATTAATTTCATCATTACATAACAATTATCAAATTATTTATTTGAAAATTTTACGATTCTACATTTCGCGCACCAATTCGCATCAAATTTTCAATTCGCATTTAAAATTCAAATATATACAAGTTTTTTTCATTTTTTTAATCTTCAAAAAAAATATATCTTCATTTAGCCCAAATTTAATCAATAAAAATACAACATGCATTTTATCATTTTTATTTTATTTTACAGAGAAACTGTTAAATTTTTTTTGTTTTTTAATTATTATCACGGTAAATCGTTAGGTATTAAAATAACACCAAAAAGGATTAAAATAATCCAATTTAGTGTTATTTTAATCCATTTTGGTGTTATTTTAATACCTAACGATTTACCGTGATTACAAAAATTATATAAAATTTTGCTTACACTATAAAAAAGAAAAAAAATTTATACCTAAATCTTGAACGTTTATAAATTCCAAAAATATCTTTATTTATTTATCGTCGAAGCAACTGCAATGCCGCACATCTGCAAATATTCGTTAAAAAGCAGGGATGCCATCAAAATTAAATTTCACTCTTACCTGACTTTCCCCTGATTTCCAGACAAAATTTTTATTTCGAAAAAAAATTGATAAATTTCATTTACAATTCAATTATTTTCATAAATAATAAAACTCATCGAAGAATTTCAATTACTTTTGAAAATTTCAATTTAAATTAATTGCAATTTGATTTATTGTAATTTTTGGAAACAATTGAATTCTTCTCAAGAAGAAAATAATTAATTAAAAAAAATGTTATTAAATAATTGATTTTTTCGAGGAATTGAAATTGAATTTTTAAGAATAATTACATTTTTTTAAACAATTCCTGTCGAATTGTATTAAAAATAATTGAATTCTTAGCAATTATTAAATTATTTTTATAAATAAAAATTCCTCAATTATTTATTTAATTAATTATTTTCATAAATATCAAAATTTTTAACTTTTTTGAAACATTTTAATAGAATTTTTTGCAATAATTCAATTATTTTCATAAATAATAAATCAGTTATTTAGAAAAATGTTTTTTTTAATTCTTTCGAAAAAATCAATTATTTCCAAAAATTACAATAAATTAAATTACAATTAATTTAAATTTTCGGAAATATTGAAAATATTAAATATCGAAAATATTAAAAATATTGAAAGTAATTGAATTTTAAAAAATTAGAACAAAATAAATCAGAGATTTTAAAGTTTCTAGAAAACATTTTTAATAATATTTTTAAAACCTATTTTTCACTAATTTTTATTTTTATTGAATTTGCACTTGAAGATTATTTATCAAAATTTTTTAGAAATCAGCATTACTTGCAAAATTTTGAATTAAAATTCCTTAAAAGTTAGTTTTAAAAAATTGTAATAAATTTCTTGAAATGATGATTTATTTTTAATTGAAATTTACAAAATTTTGATGAAACTTTTTAAAAGAATAAAATTATTTTATAAAAATAATAATTAAGTTCGGTTACTTTTAAGAATTGAAAAATAATTCCATTATTTTCGACAATTTTATTTTTAAATCAATATATTATCAAATTTTTAAATAAAATTCCTCCAAAAAATTAAATAGTTTTCAAATAATTCAGATAAAATTCTTCGAAACAAATTCAATTATTTTATGAATTACAAAAATTCTCAATAAAAATTCAATTATTTTCAAAATTATTGAAAAATAATTCAAAATTTTATAAAATGTTTTAAAAAATAATGAAGTTTTTTGAAAATATAGAAAAATTAATCAATGTTTAGGAAGAATTTTAATTATAAATAAATTATATCTGAAAAATTCTAAAGCAGTAAAATTTTTAAAAAATTTTATTTACCTTATTCGAAGGTAATTGAATCTTAAAAAATTATGATAAAACAATTCTAAGAATTAGTCTTTTATTAATATTGTAATGTAATTTTTCGAAGTAATTGGAAAATTTTGTATAATTAAACAAAATCATTCTTAGAAAAGTTTTATTTAAACATATTGAATATGATTATTTTCTCCAAAAATGTTACAAATAATTCTAAGAAATTTTTATGTTGAAAATATTGAAAATAATTGAATTTTAAAAAGTAATAAAAATAATTGAATTTTCAAAAATATTTAAAATAACTGAATTTTAAAAAAATTTGAAAGTAATAATTCAGAGAATTACATTCTTATTTTTAAAACCTATTTTAATTTTTTTTTATTTTTATTGAATTTACACTTGAAGATTATTCATTAAAATTTTCGAGAATTCAATATTATTTGCAAAACTTACAATTAACATTCCTTAAAGGTAAATTTTTAAAAATAGTAATAAAATATTTGAAAAGATAATTTAATTCGAATTAAATTTTACACAATTTTAATGAAATTTCTTAAAAGAAGACAATCATTTTTAAAAACATTTACAAAATTTGATTATTTTCAAGAATATAAACATGAATTCAATTATTTTCGTCAATTTTCATTAAAATTATTTATAAAAAAAAATTCTATTTTCAAAATTTTTAATAAAATTTGTTCAAAAAATTGAATTGTTTTCAAAAATTTCCATAAAATTCTTCGAAAAGCTTCAATTATTTAATGAAACGTAAAATCCTCGTGAAGAATTACAATTATTTTCGTAAGTAAAAAAATTCTTCGTAAGATTAAAATATTTTTATAAATAATCAAATTCTATCAGAGAAATTTTTTTTTTCATAAATTTTTATAAAAATTTAATTCTTTTTAATACTATTATATGTGAAAAAATTTAATTACTTTTGCAGATAAAAAAATTATCATGGAATTCGATTATACAAAAAAAATAATAAAATTCGTTACAAGAGTTGAATTATTTTTAATACAATTTTAAGTTAGTTTTGTGAAAAATTTAATTACTTTTCAAAATATTTTTAAAAGTCTTCGAAAAAAAAAATTATGGATTTTTTAAAATTTTATTGAAATTCTTTGCAAAAATTCCATTATTTCCAAAAATTACATTAAATTTAAATTTTCGGAAATATTGAAAATATTGAAAATAATTGAATTTTAAAAAATTAGAACAAAATAAATCAGAGATTTATAGTTTCTTGAAAACTCTTTTAATAATATTTTTAAAACCTATTTTGCATTACTTTTCGTTTTTATTGAATTAACACTTGAAGATTATTTATTAAAATTTTCGAAAATTCAATATTATTTCCAAAATTTCCAATTAAAATTCTTTAAAAGTTAATTTTCGAAAATTCTTATAATATACTTGAAAAGATGATTTTTTTAACTAAAAATATTTCTTAAAAGAAGACCATTTTTTTTCAAAATATTTATTAAATTCGATTATTTTCAAAAATTGAAATATAAATTCAACAATTTTCATATTTTTTTTTGTTGAAAATCATTATATTCATGATTTTAAATAAAATTCCTTCAAAAAATTGAATTATTTTTGAAAATTAACATAAAATTCTTCGAAAAAAATTCAATTATTTTTTGAATTATAAAATCATGGATAAAATTGAAATAAAATACTGGAAAAGATGATTTAGTTAGAATTACAATTTTTTTCGAATTTTTCGAGAAATCTTGCTCACCGACTTTATGTTTAACTAGCAAATGAAACGCGCGCGGAACGTAGTATTTAACTTGATACTGTTATACAAATTACAAAATTTTTTATTAACAAACATAATTTTTTTAAATAATTTCATAATCAAAATTTTTAAAAAATCACTTTTTAAGTACAAAATTATTTATTACTGTTCATATTGTCAAAAATTTTATTGAAATTTCACGAAAGAATTTCAATATTTCCTAAAATTTTAACAAATCTTTCTAAATAAAAATAATTAAATTATTTTAAATAGTAAAATTTTTCGCAAGAATTCAATTATTTTTAATACAATTTAAAAAAAATTCTTCTCCATAAAATTTTAATTATTTTTAAAATGTTTAATTAAAATTATTAAAGGAACTCCATTATTTGACAAAAAAAATCAAAGAAATTCTGCAAAAAGAATTTAATTAGAATTTTTAAAAATTTAAACAAAATTCTCCGCAAGATTTAAGTTATTTTCCTAAATAGTGGAATTTTGTGAAGGAATTCTATTATTATTAAATTTTTTGATAAAATTTTTTGCAATAATTCGATGATTTTCAATACATTAATTAAAAAATTTAAAATATTTGAAAAGAAAAATTACAAAAAAGTTAAGAAACAAAAAATCAAACAGCAACTATAACAATTATGATTACGAATTAAAATTACAATTTATATTCTCATTCATTATAAATTAATCAATTATCTTTGTCAACTATTAAAAGAATACAATTGATATTCTTAATTATTTTCAGTATCAAATTTAAAAAAGAAATTACAGAAAAAAGTTAATTGAGCCAAAACATTTATCATCTATCTCTAAAAAAATAAATTTTTATTAAAGATTATGTTTAAAAAATTAAGAAATTATTCCAGTTTTTTAAACTTTTTTTAATAACATTTAACATTTTGTTAAATAATTTTCAAATTTGGTTAGAAATAAATAAAAGAAATTATAGAAATTCGATTTGTCCGACAAAATGTTTTTGACAACACTTTATATTGTTTAATAGAAAAGAATGAAAGAAATTTTCATGATTTTGATTTGCTACCAGCACCTGCTTTGCTTAATTTTAGAAATTAAATTTAAATGTTAAATATTTTTTGTTTTAAATCCAATATCGAATTTTCAAAAATTAAGTAGGACTGGTAACTGGATGCAAGTTTCAGTTTCATAAAAATACTTAACTTTTAAAATTTTATTTCTAAAGTTAATTTATTATTAAAAAATACTAAATAATTAATTCTTATTATCTATTAATCAATACTGATTAAAAATATAATATTTTGATTTTGTTAAAAAAATTTTGATAATAAATAGAAATTATGCAAAAAAATACTACAAATTTTATAAAAACAATATGATTTTCAAAATTAATTACAAAATGGAAGTTTAAAAAAAATGTTGATGGAGAAATATAAATAGTTTAAATTACTTTATTTTTTCTTCGTCTTTAAATACAGAAAAAGAAATTATGCAAATTTTTTCATTAATTTCCAGATTAAACTCAAAATAAATTGATTTTTAGAAAGTTAAAAAATTAAATCTTATTAAAGAAATTCTTCAAATGAAATTAAATATTTTGTTCTTTAATAAAAAAATGTGAATTGTGAATAGACATGATTATTATATGAGAAAGTACACAAGCATTTTTTTAGCTAGTAAAATATAAAATATCTTTATATACATAAAAAAACAAAAATTGTAATTATTAAATACACAAATTCTTCCTACACATTTTTTGTTATTAATTTAAAATAGAAAAAACATTATTGTTAAAAATTGTAATTAAAAACGAAAATTTCATAACTTTTTATTTCAAAAGAAACTAATAATTTTTAAAATATAAACAAAAAATAATTATAAAATTTCTAAATCAACATTATGAAAATTTCTTACCTTGTTTTATAAAAGCAATATCTATTAACCTATTTTCTTAATAAACAATAAAAATTGATATTGACAAATCGAAAAACCAAAGTGTTTTGAAAAAGAAAAAAAAACAAAAGCATATACAAAAACTAACTTCATACTGCGAACAGAATGAATAAAATCCCCACAGACTTTAATATAGTTAATTAATTTTAAAAACATAGTCTTGAGAAAAACGCGTCCGTAAAAAAAGTTTCAAAACCACTTTACTTATAGTAAAAATGTTTTTCATTGAACTTACATTAAATCGTCTATTCCAGGCCGAAATAATAAATTTTCTCCATCTTCAGCACTTTCCAGAAATTTTTTTTTTTTTGTCTTGTTCATTCACAATAGGCAGTTAGAAAAAAAAATTACAGACGCTTCGATAATGTTTACAAACTTGAATGTAGAAGAAAGGTAAATAATGCAGAGATATATGCAAGAAAAAAACCAAAATTCTGGTGTAAAATTCTATAATTAGAGTAGCACATGATACATGATGCATATAATAGTCCCACAGGTAAATATGTATTTAATAGAATGTTTCGTCGACCTTACCATTAAATTATTGAAATTCTAAAAGACGAAAAAAATTCTTTCTCTGAACTTGCAGTAGAAACAGATATCAATAAACTACAAGTTTATTTAATAGATAACCACATGATAAATTCATCTCTCTACAATAATTATATATTAATTATAATAATTAATTAATTATAATTAATTATTATATTCCTTGAGTTGAATATATTCAGGGAAGGTCTCTCTTTCTCTCTCTATATATAAGATCTCGGGGGGAAACTATCGATTTTTGAACTCTACTTCAATCTTATATTTTTAATTCATCATCATATCGATCGTTACTTCTGTAAAATTTAAAAATAAAATAAAAATGACTCGTATCTTAGTTGAATAAAATCTTATTAAGTACTACTGTTGTTTTTTTTTGTTTCATCAACACATTTACTAGAAATAAGAAAAAAAAATTATTTCCAACTGTCAAAATGTATTCTAGAAAGAAGAAAATAAAGATAAAAATACAATATATAATTTACAATATAAAAGCCGAGTGTAAACAAAATAGGCAATTTTTTTTAAAGATAGCGATTTGAAGAATGTGGCAGTAGTTGATTAATAGTTAAAAATGGACAGTACTGGCTTTGCAAATCCTTGACAAATTGTTTTTTTTTTTTCTTTTTGCGTTTTGACCAAATCCAATCCCGGCAGTATTTGTATGCAAGTAGGCGTGCATAGGCGTACAAACATAGATATCAATAGTAAGAGAATTTGAATTTCTAAAATTTTATAGTTACTTCTTTTTCATAATATATAAGTTTTAATTTGTAAAAAGCTATGGGGTATATGCAACAAATTTGCAGTTCAACTCCAATGTAACATTCTTCTTGCAACAATAACTACGCAAATCTCGTTGCTCGAAACATCCATTTCAAAACTGCCTTCAAAATATTCTGTCAAAATTGATTTAATTCGTTTAACTACTGTTTATTTTTTTTTATTATATATATAATATCGAATAAGTCCTCTCAAAATTCCTGCATCAATTTTACTAATTTCACTCAGCAAAATAGTCTCCACGTTCATGCGAACAACTTTATTTCTAGTGAAAAAGAAATAAATTGTAAAACTTTATTTCTTGACAAATTGAAATAAATCGAAGATAAATGCTTATAATTAACAAAACACTTGTGATTAACATTTTAAAATTGTTTTTTTTTCGACAATGATTTCTCAAAATTGGAAAAAATGTTTAAAGCCTCGACAAGAGAAGCAAAATGGTTAAAATTTATAAAAAAAAATTTTGTTTTTGTTATTGTTTAAAATCTAGATCACATTTTGTCAGTTAGTCGCATGAACTGGCATTGTTTAACTCATTATTTCTTTGTACGCCTGTTTTGCTTTTATTTCGTAAGAGCCTCTACCCTCATATATTTTTTAGATCGTCTGGCAAATCATTCTTGGGATGCTTGTTTTCAAAATGTTGTTTATATGTCTTCGGATCTGGCATTTGTGCCTGGAATAAAAATAAATACAAATACTTTATATTTTTATTAAAATTAGAGAAAATAATATTTAAATTACATGAGGAGCGTGAATTCAAGTCTCGGATCGAATTTAATGAAGAAAAAAGTCGCTTTAGTCGATTAAAAACAGAAAAAAAGTCGAATTACAAAAAATTAAATAACAATTAACTTAAATTTTCGGAAATATTGAAAATATCAAATATCGAAAATATTGAAAATAATTGAATTTTTAAAAATTAGAACAAAATAAATCAGATATTTTATAGTTTCTTCAAAACTTTTTAAATATTTTTCAAACCTATTTTTCACTAATTTTTATTTTTATTGAATTTGCACTTGAAGATTATTCATTAAAATTTTCTAGAAATCAATATTACTTGCAAAATTTTCAATTAAAATTCCTTAAAAGTTAATTTTTAAAAATTATAATAAAATTCTTGAAAAGATGATTTATTTTTAATTGAAATTTACAAAATTTTAATGAAATTTTTTAAAAGAATACAATTATTATTTTATAAAAATAATAACTAAGTTCGGTTATTTTTAAGAATTGAAATATAAGTTCCATTATTTTCGACAATTTTTTTTTTAATCAATATATTATCAAATTTTTAAATAAAATTCCTTCAAAAAATTGAATTGTTTTCAAATAATTCAGATAAAATTCTTCGAAACAAATTCAATTATTTTATGAATTACAAAAATTCTCAAAAAAAATTAAATTATTTTCAAAAGTATTGAAAAATAATTCAAAACTTTATAAAATGTTTTAAAAAGTAATGAAGTTTATTAATTTAATATTAAATAATTAAATATAGAAAAAATTAATCAAAGTTTATGAAAAATTTTAATTATAAATAAATTATATCTGAAATTAAGTCTCGGATCGAATTTAACGAACAAAAAAGTCGCTTTAGTCGATTAAAAATAGAAAAAAGTCGAAAAAGTCGTTTATTTAATTTCGTATTGTGACAAAAATTTAATTTCGTATTTTTCTGATTCTTCACTGATTTCTGAATTATAATTAATCAAAACTTGCATAAGTTTGCTAAATAAATACAATTAAATACGATTTTAAAATATCTTAAAGATTGAAGTTGGTAAAATCTTTTAAAAAAATACTTTAAACTTAGTAAAATTTTTGAAAAATAATTCAAAATTTTATAGTGTTTTAAATATAATTTATTTTTTATATAAATTAGAAAAATTATTCAAATTTTTAAAACAATTTTTATTATAAATAAAAATGATTATTGAGAAATTGTAAAATAGTAAATTTAAAAAAATTTTAAATTACTTTCTTCGAAGGTAATTGAATATTAAAAAATTAGGATAAAACAATTCTAAGAATTAGTTATTTATAAATATTCTAATGTAATTTTTCAAAAATAATTGAAAAATTTTTGTATAATTAAAAAAAATCATTTTTAGAAGAATTTTAATCAAAAATATTCATTATGATTATTTTCTCCAAAAAAGTTAAATATAATTTTAAAAAAATTTCACGTTTAAAATATTGAATATCGAAAATATTCAAAATAATTGAATCTTACAAAACTAGAGCAAAATAAATCAGAGAATTGTACTTTTTTGAAAACTATTCTAATATTATTTTTAAAACCTATTTTTCTTTTATTTTCATTTTTTGTTCAATTTGCACTTCAAGATTAATCATTAAAATTTTCGAGGATTGAATATTATTCCCGAAATTTTAATTAAAATTCTTGAAAAGAATGTTAATTAAAATTTACAAAATTTAAATGAAATTTCTTAAAAGAATACATTTTATAAAAATAATAATTAAATTCGATTTATTTCAAGAATTGAAATATAAATTCAATTATTTTCGACAATTTTCATAACCCTTTTTTTTAATTTATTTTCAAAATTGATATATTACTTTTTTTTAGTTTATTTTACTTATATTCAACATTTTTAATAAAACTTCTTTGAAAGAAATTGAATTATTTTTAATAACTAAGATAAATTTCTTCGAAACAAATTCAATTATTTTTATGAATTTATAATATTCTTAGTATGAATTCAATTATTTTCAAAAGTAAGAAAATTTTTCGCAAGATTAAAACATTTTCATAAATAAGAAAATTCTTCAGAGAAATTCAATTTTTTTTCATAAATTTTTATAAAAATTCAATTCTTTTTAATACAATTCTGCCGTAGAATTTAATTATTTTTACAGGTAAACAAATTTTTCACAGGAATTCAATTATATAAAAAATATTACTACAATTTGTTGCAAGACTTCAATTATTTTTAATACAATTTTAAGTGATTTTTTTAAAAATGTAATTATTCTTGAAAATATTATTAAAAGTCTTCGAAAAAAATCAATGGTGAATTTTGAACAATTTTGATAAATATTTTTCCCGAAAATTCATTTATTTAAAAAATACAATAATATTCGTTGTAAAAATTTAATTATTTTCATAATGAATAAAATTCTTGCGAAGAATTTGATTATTTTCATAAAAATAAGAAAATTCTTCCAAAGAATTTACTTCTTTTCATATAAATAATACAATTATTCAGAGGAATTCGATTATTTAAAAAAAAATTAATTAAATTCGTTGCAACGATTCCATTATTTTTGTAAATAATAAAATTCTTCCAAAGAATTTGATTATTTTCATAAAAATAAGAAAATTCTTCCAATGAATTTACTTTTTTTCATATAAATAATATAATTATTCAGAGGAATTCGATTATTTAAAAAAAAATTAATTAAATTCGTTGCAACGATTCAATTATTTTTGTAAATAGTAAAATTCTTAGCAGGATTAAAATATTTTCATAAATAATAAAATGTTTCAGAAGAATTCATTTATTTTAAAAAATATAATTTAAATTCAATTTATTTCAAAAGGTTTTATCAAAAAGTCAATTATTTTTAACAATTCTGATCAAATTTCTCAAACAGGTTAAATTATTTTTAAAAATTGTAATTTTTAAAAAAATTCAGTTGTTCTCAAAAGTTGTTAATGCAATTCTTTGTAAATTGCAATTGTTTTTAAAACTTCCGAATTCCGATTAAAATTCTTTTAAAAAATAACATTATTTCTACGAAATTTAATAAAATTCTTTTTAAAAAATGTATTTATTTACAATTCTTTGGAAAAATAACATTATTTCTACGAAATTTAATGAAATTATTTTTAAAAAATGTAATTATTTACAATAACTACAATAATCTTTTTAAAAATAATTTATTTTGCTATAAATAATTTAATTATAATTTAATAGGACAATTATTTATTGCCAATAATAATTACTTTCAAAATTTTCAGTTAAAAATTCAAAGACATTAGTTAATAGTTAGTACTATTTTTTTTACTTGATCATAATTTATTAATTTATAACTGTGAACGTGTCCGACAAGGAGGATTTTTTTTATCAATTTTTAATTCTTTTTTTGAATCGTATTTTATTTTTGACTAATTATTTTTGTTTGAAATAATTTTCTACAAGAAGTGCAGATTTAATGAGAATTCCGACTGATTTTTGATACGAACCTTACAAACAACGCAAACATGAACAAGAGCTTTTTGAGCAGCTTTCTTCTGATCATTGGCGCTATGACCTTGCTGTTTTTTTACCTTAGCTGCCCTTTCAGCTGCTTTAGCCTGCGATTGCAGTTTTTGTTGTCCACGAGCCATTCTAAAAAGAAAATTCAATATTTAGCTACGACTAATAATTTATAAACTTTTAGTTTTAGATGTTTCAAAATTATTTTTGAAAAAATAAAAATAACAAGCCTACAAAATATGAAAAAGGCTTCGAAGGTGAATTGATTAATTAACGAAAATTCTTCTAATTTAAAAAAAAATACAATCGACTTAAAAAACAAATTTTTATTCCCATTAATAACTAATAACTTCTCAATTATTTTTTTTGTATCTTATTTTAAATCTTATTTTTTTATTTTATTATTTTTCATTCTTTTTATTTTTCATTTTTTTTATATAATAGTATATTAAATATAAGTTAAAAATAAACGTTACATTATGAACTTTAATTTGAAATAAATTATAAATGTGTTGAAATTATTTGAGGAGCAATTTTTCAAAAGTTGATAAATCCATTTTTTTTAAAAATTGAGATAAACACATATTAAAAATATTAAAATCTTTAAAAATTCATTTATCATTGTTCAATTTAAGAAGAAAAAATTTATTAATAAAGAATTTTTAGTTTAAAAAATATTTTGGACTAACCTTGATGATTTTTAGTTTCTATCTTTTTATTAGAAAAAATCATTAAAACCTTTAAATTCCCTACTACAATAGAATTTAGTTACAAATATAGCATTTTAAATAGAAAAAATATTGAAAAATGAATAATTTATTACATTTTTTCTACATTAAAGATAATTTTAATGGTTATGTGAGAATTGTCATTTGTCTAAATTTCTCGAAATGACAAAATTTGGATTTATCGGGTTTTGAAAACTTACTCCTCATTTAATTATTACGATAAAAAATTTAATTATACAATATACGTGAGATTCAACCAAAACTTGAAGAGAAAATTAAATATTTTTTTTAACGGAAATAAACTTTTAAAATAAGCCTTTGACGATTATGTAAAGACAGATAAATGTTCGTATAAATGAATTTTTCAAACAATTCAAACATGACGGAATATATCAATAAAAAATTAAAATCCCACATAAAAAGAAAAGAAAATTGTCATGTTTTTCGAATAAAAGAATTGTTTTTGTAAACACTTTAGTTAAATTACTTATTAATTTAAAATTACAATAATATATTAATTAAAATATGTTTCAAGAAATTATGAATTAAAAATACAGAAACTACAATCAACGAAAAATAAAGATTTATAAACATTTTTAATAATGAAAATTAAAGTAAGAGTAATTTAATAAAAACACAGATTTACTTTGAAATATTTCTAACCACTTGTTTTTAAATTTGTTTTGATTTTTGGAGGTCATTTATACTGTTCGTGGTTCGTGCCAATTTATTACTTATTAATTTCGCGTCACGAACATTATGAACTAATTAGAAGACACACAAATGACATTATACGTACGTAAAAAAAGAATAGTTACAAACTAAGGTTGTGTTTTAAAAAAAAAACGAGTTCAATGACATAAAAGTCATCAGCGGATCACAATTCCAAAACTAGATTCAGAACACGAGGCGAAAATGGTGTAAAATACGAACTTACATGAAAATAAATTCAATGACACCTCCTATCTCTTTTGGTCACGATTTTTATCAAGAAAGTACAAAAATTAACATATCTTGCCTACTTGAAGTCTTGAACGTTATTATAATATTCATAGAATTGAATATGAAAATTTTGTTCAATAACTTTATAGGTATTTTAAAAGTGAATGTGTGTGAGTGCGTAAAAAATTGATCTCTAAAAGAAATTCACTGCTCTCGTTTTTTTCAATTCACATATACTAAGTATAATTTAGAAAATACTGCTTTACTGAATTAGAAAATATACTCACTTCACAATGTAGATAAAAAGTAATGATTTCGATTAGAAAAATTTTCTGCTCCTTGAACACAAAGTTTAGAATTTTGCGACTACCGATGAAACAGGAAAAAGAGAAGATTTTGTGAAAGGTGGCGCAATATGAAATGTATGAAAATTTTTAACAGATGTCAAGATTTTTCAAGAAACACTCGACAATTATCAATAGAAAGAAAAATCGTCTGGAAATAATAAATTGAATACGTTTTTTTCTTATCCAACAAAATTTGAGCTCAAGTTGAAAAAAAATTTGATAATATAGAGAGTTGAAGAACTTTAAAAAAAATCACTGTGTAGTGTTTCCTATTGTTTTCCTCGCTCCAACGGACAAACGAGGAAGTATTCGAGAAAGACGAATTTCCATTGGTGGATGTTGGTGTTCTTGAAATTCTGGTAAAATGACCGAGAAATTACAGTAATTTCATTTCTTTTCAACCATTTTAATAGAAATTAAGGCTAGGATACAATGATTCTGATTAGTTATGGAGCGTTTACACCTGTAAAAAAAATATTCAGAATGGAAAATTTACATTGGAGTAAGAGAGACAGATACATAGTTTATCTCTCTTACTCCAATGCAAATTTCTAATTTACATTCTAAACTTTTTTTTACAGAAGGTGTACGTACTTCATAAGAGAAGTTGCTTTTATTTTAAAGATATAAATTGAATTTACACACAGACTTTGTCAATTAATTTAAATCAGACAAAACAAATGCATTTTCAAGCTATTGCAGAAACGCCTTTACAGTTTCGTGAAACGGCGATTTGGACTGAATGCACCTTTAAGCTGTCAAAGAAAGCAGGTACAGAAAGTTCAAAATTTATTAATTTGATTCTAATTTAACAACATGTAAATTGTTTAAAAATGTTGGTAACTATGCAAAAGAAGGACTTTTCTCAATTTTGAAGAAAAACGGTTAATTCTTTTTGGAAAACCTTTCATTTGGCTAGTTTTTGAAAAATTCGTTGGGGGAGGACGAGAAAAAGTTCATTACCGAAAGCCAGGGATAGGAAACAAAAATAAATTTTTCGTTTTTTGCATATAACTTTCTCAAAACTAATAATATCAAAAAATTTCCAGTAATTATGCAAAATAATTAAAAAACTTCAGAACATTCGACATTTTTGATAAATTTTTTTTCAACCGACAGAGCTGTAAATGCACCTTAAACGTTTTCACAACAACCGGGAGCTGTGTGCTTGCATTGTAGAAACTCCTTAATCTCATTTTAGCCGCAGTCTTGTGTCTGACGATCATTTATTTATAGCAGAGAGACATGTGAGTGTTAGGAGAAAAAAAGGATAAAAAAAGAAATTATGGCGGGACCGCAAAACTTTGTGAAAATAATTGTATTTTTATTGTGTATAGTAAAATTTTTTGCATTAGTTGAAAGTGATAGACATCGACTGAATGTTCCACGTGTTTTATTACCGGTTTTCAATGATTTTCCTGTCAACTTTACCCTCGAAGTTACTGAGGGTGGATGTTACCAATGGTGAGTGAAAGTTGTTATTTTACAGCATTTAATGATTATATTTATGAATAAAACTATTTTTTTTATTAGTTTCATGATATATATTCTGTTCGTTTCAATCTTATTTATTTTCCTGATACAAAAACAATATTTTCTGTTACATAACCTCGTATATTTTTTGTTATGTAGACACAAATTGTCATACTATTATTTTCTTACTTGAAAAGCTGTTTATTTATGAAATAAAATTGCATATCTCAGATTGCAGAGCTAGGAATTATAAATTTATTATTTTCCCGCTCTTGTCAGTTTTTGTGTTTCATTTTTATTAAGCGCGCAATAAAATTGAAAACACACTTGAAAAATGGTTCAAGCTATGTTTTTTTGACGGATTGATATATTCAACTTTACATGAATATTATTAGAAAAAATTGTATTGGGGAGCATTATTCTTCCATAAAGCAATTTTTCTATAATTTTTTTAAAAACAAAGCTGTGGTTTTCTTAAAAAAATTTTATTAAATTAAAATCTTGGAAAATCTAATTTTTTTATACTTTTAACGAACAGTTCTGTAGAATTTATTTTTTTAAAAAAGTTTACTTGCTGCAATTTTACTGTAACATCTCTTCAAAAATTATTTTCATTATTACGAATATTATTTTTTGAATTTTCAAATGAAATTCTTCCATAAATCAATTTTAATAATTTTCGAAAAAGTTCTTTGACAATTTTCAAATCCATTTGTTTACAGTATTCAATTTAACGAATTTTTTATTATTCGTAAATTCTTCAATTAAATATATATTAGGAAATGAAAACTTCAAATTCTATCTAAAATTTTAGCTGAAATTCATTTTAAAAATCAATTATTATCAGAAAATTCTACGAGAATTCAATTATTCAAAATACACACGAAGCTAATTTATTGAATAATTCAATTTTTCTTAAAATTCAACTCTGGTAAAGAATTTTATCAACAAATTTTTTTAAGAATAATACAATTCTTTTGACGAATTTTAATAATATTCTAGAGAATAATTACAATTTTTGAGAAATTCGATTAAAATTGTATTAAAAATAATAATTGAAATTCTGTAATGATTTTTTGAAAATTTTATTCTTTGGAAAAATAATTTTGTTTAGAATATTATAAAAATTTTTTGTTTCATAATTGAATTTTTTTTACTATAAAAATAAATATTCTATTAAATAATCAAATGTTTCTTAAAATTGACTTTTCTTAAAGAATTTTATCAAAAAATTTTTTAAATAATTGAATTCTTTTAGCAAATTTTAATAAAATTTTTAGAAATAATTTCATTTTTCGAGAAATTTGATAATAATTGTACATATATTAATAATAATTGTAATTCTGCTGAGAATTTTATTAAAATTTTTCATAAATGTTTGAATGTTGGAGAAAAATTTTATTATTTATAAAAGTAATTGAAAAATGACTAAAATTTTTGTAAATTTTGTAACATAATTGGATTTTTGCAAAGAATTAAATTACTTATGAAAATAATTGAATTCTTCAGTCGAATTTTATTAAAATTACTTTTTAAATAATTGAATTCTTTGGTTAGCATTTTTTTTTTTAAATAGTAGACATTGAAAATAATTGAATTTTGAAAAAAAGTGAAAATAATTAACAGTGTGTCTACCAACCGGGAAATCCGGGAAATAACCGGGAATTTAATTTAACCGGGAAAAACCGGGATTTTTTTACAAAACCGGGAATTTTTTCACCAAAATTAAAAAAAATTTTGTTATTTCAATTTGTTTCAAAAAAATTATTTTTTATTTCAATTTTTATAGATATTTATACTCTTCTCTAACTTTGAATTAGTTAAAAAAAAATTATAGTAAAAGTCAGGCACTAATTCAAGCAGATTATGTGAATAAATTTTTAAAAATTGTGGAGTTAATAGAAATATTGTGAAATTCGATTGAAAATATGTAATTGAATTTGTTAAAGAATTTCTTTAGAAACTTTTTAACAGATAAAATTTTCAAAGTATTTTAATTTAATAATTAATAATTGGATTTTATAGTCCCATTTTAATGAATTCTTGTTTCTTAGTAAGAAGATTAATAATTAAAATTTTTATTAGTTAATTTAAAAAAAACAATATGCACTTCAAATTTTTTATTAAAATTGAATTCTCGCAAATTTTATTTTAAATTTTGGAAAAAAAATTGTTGAAATTTTTCAATTCCATTGTTTCAAGATAATTTAATTTTTCTAAACAAATAATTGAAAATTTTTGAAATAATTGAAATTTTTTTACATTTTTTTTAAATAATTCAATTCTTTGAAAGAATTTTATTTAAATTTTTCGAAAATAATGTTAGTGACCGTAACTATAATTTTATTTTTAAAATATAAAGTCCCTCGTAAAGTTTTAAATCAATTTTTTGCTTCTAAAAATTATATTATTCTATTATTATTCAAGTTATAATTCTTGAACTTCTATTAAATTTTTATAATTTCAAATTTCTGAATGTTCAAATAAATTATAGTTATAATTTCTTAAGTAAATTTAATGTTTATTACTTATTAAAAAAATTATTAATTATCACTTTTTTTTAAATTGTAATAAAATTCTTCACAGGAATTAAATTATTTTCATAAATAATATTCTTTGGAAGGATTTTAATTATTTTTGTAAATAGTTAAATTGTTTGCAGAAATTCAATTATTATCAATAGAATTGCAATAAACTTGAAAGAGAAAATTTCCAATTATAATAATAAAATGACAAGATTATTTTTAAAAAATTATGAAACAATTATTTTCTAAATTTTCAATTAAAATTATTATTTATTAATGTTTGAAATCAAATTTAAATTTTATGAGAAAAGAAAACCGGGAAGAAATTAGGCCATAACCGGGAAAAACTGGGAATTTTGTTGAATGAAAATAGTAGACACTCTGATTAAATTCTTTAAAGAATAAATAAAAAGAAATTAATGAATATTTGGAAATTAATTTTACTCATTTTATTATTTTCATATAGGTCAACTTCTCGTTCAGACATCGTTCGGCTAATTCCCATAAACGAAAACTATGATCGAATGTGCTCATCAGCAGTGATTGTTCAAACAACGACAAGAGAGCCGACGAGAAATACGGCAATTGTTTTAGCAGAAGATCTTAATAATGGCAGTTTCTTAAGATGTGATGTGATAGTTGATGCTATTCACTCTCTTTACATGGTTACAACAACAAGAGAATTGTTCATCGAGGAAGCACCAGAAGCCTTTGAAGTTCGAGCTTATGATGAGCAAGGTAGGAAAAGAATGGTCAACCTGAACTAACTAAAGTTTATTAAGAAAAAAAACTTTAAATTTATAAACTAGTATACAAAATGAAGAGTTAAGTTATTTTTCAATTTTCGTAGGAAATGAATTCACAACTCTTGCTGGCATTGAGTTTTCTTGGGCCGTCGGCAATACCGATAAAAGAGGTTCAAGGATGGATGAAAGTTTACCCAATAATGTATTAAGATTTATGACTTTTGAAGAATCGCCTTATGAAACTCCTCACACTGTTGAAATGCTGGACGCGAGCGGAAAGCGAGGAAATATCGTTTTACTGGAGGGAGTCAAAACTGGAGCAGCGAAGGTACTAATCGACTCGTGATCGGGCAGCAAATATTACTTTTATGTTTTCAATTTCTTTCTTTCTTTCTTTCTTTCAATGAAATATAATCGATTTATTCTAGGTTTCTGTAAAGTTGCTTCATCACGAATATAAACATGTTCAACCAGTTGAAGTTGACTTGATAGTTGTGGCCAATCTCATAATTATCCCCTCCGATGTGACAATGATGATGTACGACTGTTTTACATACAAAATAATGCAGGCAAGTGGGAAATAATTCATTAATTTTATTTTCGAACCGTTTTTTTAATAATGATTATAGTGTTTGCAGGTCTTTTACGGTTAAAGATGTTCGTTTATTTCAATAAATTGCTACAAGTTTCGACTTTGATTAGCTCCTCATTTGGCAATTTTTTCATAACAATTTTTTATCTCAAGTGAACATGAGCATGAACAAACTAAAATAACAGCTGTAAAAGAATTATTTAAAAATATTGTTACTAAGAAGAAAATTCAGAATTTTCAAAAATAGAGCAATTAAATTCTCATCCATCGTTTCATAAAGATAATTTAATAATTGTTAAAAATACACTTTTAGAAAATGGTTTTCTGTTGAAATTATGAGACAAGCAAAGGCAAGCTTACTGTTTTTGATCACATTAATTGTGTTTATGAAGTACAATGTGAGAATTGTTTAAAAGATTACATTGGAGAAACTAAAAGACACGTATTAAATAGAATTAAAGAAGACAAGAGAGACGTGGCTGATAAATTAAAAAATACTGATTTGTCTACTCACGTTTATAATACTAAACATTCTTTTGATTTCAAAAATATAAAAAAATTAGAAACAAATTAATGAATTTAAAATAAAACATCTAGAGATGTTATATATTCAAAACAACAGAACTAATCATGTTAATTTTCATACAGATATTGATAAACTGTAAAATTTATTTTCTACTAATATAATCGTTACATTACAATTTTTTTTTAAATTAACTAAAGTTTTTTAAGTAAAATTAAATTCCCGCTTAACTTTCTATATAATAAATTTAATATCTACTTTACAGGCCTCGGATTATGACTTTTTCGACTTTTTTGACTATTTACAAATAATTCGACTTTTATTAAAAAATTGCGACTTTTTTCTAAATTTTGCGACAAAATACCATTTTTTAAATATAAAATGCAACTTATTTCGTATCTTATAGCGTGAAAAGCATAACTATATAGACACGTCTTTAAAAATTTATTTTTAAATAATTTTTCAAATTAAATTTTCAACATAATATACAATTTAAAAAGTTTTTGAATAACTGAAATTCTGTACACTTTAATTAAAACTAAAATAATCATATTTTCAAGTACTTCATTACAATTTTTGAAAAATAACTTTTAAGGAATACTAATTGAATATTTTGAAAATAATATTCAATTCTTGAAAATTTTAATGAATATTCTTCAATTCTTGAAAATTTTAATGAATATTCTTCAATTCTTGAAAATTTTAATGAATAATCTTTAAGTGTAAATTCAATGAAAATGAAAATTAATGAAAAATTGGTTTTTAAAATAATATTAAAATTGCTTTGAAAGAAAGTAATTCTTTGAAATATTACTATACGTACCAATTTATTAAAATTCAATTATTTTTAATAATTTTCGAAATTTTTGATTAAAATTCTTCAAAAAATTAAGTAATTTTTTTAAATTATTATACAAAAATTCTTTAATTATTCTCGACAAAATTACATTGCAATATTTATAAAAAAAAAACTAATTCTCAGAATTGTTTTATCATAATTTTTTTAAAATTCAATTACCTTCGAAAAATGTAAATTAAAATTTTTTTAAATTTACGGTTTTAGAATTTTTAAGAAATTATTTATAATTAAAAATCTTCAAAGAATTTGATTAATTCTTTTATATTTTTAAAAAAAAATTATTTTCCAAAAAATTTAGTAGATTTAAATTATTTTTTAATATATTTTACGAAATTTCAATTTTTTTGGACATTTGTTAATTGTATTTAAAAAAAACTTAAAAAACTTAAAACTTTTAAACAAAAAATTTTTTAGAAATATTTTTAAAAAGTTAATTTTACGAATTTCTTTATTAAAATTTTTCAAAATATTCTACTTTAATGAATATCGTTAAAAATAAAAATGGACGATTTAGATTATTATAAAAAATTGGATTTTTTGTATTTAAATAATGGAATTTTCGCAGAAATTTAAAAAAATTATTAAAAATTTATATCAATAATTGATTTGGAGATGAAGTTTACTTAAATATTGTAGAAAGTAATTGAGTTTTTGCAAGGGTTATGGTTTTAATTTTTAGAAATTCAGGGTGTCTACTAACCGGGAAGTTAATTTAACCGGGAAAAACCGGGATTTTTATACAAAACTGTGAAATTTTTCATCAAAATTAAAAAAAATTTTATTATTTTAATTTGTTTTTAAAAAAATGACTTTTTATTTCAATTTTTATAGAAAATTTATATTTTTATTTGTATTTATTTATTTTAAAAAAAATTTTGTTTATACTGTTCTCTAACTTTGAATTATTTTAAAAAAATTAATTTGATAGTAAAAGTCAGGCACTAATTCAAACAGATTATGTAAATAAATTTTAAAAAATTATGGAGTTAATAGAAATATTATGAAATCCGACTGAAAATATGTAAACAAATAATTGAAAATTTTTGAACTAATTGAAATTTCTTTACATTTTTTTTTTGAAAAATAATTTAATTCTTTGAAAGAATTTTAATTTAAATTTTTCGAAAATAATCAAGAGAAGTTAGTGACCGTAATTATAATTTTATTTTTAAAGTATAAAGTCTCTCTTAAAGTTTTAAATCAACTTTTTGCTTCTAAAAATTATATTATTCTATTATTATTATTCAATAGTTATAATTATTGTACTTCTCTTAAATTTTTATAATTTCAAATTTCTGAATGTTCAAATAAATGATATTTATCATTTCTTAAGCAAATTTAATGTTTATTACTTACTTTGGAAGGATTTCAATTATTTTTGTAAATAGTTAAATTCTTTGCAGAAATCCAATTATTATCAATAAAGTTGTTATAAACCTGAAAAAGAAAATTTCCAATTATAATTATAAAAAGACATTATTTTTAAAAAACCGAAAAAATTATTTTTCAAATTTTTAATTAAAATTATTATTTATTTAGGTTCGAAATCAAATTTTTATTTTATGAGAAAAGAAAACCGGAAAAAAATTAGGCCATAACCGGGAATTTTGTTGAATGAAAATAGTAGACACACTGAAATTGTTAAATTTTAGAAGTTGAAATTTAAAAATTTTATTTCCTGTGAATAGATAAAATGAGAAGTATTTAAATATTTATTTAGCAAAATTATGTAGGTTTTGATTAATTTGAATTTAGAAATCAGGGAAACAAAATAAAATTTTTGTGACATCAGTAAATTGAATAAATGACTTTTTCGACTTTTTTATTTTTAATCGACTTTTTTTGCTCGTCAAAGTCGATCCGAGGCCTGACTTTATCAACTTTGAATTTTAATCTTTACCTACAAATTCTAATTAAAATATAAAAGAAAACCACAAAGTTATGCCAAAAATTTTTAACTGTTTCTAAACGAATGTAATGGTTCCGGAAACCAATATAAGTATTTGATTGCTTCAGGAAAGAATATTTATGACTAATATTTATGAATATTTATGAAGAGTATATTTTATGACTTGTTACAAAGATTAATTAGAATTATAATGTAATAAAAATTATTAACAGGTTCATCAGGGCCGTCTGGAAGAAATACACCTTGCTTCGAGTGAATATTACCTAGCAGCAGAGAATTCAAACTTGATTGAAATCAACAACGATCGTGGAAGTATTTACGCTCTTGCACGTGGCAGAACGAAAATCTCTCTGCACGACAAGAACGTTCATGAAGAATACGGAGTAATTCTACCAACCGCTTCGGTCAGCATAAGCGATGTCGCGTACATAACTCTGACGGTTCTTCCTCACCGAAGTTGGTCATTGATTCTAGGACAGACGCATGAAATCGTCGTCGACTTCTACGACAGTCGGGATCACAAATTCTTTATCGGCGAGGGCGCGGAAGTGACCCTAGAAACTGAAGAGCAATATTTCGAGCGCAAATTGACAACACAGAACGGCACCTACGCAATCGTTGTTCCCATTCAAATGGGCACAACAATCGTCAAGGCGACCTTGCACGGAGTGATTGATCAAAGTGGAAGAAAAATTGCCCAAACACCCGAACTGACAACTCGAGCCGAACTCACGATTCATTCGCCAGTTGTTGTGAATCCTCAAACGCTGGCCCTGCCTTGGGATCCGCAGAGCAGGACCAAGTCCGACGTGACTCTAAAGGCGAGTGGCGGCGACGGTTCCTTCGTCTGGAGCAGTCGACAGCCTTCGATAGTTTCGGTGTCACAGAGTGGCGCCATCAAGGTTCTGCAGAAAGGCTCGGCCGACGTGACGGCTTCGATGCTCCGCAATCCTTACAATCGGGACACAGCGAAGGTTCACATTCTCGATCCCACGAAACTGGAGATCATTCAGTATAACATGGAGGCCGCCATTGGGGAGCCGATCTTCCTGCACATTGCTCTGTATGGCGAGATGATTGACGGCGCCGATGTGAAGCAAATACCGTTCAGCGACTGCAAGGACTTGCCATTCGAGGTTTATATCCCGGATGGGAATTTCGTCTACAACGAAACTGAAGTCGCTCAGCCCGTCAGCATTGCTTGCGCTGCGTTAGCGGTCGTTAGCCTCAACACTGGAACGTCCACGATTACCGTCACCTACAACAAAAACGGTCTTTACCTAATGGACAACATCACTGTGTCCGCCTACGATCCCCTCGTAGTCGTCCATCCGGACACTGGCGAAAGCGTTCTAGCAGTCGGCTCCTCTAGAAATGTCATCTTCAAAGGCGGGCCTTATCCCTGGTCCGGAAAACTCGACGGCTATCGAAGAGAAATAAGCTCCGAAAACGAAATCGTCGACATTGCCGAGGAACATCAAGTCACCGACCCAGATATTTCGGTCTTCAAAATAGTTTGCCGAGAGCTTGGCGAGAGCACTCTCACCTTCACCATCTCCAACATTCCCCTATTTCAAACCTGCAAAATGACCGTCGCCACCGCAACAATTCGCGTGATATGCGCAAAACCGAGATACATCTTCCTACAGCCAGAGTTCACGAACAGCGAAAATTGCCCCATGAAACAAAATTCAAACAAAATCATGACCCACAGTAATCAAGTGTTACAACTCTTGGTAATCGTCAAGAACGAGGACGGCAAGAAGCTAGACAACATTACCAGTCTCAATATCGAATGGACAATGAAACCACAAACTGGCGGTGAAATCGAAATTCCGCTTGGGACCCTCGAGGCTCCATTTGAAGATTTCAATGTTCAACTTCCCGGCAATCATTATCAACGCATCACATCGAGATTATTCTCCGAGACCTTAGTCCTACAAGCAAAAGTCACGGGTTACCAAAAGAATGTCCTCTCGTCATTGAAAATATCCCCTGAGTGGCCGCCATTCCCGACTGAAAACGAGAGAGGAATCATGACGACGCCATTGATTGAAGCGACGATCAACATTATTCTCGTCAATGACACGAGTATCACGCCAAATGAACTCAAAGTGCTAAACGATCCCAATAGTAAATATTTCCTGCAAGTGAATCAAGGTTCTGGTTTTTATGAATTTCTTCTCAGTTCTGAGGATATTGCGGACATTCGATATGTTGAACCTTCGAGAACCATTACCGTTGTTCCGAGGAGATTTGGAACTTTGAGAATTACTTTGATTGACCTGTGTTTGGCTTCGGCTCCGGCTGAGGCTGTGATTCAGGTTCAGCAACTTGCGAATTTGGAGGTCGAAGCTGTGCATAAAGTTGAGAAGGGAAAATGCATTGCTGCTGCTTTAAAGATGTACGACACTAATGGAGAGTCGATGGTGCTGCCATTTTTAGACGCACTGTCAATCAAAGTGGAGATTGAAAATAGATTTATTGACGTGAAGAAAGCTCCGACTAGTGAACAAGGGGATCATCCGTTTAGTGAAATAATTTATATGGTTCATGGACTTGAAGAAGGAGAAACGCAGGTGAGTTTTATTAATTCTTTAAGCCCTAAGTGGAATAGACTGATGAACTTGATGCATAATATACAGGCTTCGAATTTATCTACTAAAACATACTATTTACTACTTTTTTCAGATTCCCTTATACTAGAAAACAAGAAACTAAACTCAAAAATTATAATCAAATTCTTTGGAACGATTCAATTATTTTCAAAAAATATTTGAAATTCAATTATTTTCAATCTCTAGTATTTTCGACAAATTTCGCCTTTAAAATTCAATTATTGAACAAAAAACTGATAAAATTCATCAAAAATTCAAATATTTTTATAAATAATAGTAATTCCAGAAGGATTTAATTATTTTAGAAAAGTATTTTTATTCAATTATTTTTATAAAATTTCACAGAAATTCAATTCTGTTTTAAATATTTCAATAAAATTTTTCACACTTCAATTATTTTCATAAATAATAAAATTCTTCTTAGGATTCCAATTATTTTCAAAAAATATTTGAAATTCAATTATTTTCATTAAATTTCGCCCTTAAAATTCATTTACTTAACAAAAAATTGATAAAATTCGTCAAAATTTAATTTTCACAATAATTCGATTCTTTTTATAAATAATAAATTTCTTGGTCAAATTTCAATTGTATTCAAAAATTATTCTTAATTCAATTATTTTCAAAAAGTATTTAAAATTCAATTATTTTCAATCTCTAGTATTTTCGTCAAATTTCGCCTTTAAAATTCAATTATTGAACAAAAAACTGATAAAATTCATCCAAACTTCAAATATTTTTAAAAATAATAGTAATTCCAGAAGGATTTAATTATTTTAGAAGAGTATTTTTATTCGATTATTTTAAAAAAAATTTTACAGAAATTCAATTCTGTTTTAAATATTTCAATAAAATTTTTCACACTTCAATTATTTTCAAAAATAACAAAAATATTTTACAGAAATTCAATTCCTTTTTGCAATATTCCAATGAAATTTTTTATAATAATTCAATTATTTTCATAAATAATAAAATTCTTCTTCAGAATTAAATTGTTTTTAAAAAATGTCAATAAAATTCATGGTAAAATTAAAATTGTATTAGGAAACTATTCTTAATTCAATTATTTTCAATATTCTACTATTTTAATAAAATTTTCCAATAGAATTCAATTATTTAAGAAAAGTTTTTAATAATATTCTACACGAACATTCAATTATTTTCCGGAAAAAAATAAAGATTTCACCGGAATTGAATTATTTGAAGTAGAATTTGCTTACATTTTTTTTAATCAAATGTTTTAAAATTTGGCATTAAATCCTTATCGGTAATTCGATTATTTTTATAAATTTTAAAATTCTTTTCAAGGATTCAATTATTTTTTTAAATAAAATCATAGTCAGAATTAAATTATTTTTAAAAAAAAATCTAAAATGAATTCTAAACAATTCAATTATCTTTTTGAATGGAAAATTCTTCGACAAAATTTAATTACTTTCAGAATTCCATTATTTTTTCAAATATTTTAATAAAATTGATGGAAAAAAAATTACTTATTTTAAACACATTTTCAATTAAATTCTTATCAAATAATTTAATTATTCTTTTAGATTTTAATAAAATCCTTCCCAAGAATTGAATTACTTGTATGAATAATAATTCTTCGAAGCAATTCACTTATTAAACATAGATAACAAAATTATTTCCAAAAATTCAATTATTTTGACTAATTTTAGTAAAATTTTTTGCAAAATTTAATTCTTTTTATAAATAACAATATTCATCATAAGAATCCAATTTAAAAGTATTGAAGTTCTTCTTGTTAGTTCAATTTTTTTTGGAAAATTCTAATAAAACCTTTCGCAAGAATTCAATTATTTTTGTAAATAATAAAAAGCTTTTTAGGAATTGAATTTTTTTCATTAAATTTTATTAAAATATCAAAAAGATATTCTATTGTTGTGAAATATTTTATTAGACATCTTTGTAAAATTTAATTTATTATTCTTAAAAACTTTTCTAAATTCAATGATTATCAATATGTAAAAAAAATTTGCAAACAATTTAATTATTTAAAAATTTTGTTGTAAAAATTTTTGTAAGAACTCAATTTTTTCATGAATAATAGCAATTTCTTAGGAATTTAATTATTTAAATAAGAATTGGCATAAAATTAGTCAAAAGAAATGAATTATTTTAAAAAAATATTGCAAAAATTCTTCGCAAGAATTAAATGATTTTTCTAAATATTAAAATTCTTTGATTAATAATAAAATTCGTTACAAGAATTCAATTTTATTAGCAGGATAAGAGAGAAGTAAATATTTCTGATGAAAATTAGGAAAAATTCAGAAAATTAAAATAGAATAGAATTTCTATCAATTTTGTAAAGTTTCTAAAACGAGTTTTTTTGTCAATAATGCAATTATTTTTATAAATAATATTTTTCCTAAAATTGAATTTTTCCAAAACATTTTTGATAAAATTCTAAACAAGAATTCAATTATTTTTACAAATAATAAAAGTCATAGAAGAATTGCTATTATTTTTAATACCATTTTCAATGAATTAATCGAAAAATTTAATTATTTTTACAAATAAAGTTTCCCAATAAGTATTCAATTATTATTTAAAATACAATTTTCATTATGTTTATTATATTTCAAAAAAGTTAATTATTTAAATCAATGTTTTATAAAATTCTTACAAAAATATTAGAATTCTTCACAGGAATTTAATTATTTTCAAATATTTTAATAAAATTGTTTGAAAGAAATCAATGACATTGAATACAATTTTTTATTAAATTTTTGAAAAATAATTCAATTATTCTTCTTGATTTTAGAAAAATTCTTTCTAAGAATTAAATTATTTTTATAAAAAATAATTCTTCGAATAAATTTAATTTTGTCGATAAATAACAAAGTTATTCCGGTAAATTCAATTTTTTTAGACCTTTTTTTAAAATTCTTTGCAAAGTTAATTATTTTCATAAATATAAATATTCATCACAAAAATTCAATTATTTTTAAGTGTAAAAAATTTTTTTTAAAAATCAATTATTTAGAAACAATTCTAATAAAATCGTTCGCAAGAATTCAATTGTTGTCAAAAAAATTAAATTTTAATAAAATTCTTTGCAAAATTTAATTATTTTTAAAAACATTCAATGATTTTCAATATCTACTATTTTCATAAAATTTCCAAACAGAATTTAATTATATAAAAAAAAATTGTCTGTAAAAATATTCGTAAGAATTTAATTTTTTTCGTCAATAATAAAAATTTCTCAAAAATTCAATTTTAATTGGAATTTGCATAAAATTAGTCAAAGGAAATCAATTGTTCTAAATTTATTTTGAAATTTCAGCCATGAATCAAATTATTTTTATAGTAAATTATATTTATAGTATTTAAATTCTCGTGTGAAAAATAAAATTCGTTGCAGGAATTCAATTTATTAGCGTGAAGAAATTTATTAAAATTTTTAATAATCCTAATTAAATTCTTGTGAAGAATTTCTTTGTATTTTTTTTAAACTAATGGAGTTTCTTTAAGAATTTTATTAAAAATTTTGATAGCAATTGGACTTTATGAAGAAAAATTTTTTTAAAATTGTATTAAAAATAATTGAGTTCTTGAGAAGAATTTTATTCCTATTTATACAAATAATTGAATTGTTCCGAAGAATTGATTAAAATTTTAGAAAATTTTATTATTATTTATTATTTATTATTATTATTATTATTATTATTATTTTATTATTTATTTTATGTTAATATTTGAGGATTAAAGTTCTTTCAAGAAATTCTATTAAAATTGTTTTGAAAAGAATTAAATTTCTGCAAAGGATTGTACTATTTATTATTGCAATTATTTTAGTAAATTATTGTTGCATAGAATTTTACTATTTAAAAAACTAAATACTACTTTTTTTTGTTTTAAAGCTACTTTTTGATACTTGTTTAAAATTAATTATCGAGTGCGAAGTCTGAGGATAGAAAAGGTGGCTAATATATCTTAACAATTTTTTTTCTCTTGCATTTGATTCGCGAATGTCGTTCGTGAATCTATTGTGCTTAGACTTAAATCATCGCAGATTACAATTTAAACGAATTAAAATTTACAGGTGACTTTTAGTAGCGGCGAAGGCGACGACGAAATTCGAAGCGAACCATTTTTGATTCAAGTCTTCCCTCCCCTGAAACTGACGCCGAAGAATTTAACCAACCTGGTGGGCACGATCTATCAAGTGACAGTCACCGGAGGACCGAAAGGCGCAGAAATCGAATACTCGGTGGGAAACGACGAAATTTGCAGCATCAGTCGCAATGGCATTCTGGAGGGGAAGTCAATTGGAGAGACGCGCATAATTGCCAGGGCAATTGGCTTCAATTCCAAAGGATACAGAATAGTCTACTCGCAGGATTATGCCGATATCTACGTGACAAATCTCGAAGAAGTTAAAGTCATGGTCCCGACAACGAGAATTAAAGTCGGCGCCACGATTCCCGTCTGGGCCTTTGGAATACCTGATAGTCTAACGCCGCTGATTATCGGTTCGATGAAAGCGCCTCTTTCATTCTCGTGGATGTCGAGCGATCTCTCATTGCTGAGTCTTCACAATATGTACGAAGGAACGGGAATCAATATGAGATATCAGAATGATGTTTCACTTCGCGCCAAGGCCAATTCGCCGGGAACTGCAACTATCTTTTTGAATGTGTCCACTCCCTGTCATCACACAAGCGGATGTACTGCCGAACGAATTTACAATGCTTTTGTGAAGATTGAGATTTTTGAGGAGTTGAAACTTTGCTACGACGATGTGGAATCGGAGTCGGCGGTCATTTTAATGGCGCCAAATTCTGTCTTCAAGTTGCAAACTAATCGAGACAAATACGGCGTGACGTCTTTTAAGATTCTCACAAGCGGACCTCATAGTGTTGAAGCTGAGGATACAAATGCTTTAACACAAGCGTCAAAAATGGTGACTGTTGATAAGAATGGAGTCGTTAAGTCTGGAGAGAATTATGGCAGAACGGTGATTTCGATAACAAATGTCGAGGGGTACAGTCTGAAACAGACTTTAACAGTCATCATTGATGTGAGTATTATAATCAAATTCTTTAAAGTAATTCAAGTAATTCAAGTAAAATAATTCATTTTTTTCAAAAAATACTCCAAATTCAATTATTTTCAATTTCTAGTATTTTTATAAAATTTTGCAAAAGATTTAAATTATTTCAAAAGAAATTGATAAAATTCATTCCAAATTCAATTATTTGGTATTATTATTTGGTATATATAGAAGTTTTATAAAATTTTGCAAAATATTTAAATTATTTCAAAAGAAATTGATAAAATTCAATTTAAATTCAATTATTTGGTATTGAGTCATTCTATTATATTTCGACTAAAGTCGTTGCCGACTAATTTAAAAAAATTGTAATATTTTGCAGGAATGATTTTAAAGATATTAGGATTACCGAACAAAACGAATTTTTTAAATATTTTTTATATTTATTGTAAAATAAGCATCTAAAGTATATGAAGTCGCAAAAACTGTCACATTTTTATCTATTAGAAAATATTAAAGAAAACACATAATTTATTATAAAAACGTAAAAAAATTAGATTTTACTAAGAATAAATTATTTTATTGTTATAAATTGGTAGAAACAATTATTAATAAGAAATATTAAATAAAAAATGATTTTAAAGTTCACCTGGTAAATAACCTATTTTTGCAAATTTCATTCACTAAATGTGAGAAATAGAAATCATTAAATTGAATAAAACTTATGAAATATAAAGTACCTGTGATTAACTTTTAGTTTTGCTTAACACTTTCTTCCTTTTTTCTTCATAAATGTTAAATAATAAAATAATTCATTCTTACTAAAATCTAAATTTTTTTACGTTTTTATAATAAATTATGTGTTAATATATAAATTACTTCAAAAGAAATTGATAAAATTCATTCAAAATTCAATTATTTTCATGAACAATAAAATTTCCAAAGGAATTCGATTACTTTAGAATAGGTTTATCAAAAAAATGTCAAAGAAAACAATTATTTAACAATAGTTTTATACAATTCTTCACAACAATTCAAATACTTTCACTAATAATAAAAAAGATTTTCCATAGAAATTCAATTTTAAAAAAATCAGATAAAATTCCAAGCAAAAATTCAATTACTTTTATAAATAAATAATAAAACTCATCGAAGAATTTCAATTACGTTTAAATTATATTTAAAATTAATTAATCGAAGAATTCAAATATTTTCACAAAAAAAAATTATCCTGAAGAATTCAATTATTTTTGAAATAAAATTTTCACAATATTTATAATATTTCGAAAAAATTAATTATTTTAAAACAATGCTGATAACATTTTTAAGCGAAGAATTCAATTACTTTCAAAAATAAAATTTTTCACAGCAATTCAATTCTTTCTAAAATTTTTAGTAAAATTTTTCGCAATAATTCAATTATTTTCAGAAATAATCAAATTTATTTATATGATTTTAATTATTTATAAAAAATTTGCTATAATTGTAATAATTTATAATAGTTATTCTTAATCAATTATTTTTAGGCATTTTAATAAAATTTATTGCAAAGTTCAACTATTTTTCCAGAAGAATTCAATTATGTAAAATAAAATTTTCATAATATTTATAATGTTTCCAAAAAAATTCAATATTTTAAACAATGTTTATCAAATTTTTATGCGAAGAATTCAATTACTTTCAAAAATAACAAAATTTTTCTCAGAAATTCTATTCTTTTTAAAATTTTTAGTATATTTTTGCAACAATTCAATTTTTCTGAAATAATCAAATTTATCGCAGAATCTCAATAATAAAAAAAAAATTTGCAAGAATTGCTTTAAAAATACAATTATTCTTATTTAACTATTTTAAAAAAACCTTTTTTTTAAATAATTTTTCTTACTGAAAAATCAATTAGTTTGAGAAATTTTAATGAAATTCTTTGCAAAATCCAATTATTTTCATAAACAACGTTTTTCATGAAAATTTAATTTAAAAAAATTTTTTAATAAAATTCTAAACAAGAATTAAATTATTTTCATTAATAATCAAACTCATCGAAGAATTTCCATTATTTTCCAAAACAATTTTAAATTAATTAAGCGAAAAATCGAATTATTTTTACAAATAGTTTCCCAAAGATAATTCAATTATTTAGAATAAAATTTTCATAATATTTATTACATTTCGGAAAAATTAATTATTTAAAACAATGTTAATAAAATTTCTATGAATAATTCGATTACTTTCAAAAATAACCAAATTTTTCTTTGAAATTCAACCCTTTTTAAACTTTTTAGTAAAATTTTTCTCAGGATTTCAATTATTTAAAATAATTTTGCAAGAATTGCTCTAAAAGTTTAATTACTCTTAAAAATTTTATTTTAATATTTCGACAAAATCAATTGTTTAAAAAAGATGATTGTTAAAAATTCTTTGGAAGAATTCAATTATTTACAAAAATATTAGAATTTTTTACAGGAATCAAAATTTTCTCCAAATATTTCAATAAAATTGTTCGAAAGGAATAAATTATTTTAAATACAGTTGTAATTTCTGAAATAATTCAATTTTTTTTCGGTTTTAATAAAAGTCTTCTTAACATTTCAATTATTTACATCTAAATAATTCTTCGAAAGAATTTAATTATTAAAGATAAATAACAAGATTATGCCCGAAAATTCAATTATTTTGAGGCATTAAATTATTTGCAAATTTCATTTATTTTCATAATTCTTCAAAGTTCTATTTTTTCAAAGAAATTTTATTAAAATCGTTTTTAAAAATTCTATTATTTTCAAAAAAAATTATTAAAATGCCGCACAGACATTCAATTATTCTTACAAATTTTAATACAATTCGTTCTAAAATTGAATTATTTTTGAAAACTTTCCTCAATTCAATGATTTTCAATGTCTACTATTTTCATAAAAATTTCCAAATAGAATTCAATTCTTTAAAAATTTGTTTGTAAAAATCTTCGTAAGAATTCAACTCTTTTCGTAAATAATAAAAATTTTCCAGAAATTCAATTATTTAAATTAGAATTTACATGAAATTAGTCTAAAGAAATCAATTATTTAAAAATTTTTATAAAATTCTTCTTGAGAATTAAATTATTTTTATAAATATTTTAATTCTTTCCTGATTAACAATATTCGTTGCAGGAAATTAATAAAGTATTGAAAGTAGAAGAAGTAAATATTTTTTATGAAAGTTAGCAAAAAGTCGAGAAAATAAATGATCCTAAAGTTTTGAACGTTCAAATGAACGAAATATTTTTTGTTGAAGGTATTTTAAGAAATTACTAATCATAAAAAAATTTAAAAACTAAAAATTTACATTTACAAACTCAATAATTAATTTTTTTGTTAGTGACACAAAATAATTGCAATAAAAATTTATTCTTTTAGAAGAAATAAATAAATTTCGTTCATTTGAACGTTCAGAACTTTAGGATCTTGAAAATAAAATATAGAATAGAATTTTTGTCAGTTTTGTAAAGTTTCTAAACTAAGTTTTTTTGGTCGTCAAGTTTAATTTTTCGACTATTTCTTAGTTTGAAAGCTACTTTTTGCTACTCTTTTGAAATTAGTTTTCCAGTGCGAATTCTAATGAATATCTTTTTTTTTTTTTAAAGGTAAAACCAGTTCATTACATGATGTTGTCACTGAAATCAAACATTAGAACGAGATTGGGCGAGGAGCTGAATATGTTACCAAAGGGAATGGAATTGGATTATATCGTCGAGTTTTTCGATAACGTCGGTTCAAAATTCCACGCTGCTGACACGAGTTTCAAAACATTTGTAAACAGAGGCGATCTAGTGACATTCCTTCCTGAAAGTAATAATCTCCTATTGGGCAAATTTTTAGAGAACGGAAAATCAATTATTAAAATATATAATGAGAAATATCCGAATGGAATGTTCGATTATGTGTCTGTTATAATTGGAGATATTCATTTCCCGACAAAGGTAAATTTACTTATTTACTTAATTAAAAGTAAAATGAAGCTAAGAAATAGAAACTTGATTATTCAAAGTCTCGTCTTACTGGACTGAAGTATTTAAGTTAGTAAACAGAATTTAGTTTATTTATTTTTTTCTTTTCATTCTACTAGGCAACGGTAAGTGTCGGCGATGTGATTTGCTTCTCGATGCCGCTTTCATCTTCCGATGGCGAACCAGGAATCTGGCAATCTTCAGCGTCTGAAACCGTCACCGTGGATCCGATCTCTGGAATTGGAAAAGCTCGCAATGCAGGCCATGCTTTCATCAAACACAGTCTTACGACCCATTTACAAGATGAAATAGAAATTCATGTTCTTCCAATTGCGAAGGTAAGTTGACAACAAAATTAATCAACTAGTTATGAAGATTCACTTTTTAATTTTTAATTCTTAAAAGTAAAATAACAAAGACTAACACCGAGAAAACCGGGAAATAGTCCAGAATTTAATTAAACCGGAAAAAACTGGAAATAAAACAGAAATTTTTGCCAAACCGGAAATTTTTAAAATAATTTCATAGTCAAAATTAAAAAATTCACTTTTTCAGTACAAAATTAATTGAATTGCGAATTTCGAAAAGGGCTCAACTCGGTTTTTTTAAATTTTACAGGAGAGACAAAAAACGTTTTATTCTAAACAGCTTTAATTTAAAAAATCCAGTTTTTTTTCATAATTAGACTCTATTTTGTATGAGAAATATGATAAAATAATTGTTCTCAATTAAAGTTAGTTGGAGAAAATTGATATTAAAGTTGTCAGAGTTGAACCCTTTTCGAAATTCATGAAAAAAATTCAATCGTTCAGAATCATAAAAATATAGTAATTAAATATTTTACTATGGAGAATGAATTCAATTATTTTTTTTATTTAATTTCAAAATGTAATAACTTTTTTTTGGGCTCAAAAACAATTCAGCAATAGGTTAGAAAACAAATAATCTTAGGTTAAAAGTCAAAGGAAAACACAGATTAATATAATTTTCTCTTCACGAAAGAATTCAATCATTTTCTAAAATTTTAATAAATCCTTCTAAACAGTTTAATTATTTTTTTAAGCATTAAAATCTTTACAAAAATTAAATTATTTTTAAAACAATTTTAATTGAATTCCTCATCAATTTTTAGAAATATTATTAACACAATTCGAAAAAATTCAATTTTTTTCTAAAATTTTAATAAATCCTTCGAAATAATTAAATTATTCTTATAAACATAGTAAAATTCTTAGCAGAAATTCAATTAATTTTATAAATAGTAAAACTCTTTGCAGGAATTCAATTATTTTCATAAAAATTTAAATTAAATTCCTCGGATGAATTCAAATATTTTCATAAATTTTATTTGTTTCCTAAAATTTTAATAAAATCTTCGATACAATTTAATTATTATTTATATAAATACCACAATTCTTTGAAGGAATTAAATTATTTTTAATCCAATTTAAATAAAATTACACGAAAGAATTTAATTATTTTCAAAAAATTTCCATAAAATTTTATTTCAACAAGAATTTTAAATTCTTTGAAACATTTCAATTATTTTTGTAAATAGTAAAATTCTTTGCAATAATTCATTTATGTTTATAAATAGTAAAATCCTTTGCAGAAATTTAATTATTTTCAAAACAATTTTAATATAATGTCTCGAAAGTATTTTAATCTTCAAATATTAACATAAAATTCATTTATTTTCTAAATTTGAATAAATTCTTCGGAACAATTCAATTATTTTTAATACAATTTAAATAAAATTCTTTATAAAATCCAATCGCTCTCAAAATTTTCAATTTTAATTTTTAAAGAAACTCCATTAGTTTAAAAAAAATTAAAGAAATTCTTCAAAATAATTCAATTGAGATTTTTAAAAATTTTGATAAAATTCTTCATGAGAATTTAATAACAATTTTAGAAAGAATTCTATTATTATTTTAATAAAATTCTACGCAAGAATTGAACAATTTTCATAAACAATAGCATTCTTTGAAAGGATTCAATTAGTTTTGTAAATATTAAAATTCTGTGAAGTAAATTAATATTTATCAATATGATTTTAATATAAAATTGAAACAAATTTCGATACTAATTTTTAAATTTGGCATCAGATTTTAAAAATTGAAAATAATTAAACTTTCTTGTACGAGGAAAATTGAATTTCACAAAAATTGTTATCTGATACCTAAATTAAAAAAAAACTTCATTACGAAAATTTTAATTATTCTAAAGAATAGAGAAAGTAAAAAAATTATTAGCTATATATAGGTATTTAACTTTCCGAACAAAGAGTATAAACAATATTTTTTTAGAGAATTTCCACTACTTTTAATTCGCTAATATTGAAAAACATCAATTTTATTTAACAAAATTTTATGCAATTTATTTTTCCCAATAATTCAATTATTTTTAATAATTATAAAATTTTCATAACATTTAAAAATTCGTTATTTAAAACAATGTTCATAAAATTCTTATGAAGATTTCAATTCCTTTCAAAAGTAATAAAATTTTCAACAGAAACTCAATTCTGTTTAAACATTTTAATAAACTTTTCCGCAATAATTCAATTATTTTCAAAAATTTAATAAAATTATTCTAAAGAAATTAATTGTTTTAAATATAATTATAATAAAATTTTTGTTTAAATAATAAAAAATTACTCCCGAAAATTCAATTATTTTAAGGTATTTCCATAAAATTCTTTTCAAAATTCAATTATTTTCATAAATAACAATATTCATCACAATAATTCAATTATTATTAAAAGTAATAAATTTCTTCTTGGAAATTCCATTATTTTAAAAAATTCGAATAAATCGTTTGCAAGAATTCAATTATTTTCATAAATAATAAAATGTTTTTTTGAAAAATCCAATTATTTTCAAAAAAATTTAATAAAATTTCCCACCGACATTCAATTATTGCCAAATTTTTTAATAGAATTCTTTGTAAAATTTAATTATCTTTAAAAACTATTAACATTTCAATGACTTTCAATATCTGCTATTTTTATAAAGTAACCAAACAGAATTAAATTATTCAAAAAAGTTTATAATAAAATTCTAGAAAAAAATTCAATTATTTTCATCAATTTTAATAAAATTAGCCGCAAGAATTTAAACATTTACCTATAATTAATAAAATTCTTTGAAAGAATTAAATTATTTTTATAAATAATAAAATTCTTCGAAAGTAATTAAATTATTTTTTCAACAATTATTAATAAAATTTCTCGAAAGAATTCAATTATTTTCATAAATTACAAAATCCTTAGAAAAAATGTAATTCTTCAAAAAATTCAATTTTTCTCAAAATTTATAAAATTTTTCAGAAAAATTCAATTATTTTCAAAATTTTTTTTTAAATTCTTCCCAAGAATTGAATTATTTTCCAAATTTAAAAAAAAATTCTTTGCAAGAATTCAATTATTTTTATAAAAATAGAAAAATATTCCAAAAAAATGTAACTATTTTCTTAAATTATGAAATTCTTTAAAAAAAACAATTTTTCCTAAAATTGACTTTCCAAATTGTTTTAAAAATTCTTTCCAAAAATTCATTTATTTTTATTTTCTATAGAAAAATAGAAAATTCCAAAAAAATTTAACTATTTTCATAAATTATGAAATTCTTCAAAAAAAAATCAATTTTTCCTAAAATTGACTTTCCGAATTATATTAAAAATTCTTTCCAAAAATTCATTTATTTTTATTTTCTATAAAAATAGAAAATTTCAAAAAAATTTAACTATTTTCATAAATTATGAAATTTTTCAAAAAAAAAGTCAATTTTTCTTAAAATTTATAAAATTATTTAGAAAATTTCAATTATTTTCAAAAATTTTTTAAAAATTCTTCGCAAGAATTGAATTATTTTAATAAATAATAAAATATTTCAAGAAAATTTAATTATTTTCCAAATTTTTTTTAAAAATTCTTCCCAAGAATTGAATTATTTTCCAAATTTAAAAAAAAATTCTTCGCAAGAATTCAATTATTTTTATAAAAATAGAAAAATATTCCAAAAAAATATAACTATTTTTTTAAATTATGAAATTCTTCAAAAAAAATCAATTTTTCCTAAAATTGACTTTCCAAATTGTTTTAAAAATTCTTTCCAAAAATTCAATTGTTTTTATTTTCTATAAAAATAGAAAATTCCAAAAAAATTTAACTATTTTCATAAATTATGAGATTCTTCAAAAAAAGGCAATTTTTCTTAAAATTTATAAAATTATTCAGAAAATTTCAATTATTTTCAAAATTTTTTAAAAAATTCTTTGCAAAAATTTAATTATTTTAATAAATAATAAAATATTTCAAGAAAATTCAATTATTTTTATAAATAACAAAATTTACCTAAAGAAATCAATTATTTTTGTTAATAATAAAATTCTTCTGAAAAATTCAATTATTTTTATAAATAATAACATTTTTCATTGATAATTGAATTATTTTTTAAATATTTTTTTTAAATTTTTCGCAAGAATGAAATTATTTTAAATTCTTTCATGAATAATAAAATTCGTATTATAAATTCCATTTATCAGTCAGGAAAATAAAAAATATGGAATGGAACTTTTGTCAATTTTGTGAAGTGAATAAAACAAGTTTTTTTTGGTTTCTTTTTGACATTAAAAAAATGACAATAACCCACAAAAATGAATTTTCAAAAAAAAAAAACAAATGAATACAGATAATTTGCTAACGGAAAGGAAACTTACGATTATTATAATGTATATATAATGTATATAATATATAATGTATATATAAATAAAAATTTTTTAAACGGATAGAATTTGTCTTAGTTAAAAATAATTGAATATTTATTATTAAAAATAATTAAATATTTATTATTAAAAAATGTTTCAAATAGATAACATTAATTCCATTGAGAGGCAAAAACATAACCGGACTGGAAATATTCAGCATACCTCTGGTAATTAGAGGCAAGGACGAAGGAATTAAGGAAAACAATGTATTTTCCCGAGGATTGAGTGGATGTCGGACACAGACTTCATTTTCATTGACTTCCTATCCCTTCACGTGCACCATACAATATATTCCTGCGAATGTTCATGTCGGAGTTAAGGACTTTTTCATAGCTAAACCTCGATTCGACATAGTTTCTGGTAAATAATTCCTCCTTAGTATTTCACTTGACTAACCTTTTTTTTTGCAATTACATCCTAAATTTCTACAATTATTCTCAAATTCCTTCAGGTTTCTACTACTGTGACGTGATTCCCGTGGGAACGCCAAATTTGATTTCAAGTACAACTGAAGTTCGTCTTCAAGTGAATGCGGTCAGCAAAGACATGGAGGGAAATCCCGTGGAAATAAATTATCTCCCATTAATTTACATTGGAATCAAAGAAGTGGTTTTTACAAATTTACCAACTTCATCTATGCCAACCGCTTTTCTGGAAATTTATGGTTTGCCCTACGTTTTGGAACAAGTAACAGTAAGTAGAAGTTAGAATTTATTTTAATAGTAAAAACTAAATATAATATCAGTAATAGTACGAAGTTGAAGTCCGCAACGTTTTTAAAAACGAAAAATCAAAACAGAGTTTTTTTTCAAATAAAATTCATCTCTAATTTTCATGTGCCTTAATTTTTAAGAAATCAGTTGTTACTGAGGATTTAATTGTCGAAAAATAATATTATTTACAATAAAAAATAAAAGTACCGTCCCATTATTTTTTTGTTTTCGTTTTTGAAAACGTTGTAGACTTCAGCCTCATGTAATAGTCAATAATTTTCAAACCAAGGTTTATTCTAAATTTTCGAAATATTTGTAGATTGACACTCCGGATGAGATTACAATCAGTGGCCAACAGTTTATTTCCAAGCATCTTTTCCAATATAAATTGAGTCTTATGCACACTCATGACGATATTCAAGGGAAGAAGATTCTAATCAGTAATGAATTAACGAAGCAGAATATTTCGGTAAGCACTATTTTTGAAATTTCGTTCATTAGAAGCATAGTTCTTATATTTATAGGAGTAAGCGACCAAAAGTAGATAAGTTCATATTTTACTATTTCGATAAATACAAATTTAATTTGCCACATAATCATTAAAGTTTATTTCAAAGAAGAAAAAATATACTGAATTATTTATATCGGAATATTTTTTGGACCTTAAATTGGTTAATAGTTGTAATGAGAAAGTATTCTCAATAATTATAATCAAATACTTTTAAACGATATAATTATTTTCAAAAAATATTCAAACTTCCATTATTTTCAACGTCTAGTAGTTTTATAAAATTTCGGAAAAGAATTCAATTAATTTTCAAAAAAATTAAGCAAAAATAAATTATTTAACGAAATTTTTACACAATTCTTCGCAATAATTCAATTACTTTCACAAATATTTTTCATAAAATTAAATTTTTTGAAAACCTTTTTAATAAAACTCTAAGCAAGAATTTAATTGTTTTCATAAATAATAAAACTCATAGAAGAATTCCAATTATTTTTAATACCATTTTAAATTAACTAATCGAAAAATTTAATTATTTTTACAAATAAAGTTTCCCAACAAGAATTCAATTATTTAAAATACAATTTTCATTATGTTTATTATATTTCAAAAAAGTTAATTATTTAAATCAATTCTTTATAAAATTCTTACAAAAATATTAGAATTTTTCACAGGAATTTAATTATTTTCAAATATTTTAATAAAATTGTTTGAAAGAAATCAATTACATTAAATACAATTTTTATTAAATTTTTGAAAAATAATTCAATTATTCTTCTTGATTTTAGAAAAATTCTTTCTAAGAATTAAATTATTTTTATAAAAAATAATTTTTCGAATAAATTTAATTTTGTCGATAAATAACAAAAGTTATTCCGGTAAATTCAATTTTTTTAGACATTTTAATAAAATTCTTTGCAAAAGTATTTATTTTTCATAAATATCAATATTCATCACAAAAATTCAATTATTTTTAAATAGAATAAATTTTTCCTTAGAAATAAATTATTAAAAAGAAACTAATAAAATCGTTTGCAAGAATTCAATTATTATTTAAAAAAAAATTCAATTTTAATAAAATTCTTTGTAAAATATAATTATTTTTAAAAACTTTTCTGAATTGAACGATTTTCAATATTTTAAAAAAATTTCCAAATAGAATTTAATTATATAAAAAAAGAAAATCAATTGTTCTTTATTTTTTTTTAAATTTCAACCAAGAATCAAATTATTTTTATAAATATTTAAATTCTCTTGTGAATAATAAAATTCGATGCAGGAATTCAATTTATTTGCGTGAAGAATTTTATCAAAATTTTAAAAAATCCTAATTAAATTCTTTTGAAGAATTTAAAAAATTTTTTTTTAAACTATAATGGAGTTTCTTTAAAAATTAAAAATTTTGAAAGCGATTGTAATTTAAGAAGAAGAATTTTATTAAAATTGTATTAAAAATAATTGAATTCTTGCGAAAAATTTTATTACTATTTATGAAAATAATTAAATTGTTCTGAAGAATTTATTAAAATCTTAGAAAATAAATGAATTTTATGTTAAAATTATAAAATTAAACTTCTGTCGAGAATTTTTACTAAAATTGTATTGAAAATAATTAAATTTCTGCAAAGGTTTTTACTATTTATAAACATAAATGAATTATTGCAAAAAATTTTACTATTTATAAAAATAATTGAAATGTTTCGAACAATTTTCAATTTTTTTTTATTTTTAGAAATAATTAAATTCGTATGAAGAATTTTATAGAAATATTTGAAAATAATGAAATTTTTTGTTCTTTTTTATAAATATTTTGACAATAATTGAATTATTCTAAAAGAATATAAAATTCTTGTTGAAATAGAATTTTATGGAAATTTTTAAATATAATTGAATTCTTTCGTGTATTTTTATTTTAATTGGATTAAAAATTATTTCATTCCTTCAAGGAATTGTAGTATTTATAAAAATAATTGAATTGTTTCGAAGAATTTTACTATATTTATAAGAACAATTTAATTATTTCGAAGGATTTATTAAAATTTGAGAAAAAAATTAAATTTTTTCGAAGTGTGTTAAACATATTTCTAAAAATTGATGAGGAATTCAATTAAAATTGTTTTAAAAATAAATGAATTTTTGTAATGATTTTACTAGTACTTAAAAAAATAATTTAATTGTTTACTGGGGTTTATTAAAATTTTAGAAAATTATTGAATTCTTTCATGAAATTTTATTAAAATTTTGAAAATATGAACAGTAATAATTAATTTTTTTCTTAATAAGTGGATCTTTAAATTTTGAGTATGAAATTATTTAAAAAATTTATATTTGAAAATAAAAATTTTTGTTATTTGCATAACAACAATAAATGGAATATCGCGTTCCGCGCGCAACATTTGCTAGTAAAATAATAAAATATAAAATTCGTCTAAATGTCATTCGATTCAATAAAAATTCAAGGAAATGAAAATTTTGATAAATTAAAATTCGAAGTAATGTAATTTCTGTTATAAATTAAATCTTAAATTCGTTTAAATGAAGATCACAGTAAGTAAAAATTAGTAGAAAAAAATTTGGCAAAATTGTACGTTCAACCAACGCTCAAATCAGGCTGAATTCACCAGTTCTCGTTCGATCACTGAAGTTAAGCAGCGTTGAGCGCGGTTAGTACTTGGATGGGTGACCGCTTGGGAATACCGCGTGGTGTTGGCATCTTTTTTTTATTTCCTTTTTTTATTACCATTTTTCCTAGTAAATTGTTTATAATATAATTGCAAAATTTTTTATATCGAATATTATGCTTATTTTCATTTTTCCAGCTATTTATTCGATTGCCGAGATACGAACAATATGCACACATCTCAGGAATCCATTGGCTTGATTACGTTTACTTTCATCGATACACCTTGGGAGTTTTCATCGTATTATTTATCACCTTCTTTCACTGTAAGTTCAATTTTAACCAGAATTTAACAAATACTTCATTTTTTATAAAAGCCTACTTAATTTAATTTTATTAACTTAAATTTATTTTACATAATAAGCCATTTTCAATGAAAATAATTAAATTCATTCTTTTATTTTCAGTTTGGAAAAATAAAATGGCCAATGTCGATTTGAACGTGAAGAATAGAAACATATTTGGTACGTGAAAAAAAACCCTATTAATGATTATTTTTATTTTAAAATACTTTTAGGAATTTATGAACAGTTTCTAGTTTTTCAAAAACACGTCAGTATTTGAATAATATTGAATCATTCCATTATATTTCGACTAAAGTCGTTGCCGACTAATTTTAAAAAATTGTAAAATTTTGCAGGAATGATTTTAAAGATATTAGAATTACCGAACAAAATGAATTTTTTGAATATTTTTTATATTTATTGTAAAATAAGCATCTAAAGTATATGAAGTCGTAAAAACTGGAACATTTTCATCTATTAGAAAATATTAAAGAAAACACATAATTTATTATAAAAAAGTAAAAAAAAATTTAGATTTTACTAAGAATGAATTATTTTATTATTATAAATTGGTAGAAACAATTATTAATCAGAAGTATTAAATAAAAAATTAATTTAAAGTTCACCTGGTAAATAACCTATTTTTGCAAATTTCATTCACTAAATGTGAGAAATAGAAATCATTAAATTGAATAAAACCTTATGAAATATAAAGTACCTGTGATTAACTTTTAGTTTTTCTTAACACTTTCTTCCCTTTTTCTTCATAAATGTTAAAAAATAAGCAACTAAAACTGGCACTTTGCTTATTTTCACGATTTTTAAATGTAAATAACTTCTGGACAGAAAAATGTAAAATTACGAAAATTGGGCAATAATTAAATGATCACTAGATACACTCACTGGAAAAAGATTTTCTTTGGTCCCGAAGCTATTTTTCGAATTAATTAACTCTAAACTTTTTACTATTTTTGTCAGGTTAACACATGTGTTTTTTAAATGACGAATTTAGCTCTTCTTGTTTAATCGTTTTGAACCAACTTCAGTTTTAAAAAAATTACATGTGTTAACCTGATAGTAATAGTGAAAGGTTTATAATTAATTATTTCAAAAAATAGCTTCGGGACCAAAGAAAATCTTTTTCCAGTGAGTGTATCTAGTGATCAATTAATTATTGCCCAACTTTCGTAATTTTACATTTTTCTAGGCAGAAGTTATTTACATTTTAAAATCGTGAAAATAAGCAAAGTGCCAGTTTTAATTGCTTATTTTTTAACATTTATGAAGAAAAAAGAAAGAAAGTGTTAAGAAAAACTAAAAGTTAATCACAGGTACTTTGTATTTCATAAGCTTTTATTCAATTTAATGATTTCTATTTCTCACATTTAGTGAATGAAATTTGCAAAAATAGGTTATTTACCAGGTGAACTTTAAAATAATTTTTTATTTAATATTAACTATACTATATTAATCTCTGTGGGTTTTCATTCATTCTGTTCGCAGTATGAAGTTAGTTTTTGTTTATGCTTTTGTTTTTTTTTCTTTTTCAAAACACTTTGGTTTTTCGATTTGTCAATATCAATTTTTATTGTTTATTTAGAGAAAAGGTTAATAGATATTGCTTTTATAAAATAAGGCAAGAAATTTCCATAATGTTGATTTAGAAATTTTATAATTATTTTTTGTTTATATTTTAAAAATTATTAGTTTCTTTTGAAATAAAAAGTTATTAAATTTTCGTTTTTAATTACAATTTTTAACAATAATGTTTTTTCTATTTTAAATTAATAACAAAAAATGTGTAGGAAGAATTTGTGTATTTAATAATTACAATTTTTCTTTTTTTATGTATATAAAGATATTTTATATTTTACTAGCTAAAAAAATGCTTGTGTACTTTCTCATATAATAATCATGTCTATTCACAATTCACATTTTTTTTATTAAAGAACAAATAATTTAATTTCATTTGAAGAATTTCTTTAATAAGATTTAATTTTTTAACTTTCTAAAAATCAATTTATTTTAAGTTTAATCTAGAAATTAATGAAAAAATTTGCATAATTTCTTTTTCTGAATTTAAAAACGAAGAAAAAATAAAGTAATTTAAACTATTTATATTTCTCCATCAACATTTTTTTTAAACTTCCATTTTGTAATTAATTTTGAAAATCATATTGTTTTTATAAAATTTGTAGTATTTTTTTGCATAATTTCTATTTATTATCAAAATTTTTTTAACAAAATCAAAATATTATATTTTTAATCAGTATTGATTAATAGATAATAAGAATTAATTATTTAGTATTTTTTAATAATAAATTAACTTTAGAAATAAAATTTTAAAAGTTAAGTATTTTTATGAAACTGAAACTTGCATCCAGTTACCAGTCCTACTTAATTTTTGAAAATTCGATATTGGATTTAAAACAAAAAATATTTAACATTTAAATTTAATTTCTAAAATTAAGCAAAGCAGGTGCTGGTAGCAAATCAAAATCATGAAAATTTCTTTCATTCTTTTCTATTAAACAATATAAAGTGTTGTCAAAAACATTTTGTCGGACAAATCGAATTTCTATAATTTCTTTTATTTATTTCTAACCAAATTTGAAAATTATTTAACAAAATGTTAAATGTTATTAAAAAATGATGAAAAGACTGGAATAATTTCTTAATTTTTTAAACATAATCTTTAATAAAAATTTAATTTTTTTAGAGATAGATGATAAATGTTTTGGCTCAATTAACTTTTTTTCTGTAATTTCTTTTTTAAATTTGATACTAAAAATAATTAAGAATATCAATTTAATAGTTGACAAAGATTATTGATTAATTTATAATGAATGAGAATATAAATTGTAATTTTAATTCGTAATCATAATTGTTATAGTTGCTGTTTGATTTTTTGTTTCTTAACTTTTTTGTAATTTTTCTTTTCAAATATTTTAAATTTTTTAATTAATGTATTGAAAATCATCGAATTATTGCAAAAAATTTTATCAAAAAATTTAATAATAATAGAATTCCTTCACAAAATTCCACTATTTAGGAAAATAACTTAAATCTCACTGAGAATTTTGTTTAAGTGTTTAAAAATTCTAATTAAATTCTTTTTGCAGAATTTCTTTGATTTTTTTTGTCAAATAATGGAGTTCGTTTAATAATTTTAATTAAACATTTAAAAAATAATTAAAATTTTATGGAGAAGAATTTTTTTTAAATTGTATTAAAAATAATTGAATTCTTGCGAAAAATTTTACTATTTAAAATAATTTAATTATTTTTATTTAGAAAGATTTGTTAAAATTTTAGGAAATATTGAAATTCTTTCGTGAAATTTCAATAAAATTTTTGACAATATGAACAGTAATAAATCATTTTGTATTTAAAAAGTGATTTTTTTAAAATTTTGATTATGAAATTATTTAAAAAATTTATGTTTGTTAATAAAAAATTTTGTAATTTGTATAACAGTATCAAATTAAATACTACGTTCCGCGCGCTAGCGCGCGTATCATTTGCTAGTTTCTTATTAATAATTGTTTCTATCAATTTATAACAATAAAATAATTCATTTTTAGTAAAATCTAAATTTTTTTACGTTTTTATAATAAATTATGTGTTTTCTTTAATATTTTCTAATAGATGAAAATGTGACAGTTTTTGCGACTTCATATACTTTAGATTCTTATTTTACAATAAATATAAAAAATATTTTAAAAAATTCGTTTTGTTCGGTAATCCTAATATCTTTAAAATCATTCCTGCAAAATATTACAATTTTTTTTAAATTAGTCGGCAACGACTTTAGTCGAATTATAATGGAATGACTCTTATAATTTAATTTTACGTCAGTAAAAATAATATTTGGTAAAATATTGAATTTTGCTTTCAGCTGAAAAATGCCCGCCGCCTTTGAGAAAATCGACAAGTCCCTGTTCTCCGAATTTAAACAATTCCTCAAATACCACAAGACAACGTTCGCCATCGTCACCTTTAAGACCGTTCTCGGCTTTTGAACCAGTTTACGGTGATCCACGAAGTTTATTCACGCCAAGAAGAAATACCACACTACATACACCCTAAGTATGTAGAACGTACTTATCATTTTATAGGCTAATTCGAAAAGACTGACAATCTTTTTTTTTATATACAAAGCTATGAACAATTTCGTAAAATATTGACAAATGGCTAATAAGTATATATATTTTTGTTTGTACTCATAAATAGTATTTGAAAATGAAACCAGTGTTCTTGAATGAAAATACTAAAATCGTTAAATCTTCGACTTACGATCGTCTTCTGGGAAAAATTGTCTTTGGAACATCGGTCAACGAAAGAATTGTTCCAACTTTATATTTTTTGTCAAGTCTCATAAAAACTGGAAACAAAAAACGTTTTTTACACTCTAAACCATTACAAGTTGTATTTGAATAGAGATTACAATTTTTACCAAAAAAAAGTAAACTTTTTCTAAGAAATACTTTTTCTATAAAAAGTAATAGATCAAATTTTTTTTCCTGTAGAAAATTGTGATCCTTATCCAAGTGGGAGTTTTAATTATTGAAAAGTGTAAAAATGTGAATGTTTCGAAATACTCTTTTTAAAAGAGATTTTTAGAAACTCGGAAATGTAAAAGTTGGTTTTTGTTAGAAAATTCCCATTGCAATTTTTCCCTAATAGAGAAAAAAAAATGTGAGCAGCAATTTAATAATTAAGGTTTTGTACATTTGTTAAAAGAAAGAAAGAAGTAATGTATTCTAAAAACCACCAACGGTCGAAATCGAGAATAACCAGGATTTTCATTAGATTGAAAATTATTTTGTTACATCCAAAAGTAATAAAATTGTTATACTGATTTCAATCGATGAATGGAACTCTGTATAAATGTAATTACGAAAAAAAGTGTTAAAATATCTAACGAGAGTGAATTTCTAATGTTCAATTAGAACTCTGAATATTTTCTTCGAATCTTTTAAATATTTAACTATTGTTCTTCAACTTGTTTCAAGACTTTCTTTTTTTTCATGCTTTCCGTAAAGTTTACCTCATTAGTTTCTTGATCATTTTGCAGAGAATTCTCAAATATTTCTCGAAAATCTATTTTTTGAAATACTTTTTTTTTCATTCATTCTAACTTCGTTTGGAAAAAAAATTATAGTGAATTTTTAAGTTTTCTAAAAAGAAAACTTAATTATCTTCGGATATTTATTTACTAAAGTCATTTTTTATTTTCAAAGAGAAAAAATTATTATTTTGCTACAAAAATTACATTTCATAAGGAAAAAATAAAATTTCAATCGATATTTTGAAGGGAGACTTCGACTATATTTTTAACTGTATCGAGAAAATGATTTCTTTCATAAATTTTTATAGCAATTTTTTTTTTTTTTTTTTGAGAAAATCAATGTTTCGAAATCTGTCAATTTTTAAGAAAAATAAAAATTTAAAAAGAAAATATTATCTGAACATCGATTTTCTTTTAAAAAAATTAATGTAAATTTAACTAAGATTTGAATCATTTTCTTATTATAGTTAAAAATGTAGTCGAATTCTCCCTTTAAACTCAATAAAAAGTTTATATTTTGTTTATAAACAAAACTAGATGCCAACTGTAGAAATTTTGTCATATCAAATTAAATAAAAATAAAATATATATAATTTATATTTTATACAAAATAAAAAATATATAATTATATTTTATACAAAATAAAAAATATATAATTATATTTTATATAGAATAAAAAATATAAATATAATTATATGTTTTATAAAAGAATAAAAAATGTGAAACAATATAAAAAAACAATAAACAAAACAATATATTGATAAGAAAAATTATGATACAATTCATATTTGGTAATTAAAAAAGGATTTGTTCTCTAAAATCATTTCTGTTTATTTTTTCATTAGAAAAATAAAAAATGACCGAATTTAACAGTTGGGAAAATTTCAATTCAAATATAGTAAAAAATTGTAATTTCTTTTTTGCATTTGTGTAATAGAGAAAAGTAGTAATTATGAAGAAAATTTTCGTGAAAAATTCTTGGAAAAATTTAAGAAAAATTGAGAAATACTTGAGACATGAAGTGTCAGAGCCAATGATAAATAATCTTACCCTTCAAACATTTTTGTAAAATATCCTCGACATATTGATCATTATTATTAAGAAAACTGTTTATACACCATTTTCTTTTGTAATAGGCAATTTTTTTTTATATAACTTCAAACAGTAGTCATTAGTTTTTAATTAATGACTCGACAAAAGCGTAGGCGCAATGATTATGTGTAGCAGCGACTTGATAAAGAAATAAATTACTTTTTCCATAAATAAGTCTTTATTTTAAAAAAAAGTGCAACATATGTATAATGAAACAATCGCTCATCTCACGCTTCAATCATACTAGAAAATATTTTTTTTTTATTGCGATCTTTGAGTAGATCAAGATCAAGGAAGTGTTCTTAAGTATTTACTTAAAAAAAGTGAGTGATTGTTCAATGCTTTTTCAAAGTCTTCGACAATTTCTCGTATTTTCTTTTGCTGGAGAACCAGAGACCGAAGGGAATCGCCAAACAGGGAAGAGTCATTACAGCGAAAGCCGCCCAGTCGATCTGCGAAGGAGAGAAATTTTTAATTATGGAAAATTCAATTCAATTCAATTTAATTCAATTCAATTCAATTCAATTCAATTCAATTCAATTCAATTTAATAATTTAATAAAATTTAATTCAATTAAATTCATTTAAATTGAATTCAATTTAATTCAATTCAATTCAATTCAATTCAATTCAATTTAATAATTTAATAAAATTTAATTCAATTAAATTCATTTAAATTGAATTCAATTTACTTCTTAAGGGAGAATTTTTTAAGTTGCGTTTTTTATTGTTAAAATTTCATAGTTAAAATATGTATTTCATTTTTTAGGTATTTAGAAAAATGATAATGATTGTAATGATAATGTTGGTGGTGGAAAGCGATCTTACCACGTGGGAGGAGAATTTCTTGTCGAATTCCCGGAATGAGATGAAATAGGCTAAGCCTGGTTCGCTGCTGACTGCGACTTGTAATTCGGGAGCGTCTTCGCGATGACGATAGACAACTTCCGCGGAGGTGAAGTTGAAGTATCCGAATTTCCTTGGCTTCACGATGACGGTGTGACTCACATTGGACTGAGGTGGTACCCTGTCGATTTTGGCATTCAATTCTCCACTCACGTGCACGAAACTGTCAGCGGGGAATGAATTGTCGGTGATTGCGACCTCCAAAGCCGCCTCATTGCCAACATTGTAGACAGTGTACTGTAAAGTTAAGTTCAAAAATTAAGACTTCTAAACTACATTTTCGAGTTAAAAATTTATTCAATTTCTTAAGGAAGAATCTGACATACGGTCAAAACAAAACTTAGTCCGATAGCATAATTTCGTTGTTTAATAGAAAAAGACAAAAATTTAAAATTCCTTTTTGGTGGAAGGGCGAAGAATTTAATTTTGAACATTTAAAAACGACTGGGTTGCATTTGAATAAAAATTGCAATTTTCTGACAATAAGAAACATTTGTTAATAATAATTCTCAGAATATTTTCATTGTAATTTTTAAAATTTAACTACTCTTTGCAAGAATTCCACTATTTACATATATAATAACATTCTTTGGTCTTCCAAAGAAGACTTCAATTATTTTCAAAAATAATGTAGAAAAATTCTTCGAAGAAATTAAATTATTTTCCATACAATTTTTTTAAATAAAATTTCACGAAAGAATTCAATTATTCTCTTAAATTTACATAAAACCATTAATAACTTATTTCAATTAATTAGAAACAAACATTCAATTCATTCATTCAGTCTTTGCAAACATTCAATTCTCTTCAAAATAATTCTAAAAGTGATTTAATAGCAAAAATCAATTATTTTCCGGTGTTTTAAGAAAATTCTTGTAAAATATTAAAATACTGGCAAAACTACAAGCGCAACATTTTCTTTTCCATTGTTACTTTTAAAATTTGCTTTTCCAAAACATTAATGAAAATTCTTAATTTCTTAAAAAATATAATTTTTCGTACGGTTTTTCATTAAATTTAATTATGTGAACAACTCGTGTAGTAAATGCAAAAAAAATTTCTAACAACAACTAGAATTAAAAATCAAAATTTATTTCAATGAAAATTGGCAAATTTTTCAATTGTGTAAATTTTTAAAAATTATGTTCGAAAATAGAAGTATTTTTAAAAAATTTTCGTTTCGTTTTTTCAAGAAACAATTTTACGAAATTTCTGAATTAAATTTTTCACAACTTTATTACTTTTTGTTAAATAAAAATTTTTAAACTTATTCATATTTACTTTTCCCGAGGAATTAAAATTTCAAATAATTTCAATGAAAAACCTCATGAAATATAATTATTTCAAAAATTCGCAACTGTAATTCATCCAAAATTCAATTATTTCTTTAGAATTTTTCAATAAAATTATTGATAAACTAATAATTTGAAAAAAAAATAATGTTATTATTAATTTTTTAAAATAAAAATTTAAAGATTTTTAAACTTTTACTTCACTAAAATTTTTAAGGAATTTAATTTCAAAACCTTTGAAAATTTAATTAATTCCTAAAATTCCAGTTGTAACGGTTCAAATATTCAATTAATTTTTAAAATGTTGACTCAAAATTTTTATTAAATCAATTTCTATCAGAATTCAACTACGAGAATTGAATTATTTAAATAGAATAACTATTGTAAATTCATAAAATGATATAGTTTCAAAAATATAATTATATTTAAAAACAATTTTTTAAGAGGAAAAAAATAAAAAATTCTTTAAAATACAAAATTTTACAAAATTTCCAATTGTTTCAATTTGTTAAAATTATTATTGAGAATACAAGTACTTTTTTCTTTAAAAAATTGTAATTACTATTTTTCAAAAACCTAATTTTTAAAAAATTTCCAAATTCAATTTTTCAAATTTTAATAACTTTTGTAAAATAAATATTTAACTGATTATTGTTCTTTATTTGCTTAAAATTTCGAAATACTTAAAAATTTGAACTGCAAGTCTTCCAAAATTCAATTAATTTTCTAGAATTTTTGAATAATATTATTGAAAATTTAATTTTTAAGGAAGCTGGCAAATTAAAATACTACACATTTAAAATTTTTAATAGAGTTTTTATGAATAATTCATTTTATAAATTATTCAATATCATTCAATTCCCAATTATTAAATTAAAATACTTTGAAAATTCTATTTGCTAAAAATCTTCCAATTAATTCCTTTAACAAATTTAATTATTTTCAGTTGAATTTCACAAAATTTCTATTAATTCGATAATTTTTTGAAAATTTATTTACATACTTTATTTGAATCAGTGACTGATTTTTCATCAAATTTTTATTTGATGATTTAATTTATCAAATTAATTATTATTAATTAATTCTTTAACACAAGAAATATCTACAAAAATTGGAATAAAAAGCGATTTTTTAAAAACAAATTAAAATAATAAAACTTTTTTCAATTTGGTGACGAAATTTCCGATTTGGCTTAAAATTTCTGGTTTATTTCCATTTTTTTCCCGCGCAAATTAAATTCCCAGGTATTTCCTCGTATTCCCGGTTAATAGAGACCCAGAAATTTTTGATAAAAATTAGAAAAATTTATTTCTGAAGTAGTAAAATTTATTAATTCAGTAGCAAATTGTACAAGATTTGAAGAAAAATGAAAAAATTTTATATAGAAAAATTAAGCGTGGAAAAAGTTATGCTATTAAAAAAACCGTTATATTTTGAGCAAATTCTATCACAAAATTTACAATTAATTAAGAATTACAAAAAAATAGCAAAAAATATCATAGTTTTTACATATTTTTTCTTTTTTTTGAGTCAAAAAACAATAAAAACTGAATTAAAATCATTAAAAGGGTTAAAATTTTAACCGGCGTGCAACATAACCTTAAAAAATTGTTAATTGTTAAAAACAATTTTCAATTTGAAATTTTTCATTTTACAATAATTGTTAAATTGTATAGAATTTAAATAACTTAATAAAGTTGTTTATAATGACTATTTAACTTAATTAATAAAAAATAATAATTAACTAATTAATAATTAAGAATTATTAAATAAATTTAAAATTATTAAATAAATAGAAATACACAATATGTTTTATCATTACTGTAAAAAGAAGATAATGCAAATAAGAATATTGTACTTCCTAAATTATAAAAATCTCTTAACAAATAAATACAATTGATTCGAAAAACAGAAAATTAGTTAAATAAAATTAAAGGAAAATTACCTTAACGACAACATCCATATTTTCAACGAGGTATTTATTGTTAATGTGCTTAGCAATTAGCAATTTAGCACCTTCTGGTTCTGGCTCATCTTTTCCTAAAGTACTGGCTAGCAGAGCCAGTGTGACTGCGAAGAATATGTGGCACTTCATTCTAAAATGTGAGTTTCAAAACTATCATCAACTTCCATTAAATCATTAGTTAAAAATCTAAATTTACATTTATTAAAAATCGCAACACGTTTATTTTAAAATACCCACAATTACAATGTTACATTTAAACGATTTAAACTGTCCCTTTAATTTCAAAAGAATACAAAAATAACATATTGTTTATGAACCCAACACAATCAAGACGAAATTTATCAAAATTTCCTCTAAACAAGTAATCTAAACACTTAAAGTCCTTCTAATTTTATTAATTAATTCTCTTTTAATTCTTATTAATTAATAAATTCTCCTAAAAAAATTACCACCGTCTGTTAATATTCAGCTTTAAAAACTAAAAATCCCGAAAGCTGTCAAACCGCAACTTCTTGAAATATTGAATATTTAGAAAAATAATGACAACACTTTGAGAAAAATTAGAAAATTAGTGGTGAAAATAATTTTCCAGCATTATTTACAACTTTTTATCGCAGTTGTAATTTAGAAAAAGTGCGTAGAAAATAAAAAAATAAGAGCTCGAAAGATTTGTGTACACACATATTATGTCCAAAACTTGAAACTACCGTTTTTATAGATAGAAGAAATATTGAAATATAATTAAAGGTAGATTGTGTTTTGAAATTATGTCGTTTGCAATTAATTGGAAAAATAAACTTACCTGTTAAGATATAAATTAAATTCTAAGATATCATAAAACTATGTTAGATTTTTATGCTACAAGTGGAAACAGCATAGAAGCTGATTAGTACATGTGGCGAACTGAGAGAAAAAATTCGACAAATCGCTGCCAACAGCGCCGTGCTTTCTCTGCCACGTACTGGAGATCCTCTGGCTTCGTCACTTCCTGTCTTCGACGACGCAGGAAATCAGCTGTTTCTGACAACAAGTGTTAACGGTGTGAACATTTTTCTTTGACAATGTGTCAAAAATTGTAAACAATGGCAACATTTATATTGAGATGAAACTTTGACAATGTTGATTCGAAATAAGAAATTAAGAACATATTTATGGGACTTGAAGTTTTCGTCTATAATTTTATAGGTTATGTTCAATGATCATATTTAAAATGACATTGACTGCTGGTTGTTTATTGATTTCAAATGGATGATATTTGGGAGATTTGGAAAGAAAGTAGTTTACAAATTTTCAAGAGGTGAAATAAGAAAATCGAATCTTTCGTTTAGTAAGAAGTTTGTCATTCAAATTAATAACAATGGCTGCTAAAATCTATCAATCCGATCAAGAGCTTGAAACCAAAGTAAAGAAAGGTTAGTTTTGCATTTTAATTATTATATATTTGTCTTTTTTTTTTACTATTAAACTTTTAAGATCGTATTGTTAATTTGCAATTTTTATTAGTTTTTTTAATCCTCCTAATCAAATTCAAACCTCTCAGACAATAGTTTCTTTTTAAATTACTTAATTCTGGAAGAATTATCACAAAATTATTACAATGAATTATTACAAATTATTTAATGAATAATTTTATTGAAATATTTCGAAATTATTTGAATTTTAGAGTTGCGTTTACAATTTTGATAATATAGATCAACTTCAAAACGTTTGAATTTAATAAAATTTCAATTTCAAATGAATTTAATTGGAAATATATTAAAGAATTTCGATTTTTGACAAATTTCCATAATTCAAATTCTTCTGAAATTCAATTCAAATTCAATTATCTTTAAAAGAAACAAATTTCTTCACAGAAATTCAATTATGTTTAAAAATTAAAAATTCTTGCTAAAATTTCAATTATCTTTATATGAATAATAAATTTCGTCTCTGAAATTCAATTATTTTCAATAATTTAAATAAAATTCTTGCCAAAATTTTACATTATTTTTAAAAGTTATCCTCAATTCAATATTTTTCAATATCCATTATTTTAATAAAATTTTCCAAAAGAAGTAAATTATTTTATTACAATTTTGGTAACATTTTAAGTAAACATTTAATTATTGTCATTAATAATAAATTTTTTTTACAGAGATTCAATTATTATTTTCGTGAATAATAAAAACTCATCACAGTATTTCAACTATTTTTAATACAATTTTAAACGAATTACGGAAAAAATGGAATTATTATTAAAAAAAATTATTAAAATTCGTCGAAAGAATTCAGTTATTTAAAAATTTGTTGATAATATATTCTTTATGAGAATTCAATTTAAAGACAAAGTTTATTTTTCAATTAATTAAATTAATTTTAATTAAATTAAGTAACTGAATTCTCGTAGAATTTTCTATAATAAAAATATTGATTTAAAAATACATTTCAGTTAATTGAATATTAAAAGTATCATAGCATGAATTTTTAGAAATAATTGAATTTTGAGATGGTTTTAAATTAAAATTGTTGAAAATTAAAAATTTTCACAACTAAAAAAGAAATTTAATTACTTTAATTTAATTTTTTAATTTTTTCAACTATTCTATAGAATTATTTTTTTTTGAAAAAGATTAACTTAATTTATTTGATATTATTTTATAATTATATAATTCGTCAAAATTTCAATTATCTTTATAAACATTAAAATTCTTTTCGGAAATTTAATTATTTTCAAAAATTTTAATAAAATTCTTGTCCAAATTTCCTTTATTTCAATGATTTTCAATATCTAATATTTTTATTAAATTGACCAAAAGAATTCAATTATTTATAAGAAACAAATAGAAGATAATAAATAAACAAATTTTTTTTGTTTCCCAACCTTTTTAATAATTGTTCGTTTTAATTTTTTTTTAATTTCCTTCCTAATTAATGTCATAAAATTATTAAAATTCTTGCAAAGAATCGTATAATTTATGAAAATAATGAAATTAGTTTAAACAATTTTAACATAACTTGTGAAAATAAATGTATTTTGTTGACAAATTTTATTCAAATATTATTAAAAATAATTGAAGTCCTGCGATTAATTTTATTATTTAAAAAAATAATTCAGTTATTCCGAAGAATTTTATCATAATTTTTGGAAATTATTGAATTTAATTAATATTTTTTAAAAATAATTGCATTCTTTCGAGAAATTTTACTACAATTAAGTTAAAAATAATTACATTCTTTTAAAGAATTTTATTATTAATGAAAATAATTGAATTCTTGCGAAGAATTTTATTTAAAAGTTTTCAAAATCCTGATTAAATTCTTTTAATGAATTTCTTTTAATTTAAAAAAAATCTATTTTTTAAAGTAGTTTTAATTGAAAATTTTGAAAGTAATTGAATTTTATGAAGAATTTCTTTCAAGTTTGTAAAATAATCGCTTCTGTAAAAATAATAATTAAATACTTTATTGTTGAAGTTTATTAAAATTGTTTTCAATTTATTTGAATTTCTGTGAAAACTTTTATTATTTATATAGAAATATTGTAATTGCTGCAAAATTTTTCTATTTTAAAAAATAATTTAATTGTTTCCCAAAAATTAATTAGAAGTTTGGAAAATAAATGAATTTTTTCGAAAAATTTTGTTAAAAATTGGAAAAAATTTACTGAATCCTTCAAAGTGTTATTAAAAAATTGATATAAAATAGTGTTTATAAACAAATTGTGTTATTTTTAAATTTTTAGAAAATAATTGAATATTTTACAAGAATTTTCTTAAAAATATGTGAAAATAATTGAGTTTTAAAAATATAATATTTTACAGACAACCTTAGAAATAATTGATTTTTTTGAGATTAAATTCCATTTAAAATTATTTTCAAGAGAATTTAATGTTTGCAAAAACTTTAGTGAATATTTGAATTGTTTGAATGGATTTATGCAAATTTCAGAAAATAAATAAATTATTTCGTGAAATTTTGTTAAATTTATCAATTAATTATTAAAATTTTCTTTGAAGAATTTTACTATGAGTGAAATAATAATTGAATTCTTCCGAAGATTGTTATTATGTATGTAAATAATTGAGTTTTGGCTAAGAATTATTTTAATGTTTTTGAAAGTATAAATAATAATTATATATTTACTTAATAAGTGAATTGTTTAAATTTTGCTTATGAATTCATTAAAAAATTTAAATTTGAAAAGAAAAAATTTTGTAATTTTCATTAAAATAAATTGAATAATTAGAATAATAATAATAATTGATTTCAAATGAATTTTTTCTATCGCAAAATTAAACATTTCGAAAAGGGCATAAATTTTATGTAATTATATTATTATAATTATTATAGATATTATAAATTAGACATTAAAAGTATCTTTAGATTTTAATTTTATTTAATTTTAATTTCAATTTCCAGCTACGGAGCGAATTTCCGAGAATATGCACATCGTTGCAAATGAACCATCACTCGCGTTCTATAGATTACAGGAACATGTGAGAAAAGCATTGCCTCCAATGGTTGAGAAAAGAGTGGAAGTTCTCGCTCTTCGAAATCAACTGCAGGGTCGTTGTTACGATGTCGAATATGCAGTGAGTGCAATAAGAAGTGTCGAGGGAGCTGATAAAAGTTTCGATAATACAATTGAATTCATCAAAAACGCCATGTTTTACAAGCAACAGTTAAAATACGAGGAGCAGCGAAGGAACAAAAAGGAAGGAAACAGAGATTCCGTGTATAAAAGACTTTCTGCTCATATTCCCACCTTGGATCATTTAATGCCCGATGAATTATCCGACGTTGTCAGAGAGAGTGTAAATCGAGTTGAATCCATGATGAATCACGCGATGCACTCCAATGATTCCCAAAAGGCGAATAATTAGTCTTTTTTGTAATCATAATGTTAGGTAGTCGAAAATAATTTATTGCGAGTTTAATTTAAGTAATTGATTTTTGTTATTCGTTAATCAATTCGTTTCTGTAAATATATACTTATAGTAATATAATATAATACAAATTTAGATTTCTGGATTCTATTACTGAATGTTTAATTTAACAAAAAAAAAAAAATTAATTATTTTCAGAATTACTGGATTGGATTTTATGAAGAAGAATTTCTTTCAAATTGTATTAAAGATAATAATTGAATTCTTGCGAAGAATTTTATTACCATTTATAAAAATAACAGAATTGTTCCGAAGGTTTTATTAAAATTTTGAGAAATAATTAAACTATTAGTATAATGAATTTTATAGAAATAATTGTAAATAATGAAATTTTGTTTTCTTTTTTATAAATATTTTGATAATAATTGAATCATTTTTAAAGAATCTAAAATTCTTTGTACTCAATGTTTAATTTAACAAAAAAAATTAATTATACTTTTAGAATTACTGGAATTGTTATTACTTAAAAAATTACTTTTTTGAGTCAATTAAAATAACTTTTTAGCGTTACTGGAAATTAAAATTAAAAAATTTTAAACGCCTATTTAAACTATTTTGTAAATTTATCAAATATTCTTAATCAAACGTTAGTTTAAAAATTGTTTTTAGTTAATTTATTTTTTCATAATTTCAGTTTTAATTTTGTAAAATTTTTATCAAACTTTCATCTATATTTTGTTAAAATTTCAGTTGACTGAATTTTGTTTGACAAAATTTTCCAATCATTGAAATTAAATTCCAATAAATCTGATTCGGAATTTAGTTCCAATTTAGTTGACAAAAATTTTTAATTTATCGACAATTTTGAAACAATCTGTAAAATTAAAATTCTAATCATAATCAATTCATAACCATTTCAAACTTCAATTTATGTCATTTTCTATTCGTTTATTTTTAAGGAACAATTTATCAAAACGCGATAAACTTACATTTTTATTTTCTTAAAGACACGATTTTATGAAGAAAAATCATATTTTTAGAAAAAAAGTTCCAAAAAGTTTCAAAAGTATTTAATTCAAGAGAATGCAGAGTACTGAAAAAATTAGATTTACAACTATTATTTTTTCAGGAAATTTGATGAGAAATCAGTTTGGATATTTTATATAAAAAAATTAAATTACTTTCCATCAGGACAACAAAATATTATGAAAGTTGAGCCAATGGTATAAAAATTTGTAACAATTTTTTTAAACGAAAAATAATTTTTCAAATTTAAACAAATATATTTTTTAACTGACTTTTTACAAAAATTCTATAATAAGAATATAAAATTTTTGTAATTCTAAAAAAAACGTTTTTTTTTTAAAAAAAGTCATTAAATCAACAGGATTTTCATAGGTCAGTGAAATCAGAAAAACGTCAGAGAATTTTATCAAAAATACTGAAAAACTACTAAAATTTCTACAATTTATTAAAAAAAAAAAAATTTTTTAATACAAAAATAATTGGTGTTTAAAAAAAATTTGGAAATTTTGAAAACCATAAATTTTTGTTCTATTCTTTATCTTAATAACTTTTAAATTACTATGCAGTTTGCTTTCTCGACTTTCGTTCCTTTCTGTTACCAATTGAAATTTAGAGAATATAATTTTTCTACTTTGTATTTATTTTCCATTATTAAATTTTACAAAGAGCCGCAAATTATATATTTTTACAATGTAAAAGATGAGAAAAATACAAAATTTATTTAAAATAAATAAATTAAAGAAATAAAATAAATATTTTAAAATAATTTTAAATATTAAGTATAAGTTCAAAATAATAAATAATAATAAGTTTAAGTTCAAATTTTTAACTTTAAATTAAAAAATATTTTAACTATTTTAAGAAAATAAATTTTTTGAAAATAATAAAAAATTTTTAAATAATGGAAATTCTGTGATATTATATTAAACATTATTGTCTTTTTTTTAAAGATGTTTTTGAATCCACAAAAAAGTTTGCCAAATAAAAAAATTGATTTTCATAATTTTTGAAACATTTTTTTTTTAAATCTTTGTTTTGAAAATTGTAAAAATAAATTTTGTTGTTGTTTTAAAAACATATTTTCTACAAAATTCCGCATGGATTTCAAAATATACCAATTTTTAAGAAAAATAAAATTCCAAAAAGGGTAAAAAAATATTTTATGATCAATTTTATTTTTTGACAACAATAATGGAATTTTTTCGCAAAAAATTACATTAAAAATAATTTTGTCGAATATTTTAAAATTATTTCCTTATAACTTGTATATAGTAAAAAAAAGAGGAATAAATATTTTTGAAAATAATTCAGTTTTTGAAGAATTTTGATTGAAAATTTTGAAAATAATTAAATTTTCTAATTATATTTATTACAATTGAAATTATTTTCACAAATAAATAAATCCTATGTATCTATTCTTTTGAATTTTTTTAAAATAGTGTTTTTAAATTCACGATCAGAGACAAGAATTCTTAACATCCGCCATATTGGATCCACCATTTTGAATATTAAAAATCTGATATCAAATTTATTTTATTCGCAGTATTTTAAAATATTTTCATTCATCAAAAAAATATAATCGCAAAATTAAGACCAGTATTAAATGTATATATTAAAATAAAATATTTATTGCATTGTAAAAAATGTAAAAATTTAATTTTTGAATTTTCATAGCTTTAAATTTGTTTTTCAATTATTATTATTGTAAAAATTTTATTGTATTGAAAAAATTTATTTCATTTGTTTTAATTAAAAACAGTGTACACTTTTTTTTTATGTTAACAAAATTCGGATAACCAAAATTCTTAAATTTGTAAAAATGATAAATAAAATTAACAAAATTACTGCGCCTACAAAAAGAAATTTGAGATAAAAATTAATTTCACTAAATATGTACGTATAACGTGCATATAATAAAATTGCGTGCGCAGACGAGAGACATTCCAGTCGCTCAGTCGCATTCATTGTAGATTGATATGAGTATTAACATTAATATCCAGTGTCCGGTTTTGATTGAATTTCAAAAAGAAGAAACTCATATCAATAAGAAAATAGAAAAAATAAATTAACTAGAGTTCGTTGGAATAAAAAAACTAGTCAAAATGGGAAGTGAGAAAACGGTGCCAAATGGAATCAAATTTTTTATCGGCGGAACTTCAGGGTTAGTATAATAAATAATATTCTAACAATTAATTACAGTCCATGTTGAACAGAATGTGATAATAATGTCTAAATTCGAGTTTTTAAATACTTTCCCCCTCCTTTTTCTTTTCACTAAAATTTTCACACTGTTTAAAAATGCAAAAAATTTGAAATTATAACCTCAATTATTCCCAATTTGAAATTTTGAAGGATTTGAAGTAAATGAACGGGGATTGTTACTCGTTTATTTTAAAATTGATTATGTCGGAGTGTCGGACTTTGAGTTAGTTCCCAATTGTTTTTTTTTCTCAGCTGTCAGTGAATTGATGTATGAAATTAATGATTTTGCCGAAAAGCAGAGGTCAAATAGCAGGCATCGTGAAATCAATAAAATTATACAATTTCCCGTTTGAAATGTTTTTGCATAAATTCTTATCGGTGATTGTTATCGTTACCTTTCGATATATTATTGTTTTTATTAATTGATTTTCGATTATTGTACTTGTATGTCGAAAGTGAGATTTTTAACTATATTTATGTTCTTTGTAATTGTTTCCTTCGCGTGATGAAATTGGAATTTTTTCGTTGAGTAAATTTGCTAAATAAAAAAGATATACAATATTGTCAGTGTTCTTAATTTAGTTTTTTCGCCGGTAGTAATACGACAGTCAAGGTTTTTAAATATACCTGCAAGGCATGTGATGTTTTTCTGTCATACACACTCCTTTCATTTAAAAGTTCATTTACTCTCCTTGAATGCCAATTTATAAATAATTATTTATTCAACAAGTTGTATTTTATAAATGTGTCACTTTTTATTTACAACTTTAGTGGATAATTCTAATTTTATAAATGTGAAATACATATTTATATAGTATGTAAAAAAATTTTCCCTATTTTCTGAAACTTGATAAATGGATGATATTTATTTGAGAAAATATAGATTCTTTACTGAGTTATTTTAAAATATAAGATATTTGACACCATAACTCAAAGTGTTACAATTATAGATTCATATGCTTCGACGGTTACGTAATCTTTTAAGGTCATTTCCAGCGATAAAGAGAATACTTATTTTTTTTTTGCATTTTTAAACAGCCAGGGCTTTTGCATAAGTCAAGGAAAATCTGAAAATCATGGAATTTTCATGGAACTTCATTTTGGTTCATTGAATCATGAAAGTGTTTTGAAAATTCGTTTCATAGATCATGGAAATTCCAGAAATTGTAAACAAAAATTAATAAATGTTAATAAAAAAAGTTTTTTTTAATAAAAATTAATAGAGCGTATGAAAATTTCGATAAAAATCATTAGTTCCAATTTACAGTGATTCCAAATTTATTAACAGAGTTGTTACAGGTCAGCAAAGTCATCAGGAAAAAGTCATGGATTTTTATTAAAAGTCGTTAAAAATACTATAAAAAAAGAATTTTTAGAAATCATAAGAAAATTCTCAATTCTCACTATTTTCAATTTTAAAATTAATGTACTGAAAATCATCGACTTATTGCAAATAATTTTATCAAAAAATTTGATAATAATAGAATTCCTTCTGAAAATGTTATTAAATTCTCGTAAAGAATTTTATTCAAATTTTTAACAATCCTAATTGAATTTTTTTGTTATTAAAAAATTGATATAAAAAAGTGTTCATAAACAAATTGTGTTATTTTTAAATTTTTAGAAAATAATTGAATATTTTACAAGAATTTTCTTAAAAATTTGTGAAACTAATTGAATTTTCAAAATATATTTTACAGACAATCTTAGAAATAATTGATTTTTTTGAGATTAAATTACATTTAAAATTATTTTCAAGAGAATTAAATGTTTGCAAAAACTTTAATAAATATTTGAATTGTTTGAATGGATTTATGCAAATTTCAAAAAATAAATTAATTATTTCGTGAAATTTTATTAAATTTATTAATTTATTATTAAAATTCTCTTTGAAGAATTTTACTATGAGTGAAATAATAATTGAATTCTTCCGAAGATTGTTATTATGTATGTAAATCATTAAATTTTGGCTAAGAATTATTTTAAAGTTTTTGAAAGTATAAATAATAATTATATATTTACTTAATAAGTGGATTTTTTAAATTTTGCTTATGAATTCATTAAAAAATTTAAATTTGAAAATAAAAAATTTTGTAATATAATATAGATTCTTTACTGAGTTATTTTAAAATATGTATTTTTTTTAAACTAATGGAGTTTCTTTAAAAATTAAAATTAAAAATTTTGAAAGCAATTGAATTTTATAAAGAAGGATTTTATTAAAATTGTATTAAAAATAATTGAATTGTTCGGAAGAATTTATTAAAATTCTTAAAAATAATTAAATTGATATGAAGAATTTTATAGAAATAATTGAAAATAATGAAATTTTTTGTTCTTTTTTATAAATATTTTCACATTAATTGAATTATTTTTAAAGAATTTAAAATTCTTTGTTGGAATAGAAGTTTATGAAAATTTTTAAAAATAATTCAATTTTTCCGTGTAAATTTAATTTAAATTGGATTAAAAATAATTTAATTTCATCAAAGAATTGTAATATTTATAAAACTAATTGCACTGTTTCGAGGAATTTATTAAAATTTTAGAAAATAAATTAATTTTATGTTAATATTTGAAGATTAAAATTCTTTCGAGAAATTCTATTAAAATTGTCTGGAAAGTAATTAAATTTCTGCAAAGGATTTTACTATTTATAAACATAAATGAATTATTGCTAAGAATGTTACTATTTATAAAAATAATTGAAATGTTTTAAAGAATTTATTAAAATTTTGAGAAATTATTCAATTGGTATGAAGAATTTTATTGAAATAATTGAAAATAATGACATTTTTTTTCTTTTATTATTAATATTTTGAGAATAATTGAATTATTTTTAAAGAATTTTAAATTCTTTGTTGAAATTGAATTTTTATGGAAATTTTTAAAAATAATTCAATTTTTTCGTGTAATTTTATTTAAATTGGATTAAGAATAATTTAATTCATTCAAAGAATTGTAATATTTATAAAACTAATTGCATTGTTTCGAAGAATTTATTAAAATTTTTAAAAAATAAATGAATTTTATGTTAATATTTGAAGATTAAAATTCTTTCGAGAAATTCTATTAAAATTGTCTGGAAAATAATTAAATTTCTAAAAAGGATTTTACTATTTATAAACATAAATGAATTATTGCAAAGAATTTTACTAATTATAAAAATAATTAAAATGTTTCGAAGAATTTATATTCAAATTTAGAGAAATAATTAAATTGGTCTGAAGAATATAATTGGTTTTATATTTATAATTATTTTTATAATTGATTTTATAGATATAATTGAAAATAATGAATTTTTTTTCTTTTTCATAAATATTTTGACGAAAATTGAATAATTTATAAAGAATTTAAAATTCTTGTTGAAATAGAATTTTGTGTAATTTTTTTGAAAATAATTAAATTCATTCGTGTAATTTTATTTAAATTGGATTAAAAATTATTTAATTCCTTTTAAAGAATTGTAGTATTTATAAAAATAATTGAATTTTTTCGAATAAATTTATTAAAATTTTAGGAAATAAATAAAATTTATGAAAATATTAAAAATAATATTCGAATTCATCCGAGGAATTTAATTTTAATTTTTTATTTTTTAAAATAATTGAATTCCTACAAAGAATTTTACTATTTATAAAATTAATTGAATTTTTGCGAAGAATTTTACTATATTTATAAGAATAATTTAATTATTTCGAAGAATTTATTAAAATTTTAGAAAAAAATTGAATTTTTTCGAAGTGTGTTAAAAATATATTTCTAAAAATTGATCTCTTCAATTCAATTAAAATTGTTTTAAAAATCATTCATTTTTTGTAAATATTTTACGACTTAAAAAAATAATTTAATTTTTTAGAAGGATTTATTAAAGTTTTAGAAAATTATTGAATTCTTTCGTGAAATTTTATTAACATTTTTAAAATATGAACAGTAATAATTAACTTTATACTTAATAAGTCATTTTTTTAAGATCCTAAAGTTCTGAACGTTCAAATGAACGAAATCTATTTATTTCTTCTAAAAATTAAATTTTTATTGCAATTATTTTGCTTCGCTATAAAAAAAAATTAATTACTCAGTTTGTAAAAGTAAAAATTTACTTTTTAAATATTTTTATGATTTTTTTTTTATTTTTATGATTAGTAATTTATTAAAATATCTTTAATAAAAAATATTTCGTTCATTTGAACGTTCAAAACTTTAGGATCATATATTTTTTTTAATTTTGACAATTATTTAAAAAATTTATATTTGAAAATAAAAAATGTTATTATTTATTTTATTATTCTTTTAATTTAGAATGGCAGCCACATGCTTCGTGCAACCACTAGATCTGATCAAAAATCGAATGCAACTGAGCGGAACGAAGACATCGACTATTAGCGTTGTTTCAAATATTTTAAAAAATGAAGGCCTCTTCGCTATGTATTCAGGACTTTCAGCAGGACTCTTAAGACAAGCCACTTACACAACTACCAGACTGGGAATTTACACTTGGCTCCTTGAACTTGCCTCGTGAGTAGATTTTCCCATTTTTATTTATTTTTCCTAATTTTATTGAAAATCATTTTTGTATCAATTTTCTAAAACTTAACCAACTCGAACATTTTTTTTCCAATGCTTCCAAAAATATATAGAAACCGAATTTATTCATACAAAAATAATTCCAGAATATCCTAATAATACATAAAATAATCCCAAAAATGAAATTTAAAAATAAAAATTTGTTTTTCAGTTTTTGTATTTATTCAATATTTCAAAAAGTAGAAAAATATAAAAATTTTATTGCTAATGTTAGTAAAACTGTAGACTATATAAATAAATATTAAAGAAATCTATGAAGAATCCTCCTTTTTTTTACCTAATAACGCATAAAAAACAAAAATAAGATACGTTTGAAAATAATAAGATAATGAGCTATCAGAAGAACATTGAGATCTTATTTTTTCGAGAAAATTGTCATAATTGTTGTTTTTAATTTTTTTCAATTTTAAACTTAATTAAAGTCATAAAAGTCATTCAAATTCTTGGAAAAAGTCTTACAATTAATAAAAATAATTAAATTGTTTTGAAAGAATTAAAAAAAAATTTTAAATCCTGATTAAATTCTTGTGAAGCATTTCTTTGAATTTTTTTAAATTATCTATTTTTTTTAATAATTTTAATTGAGATTTTTAAAAATAATGGAATTTTATGAAGAATTTCTTTCGAATTTAAAAATAATCGCTTCTGTTACAAATTATAATTAAATACTTTATTGTTAAACTTTAGTAAAATTGTTTTTCTAATATAATTGATTTTCTGTGAAAAATATTATTATTTATAGAAACAATTTAATTCTTGTGGAGAATTTAACTATATTTTTTGAAAATAATTGAATTGTTTCCATGAATTTATTAGAAGTTTGGAGAATAAATGAATTTTTTCGAAAACTTTTGTCAAAAAAATAGAAAAATTTTTACTGAAAGCTTGAGTGAAATTTTATTTAAAAAAATTGGCATAATAAAATTTTTATAAACAAATTGTGTCGTCTTTTAATTTTTAATGAAAATAATTTAATATTTTACAAGAATTTTCTTAAAAAGGAAAATAATTGATTTTTTGAAAGAAATTTTTCAAACATTCTTAGAAAGAATTCAATTTTTGTGATTAGATCATTTTTAGTGTTATTTTCAAAAGAATTGAATCTTTGCAAAGACTTTACTAAATATTTGAATTGTTGCAAGAATTTTCTTAAAAAGGAAAATAAGTGATTTTTTAAAATAAATTTTTCAAACATTCTTATAGAAAGAATTCAATTTTTGTGATTAGATCATTTTAAGTATTATTTTCAAAAGAATTGAATATTTGCAAAGACTAAATATTTATTAAATATTTGAATTGTTTCAATGGATTTATGCAAATTTCATAAAATATTTGAATTCTTTCGTGAAATTTCGTTAAAATTGGATAGAAAATAATTTAATTTCTGCGAAGAATTTTTCTATTTGTGAAAATAATTGAATTCTTCCGAAGATTGCCCATAGGTAAAGTTTAATTAACAAATTAGAATGTTATTGTAAATAATTGAATTCTTGCGAAGAATTATTTAAAAATTTTGGAAAATATAAACAATAATAGTTAAATATTTACTTAAGTGAATTTTTCAAATTTTGATTATGAATTTATCGAAAAATTTAAATTTGAAAATACAAAATTTTTTAATTTGGATTATATAATAAATTGAATATCACGTTTCGTGCGTTAAATTTGCTAGTTAATTAATGAAGCATTAAGGAGAAAATGTAACATTAATTTTTGAAATTGTTTGACTATTTCCTTAGAAAGGAAGGACAACCGAATTTCTTTATGAAGGCAGGCATTGGAATGGCAGCCGGTTGTGTAGGTGCATTTGTTGGAACACCAGCTGAAGTCGCTTTAATCAGAATGACAGCAGATGGGAGATTGCCCATAGGTAGTCTAATTAATTAACAAATTATAAACGAAAACATGTTTTTAATCTATTCAAACATTTTTTTTAAATATTCACTTATATGACAAAAGTAAACTAAAGTTCATTGATTCTCCAGCTGAAAGGCGAAATTATAAGAACGTCTTCCACGCACTTTTACGAATGACAAGAGAGGAAGGAGTCTTTACTCTTTGGCGAGGAGCCATTCCAACAATGGGAAGAGCCATGGTGGTGAATGCTGCACAACTTGCGTCTTATTCACAAGCAAAGGAATCACTTCTCGACACGGGTATAAACTTTTTTTAAATTCTTTATTTAATTTACTGTAAATTAGTAATTAACTTTCAGAGTCATTCCATTATATTTCGACTGAAATCGTTGCCGACAAATTTTACAAAAATTGTAATTTTTTGCAGGAATTATTTTTAAGATATTAGGATTACCGAACAAAACGAATTTTTTAAATATTTTTTATATTTATTGTAAAATAAGCATCTAAAGTATATGAAGTGGCAAAAACTGTCACATTTTCATCTATTAGAAAATTAGAAAATATTAAAGAAAACACATAATTTATTATAAAAAAGTAAAAAAATTTTTAGATTTTTCTAAGAATGAATTATTTTATTATTATAAATTGGTAGAAACAATTGTTAATACCAGGTGAACTTTAAAATCATTTTTTATTTAATATTTCTTATTAATAATTATTTCTACCAATTTATAATAATAAAATAATTCATTCTTAGTAAAATCTAAATTTTTTTTACGTTTTTATAATAAATTATGTGTTTTCTTTAATATTTTCTAATAGATGAAAATGTGACAGTTTTTACGACCTCATATACTTTAGATGCTTATTTGACAATAAATATAAAAAATATTTTAAAAATTCGTTTTATTCGGTAATCCTAATATCTTTAAAATCATTTCTCAGGCTTCGCATTCTTCTACTAAAAGCTACTATTTGCTACTTTTTTGATACGAGGCTACTTTTTGGCTACTTTTTTGAGCCTAATGCTACTAAAAGCTACTTTTCTGAACCAATAGTCAAATTTAGATTTTTAGTTTTCACATTTCCATTTAAAAACAGTGTCAAAAACTAAAATCGTTAACGAAAAACGACCGCCATTAAGATGATAGGAAATAATTTTACCGACATTTACTCTACCAATAGTGACTGATTATAAATTGTGTTTAACCTTTAAATTCTCCGTTTTTCCGGTTTTGTCCCAATTTTTATCGCTTTTATTTTTTCATCGAATTTAAATTTACTTTATTTCGAACATAAATCTACAATTTGAAAAATAATTGAATTAAACAAGAAATTTTTTCAATTTTCAAAAAAAAATCTTGTCTGTTCATAATTATAAGGGAAAATTTGATTAATTGAATTTCATTATAATTTATTGATACTAATTGAATTTCTGCAAAGAATTTTACTATTTATAAAAATAATTGAATCCTTCCAGTGAATGTTATTACATATTTATGAAAATAATTAAATGTTTTGCGAAGAATTTCATTAAAATTTCTGAAAATAATTGAATTGTAGAGAACAATTTAATTATTTATAAAAAATAATTGAAACTTCGGAGAATTTCAAAAAATTTTAAACATAATTGAATTTCTGCGGTCATTTTTATTACTTTTGAAAATAATTGAATTGCTTTTTTTTAAATTTTATGGAAATTCATGAAAATAATTGAATTCTTGTGAAGAATATTTTTCAAAAATAATATTCGAAAGAATTTAGTAAATCGGAAAAATTTTGCTATTTATAAAAATAATTGAAGTAATTGAATTCTTTAGACAAAATTTAATCAAATTTTTTAAAAATAATTGCATTTTTCGACGAATTTGATTAAAATCGTATTAAACATAATTCTGTTTCTGTAATGAGTTTTATTATTTATGAATGTTATTAAATTATTGCGAGGATTTTTCAAAAAAAGGTTCAAATAATTGATTTTTAAGAAAAAAATTTTTAATAAACTATTTTTAATAATTCAATTCCTATGAAATTTTCATTCCTTCAGAAAATAATTGAATATTTGTGTAGAATTTTCTAAAAATTGTTTTTAAATAATTGAATACTTTTTGGAAATTTTATTAAAATACTAGACATAAAAATCATTGAATTAAGAAATTTTTTGAAAGTAATTGAATTCTCGTGGTGAATATATAAATGAATTTTTGTTATTTATAGAAATAATTGAACTTTTACAATGAATTTTAATAAAATTTCTAAAAATAATTTAATTTTGTCGAAATTTTACAATTGAAGAAAATAATTGAATATGTTGCGAATAAATTTTAAAAAAATAAAATTATAATTATACGATGGCTAACTTCCATTGATTATTTAGAAAAAGTTAAATAAAATTCTTTAAAAGAAATAAATTATTTTTAATAGAATGTACGGAAATTTCAATTATATCAAAAATTTTCAATTATTTGTTCATAAAAATTCAATTATCTTGAAATAACAATTAAAAAATGTTATTTTTTAAAAAAAGCTGCGAAAATTCAATTTTATTAAAAAATTTGAGTTTGTACTTTTTTTAAATTAACTAATAAAAATTTTAATTATTAATCTTCATACCAAGAAACGTGAGTACATTAGAATGTGACCCCTTATAAAATTTAATTATTTATCAATTATTAAATTAAAATACTTTGAAAATTCGATTTTAAAAAAGTTTTTAATGAAATTCTTTAATTCTTTTTTTTTTGTCACCGTGGCTACTGTTTCCTACTTTTTTTTGTCATCTAAGATATTTTTTCCTACTTTTTTTAAACTCATAATGGAGTGCGAAGCCTGATTTCTGCAAAATATTACAATTTTTTTAAAATTAGTTGTCAATGACTTTAGTCGAAATATAATGGAATGACTCGTTCATAAAATAATTTGAAATAAAATAGAAATAATTTTCTCTTGGAAATTTAATAATTTTCACTTAAATTGCAGGTTACTTCGAGGAAAATATAACTCTGCACTTTGTCGCTTCCATGATTTCTGGATTGGTAACAACTGCAGCGTCGATGCCTGTTGATATCGCTAAAACGAGGTGACACAATTATTCAAAAACTATAATTGATAACACTGATCGACAGAATTTTGCTTCAAAAGTAAACGATTTCTCAAGACGTTTCAATTTTGAGAAAAACGGGGTCGAATATTAAAAAGTCGCAGTTTTGGAACTTTACTATTAGACTATCTTTCCTTAGATTTGTGACACTAAAAGCTACTTTTTTCTATTTTTGAAAAATTCGCAATAGTACAAATTCGCTAATAGTTGAAATAAAAAAAATTATTCTGAAAAATTTATTTAAAATTCTTAGATACAATTCAAAGAGTCTCAACAAAATTCTCTTCAAACGGTTGAATTATTTTCAAAAATTTTTCAAAACTCAATTATTTTCAATATCAACTATTTTAAGGGGGAAAGAGCAGTTCTAAAATTCCATTGAAATATTTCTATTTTTAGGTACCATTTTTTCAGCACCAAATAATAATTTTTCTTTGTTTTTTTTGTTAAATATAATCAAATAACTTTAAAAAAACTTTATAAAATAAAATTGGTACAATTTTCATAGAATTAAAAAAAATCAATTATTTAAAAAGAGTTTTTATTAATTCATCGCAACAATTTAATTACTTTTATTTAATAAAATTCTTCTCAGGAATTCAATTATTTTTTTCTTAATTTTAAAAAAATTCGTTGAAAAAATTCAATCATTAAAATTTATCGCAGGATTTTATTTTTAATACAATTTTAAATTAATTTCTGGAAAAAAGCAATTATTTTTAAGAACTTTTTTAAAATTCTTCAAAGGAATTTTATAATATTCAAAAATTTTTATATAATTTTGTTTAATAGAATTTTGTCGAAATTCGATTATTAAAAAAAAAAAATTATCAACATTTTTCACATGAATTCAAAAATTCTCCTGAGTTATAAAACTATTCGAAAAATGTAATTATTCTTAAAAGTTTTATTAAAATTCTTCGAAAGAATTCAATTGTTTAACAAATTATTTATTTCTTTATTTAAATGATTGAAGAAGTTGTAATTTTCAAAAATAGTTAAATTTCAAAAAATCTATGCACTGCAATTGTTAAAAAAAATTTAACTCCTTGTTAAAAAAGAAATAGGTATTTAAAAAATAATTCTATTTTTGGATGTCAGTAAAACAAAATTTTTGCCAGTAAAGTCAGGAAAGTGACAAAAAAAACAATTGTTACAGGGAAATTAAGAAAATTGAGACTTTTTTCAACTTATTTTTAAAAATTGGGAATTTTTAGTATAAACTACAACTTATTTGGATTTTTATAGTGCGAAAAATAACTATATTAAAAAATTATTTTAAATCATTTCTAAGATAAAGAAATTTTTCAAATATATCTATAATAAAAATTGTTTCGAATAATCGAAAATTTGCAGCATTGAATTGAAAATAATAATTGTTTTCAAGTATTTTGTGACAATTTTTGAAAATCAAGTTTTGAAGAATTTTAATTGTAAATATGAAAACTCATTGAATTATCAAAAATTTTAATGAAAAAGCTTTAAATGTTAATTTAAAAATGAAAACAAATGAAAATTAATTTCTAATCTTTTAAAATTCAATATTTTTAGTTTTTTTCAATTACATATTTCCGTAAATTTGAAAACGTACAAAAAATTGGAACATTTCAGAATTATTTTTAACAATTTAGAAACAAAAATTTGTTCAAAATTTAAAATTAAAATTCAAACAAATTAATTAGTATTTTTAAAATATACAAAAAAATCTTTTAAAAAATTCACTTATTTTCCAAAAATTACTTGAAAATATTTTTAAAAACTTATTCTTAAAATTGTTTTATTTCAATTTTTTTGGATTCAATTATCTTCGAACAAAGTTGATCAAAAAATATAAAATTTTACTATTTTAGATTTATTAAAATTTCGGAAAAATTCTATGGTTTTATTTGCAATTAAAATTCTTCGAAAATTTTATTATTTTTATTTGAAATATTTTTAAAAAATTTAATTATTTTTAAAAGATTTTACCAAATTTGAATTGTTTGAACATTTTTCAATTGTATACTTATCTAATTAAAATGACTATTTATATTTCAAAAAATATTATAAAATATTTGAAAATCATTATTTCCTAGAATTTATTTTTTATAATTTTTTGAAAATATGCCTTAGTAACTTTAGAAAAAAAAAACACTGACAATTACAAATTAATTGTAAGAAAAGTGATTCTTTGTTTTTAAATAATTGGATTCTAAAAGAATTTTATAGGAAAATTATTTAAAATAATTGATTTTGAGATTAAGTTTAGTTGAAAATTATAGAAAATAATTGAATTCAGGAAGGGTTATAATTGTAAAATTTAAAAATTATTAAATTCATAAATTTTACTCATTTTTATTATTGAATTAAATAAATAAATAAAAATCTCATATTTTTCTGTAAAAAGAATTTCATCGGGAAAATTAATTTCAATGTCAGTAAATTGTCAGGAAAATTGATAAACTTTTGACACTTAGATTCCAAAAAAGGTTCAGGAAAACTAGAAACCAGAAGAAACGAAAAGAGAGAAAAACAGTAAATTTTTGTCGGACAGTGATTATTAATGTTTACTTTTTAAAAAAAAAGCTGAGAATTGTTGTAGAAGAGTGAAAAATAAACCTTTGTTTGTATTTTAGAATCCAAAACATGAAGACGATTGACGGAAAACCAGAGTTCAAGGGTTCAGTGGATGTGCTAACGAAAGTGGTGCGAAACGAAGGTCTATTTGCTTTGTGGAAAGGATTCTTTCCTTATTACGCTCGTTTAGGACCTCACACTGTCTTAACATTCATCTTCCTCGAGCAGATGACGTCGATTTACAAAAGCAAATTTGCATGATAAAATTAATGTTAATCTTGTTCCAAGTGCATATTCCGCGGCCATATATTAATCGAGACAACCTCTCCACTTGTTAATAACGAATGTTCAAATCCACTGGATTAGTCATCATTTTTAAAAGGCCACATCAGTTTCGTTTCGCTAACATAATGGCGAATTTTTAATATTTATTTAGGGCAAATTTTTGCAAAGACTAGAAAAATTGAGAAACTTTCAGGCGTCTCAAAACACACGTTCTCCTAAAGAAGAACGCATTTTTCTTAGATTATATTAGTCTCAATTGAAATGCGAATTACTGGCTTCTTTCTCAAGCCACAGTGCAAACAATACATTCTGTGTACATTCTCTTATTAGAACGTAACGTCGTCTGGAACGATTATAGTTTTATTATATTGTTATAAATCGTCAGGGGAGATTTCAATAATTTCTCGTCGTTGTGCATTGTTTACAAAAAAAAAAAAAAAAAAAAGTGTTTGACAATATTCAATATGCCGAAACACTTTATTTTACAAGACATGTGTATTATTATTATAATAATTTTACTCTCAGCATTCCCTTGAAGAAGCATGTGTTAGGGATTATTTGCAAACTACATATAGAGATACACGAGAACGTAAACAAAAAAGTCCACCTCTATTTTTTTATGTATTTACGAAAAAATAAACAGTGTATAAATTTATTTACAGTCAATTTAAATAATTTTTCTTACCAATTTTCCTTAATTACATATTTTCATTTCTATCGTTTCTTTTTTTTGATGAAACGAGCTTTATAATTAACTATACAATCACTTTAGTTTTTTAATTTGTAAATGTGATAATTTCTTTTTACAATAATTGAAATTTTACTGTTTTATAAAGAGAAATGTTGTTATTTATCATTTTCAACATAAACAGCAACGTAGGGATTTGCTTTCAATTCTTTTATCGATGTTTGTACATTTAATAGTTTTTCTCTCATACGTCGAAGTGTTAACTCTAAAGTTTTTATTCTTTTATTCTTGGCAATTAATTCGCGTTGTGTGTGTTCCCAATACTTTTTTCCTCCATCTGGTCTTGATATTATTTTCTCCCACGTGAGGTTTACACTTACTTTCGTTCTTGGAGCGTTAAATTCATTCCTGATGAAAATATAAATACGGAAAATGAAATAATAATAATAAAACAAAATTTAATAATTTTTGAACTAACAGGGCTCCCACAGGTCGGAAATTTTTACTAAAAGAACTGGGAACCAATTAAATATTTATAAATTCACAAACAAATTCTTGAAGATCTTTGATAAAATCATTGTTTAGAAATTATTTACTGAATAATTTTACTTCAAAATTAATTGAGTTTTAAAAGTTGCGTTTAAAATTCTCACAAAAAAAATAAATTTCAAATGGTTTCAATTTGAAATTTTATAAAATTTCGATTTTCAATGAATTTAATTGGAGATTTTACTGAACTTTGATCTTTGAAAATTTTAATAGTTTAAATTCTTCTGAAACTAGTTACATTATTTAATTTATAACTAATTATTCAAAATAATGGATTTAACGAAGAATTTTAGTAAAAAACACTAAAAAAATTAAATTTTGGAAGTGACAAATATTTGCAGAAATTCAATTATTTTCAAAAGTAATAAAATTCTTCGCAGAAATTCAATTACGTTCAACAATTCTTTTAAATTCAAAGTAAAAATTTCAATTATCTTTATAAATAATAAAATTCTTCTCCAAAATTCAATTATTTTAAAAAATTTTACTAAAATCCTTGTCAACATTTCAATTATTTTCAAATTTTTTAATATTTACTAGATTTTAATAAAATTTTCCGAAAGGATTCAATTATTTAAAAAAAAAAATTAATAAACTTCTACACAAACATTTGATTATTTTCATAAATGACAAAAATTTTACAGGAATTCAATATATTTGCAATTTTTTTTATCAATTTGTTCCCAATAATTCAATTATTTGTTTTTACAAGGATTCAATTATTTTCATAAACAGTATAAACAGTAATTATTCTTTTCAAGAATTACATTATTTTCATAAATAATAAAGCTTTCACAGCAAAATTTCCATTATTTTTAGTACAATTTTAATCGAATTCCTCAAAAAAAAAATGTAATTATCCTAAAGAATTTTATTAAAAATTCCGAAATTTAATTTGACCGGAAAAACCCGAGCATTTTTTTTCACCAAATTAAAAAAAGTTTTATTGTTTTTTAATTTGGTGAAAAAATTGCTTTTTATTTAACTTTTTTTATTTATACTGCTCTCTAAATTTGAATTCGTTAAAAATAATTGAGGAGCAATTTTTCAAAAGTTGATAAATCCATTTTTCAAAAAAATTGAGATAAACACATATTTAGAATTTTAAAATCCTTAGAAATCGATTGATCACTGTTCAATTTAAGAAAAAAAATTTGTTACCAAAGAATTTTCAATTTAAAATATATTTTTGCCTAACCTTGATAATTTTTAATTTTAATTTTTTATAAGAAAAAATTACCAAAACATTGAAATTCCTTTATTACAATAAATTTTAATGACAAGCAAAGCTTTTTAAATAGAAAAATATTTAAAAATAAAGAATTTATTACATTTTTTCTACATTAAAATTATTTTTAATGGTTATGTGAGAATTGTCATTTGTTTAAATTTCTCGAAACGACAAAATTTGGATTTATCAGATTTTGAAAACTTGCTCCTCAATTAAATTGATAGTAAAAATCATTCACTGATTAAAACCTAAATAAATATTCAAATGTAAATAAATTTAAATAAAATTATCGAATTAATAGAAATTTTGTGAAATTCAACAGAAAATAATTCAATTTGTTAAAGAATTTCATTAGAAACTTTTTAAAAAATAGAATTTTCAAATTCTAAAAAATAATAAAAATTTGTAATTTAATAATTGATCAATAATTAAGTTTTATAAAGAGTCGCATTCTAATTTATTCGCATGTTTCTTAGTGCGAAGATTAATAATTAAAATCTTTTTATTAGTAAATTTAAAAAAAGGATACCTTAACATTTTTTAACCAAATTGAAGTTTTGCAAAGTTTTTTTTAGAAAATTCTGAAAAATATAATTTTTGAAATTTTTCAATTGTATTGTTTGGATTTTCATGAAGGAATAATTGGATTCTTTTAAAGAATTTTATTTATATTTTTCGAAAATAATCAAGGGAAGTTAGTGAATGTAATTATAATTTTATTTATAAAATAAAAAATCCCTCTTAAAGTTTTAAATTAATTTTTTGCTTCTAAACATTATATTATTATATATTCAATATTTAAATAATTATAAATTTGAAATTTCTGAATGTTTAAATAAACTATATTTATTATTTATTTATTTCACGAACAAATTAAATATTTATTCCTTATTAAATAAATAGTAATTCATTATTCCTGGTTATTATTGTCAAAAATTTTAATAAAATTCTGCGCAAGAATGAAATTATTTTCATAAATAATAATATTCTTCGCAAAGATTCAATTTTTTTTTATAAATAGTAAAATTCATTAAGGAAATTCAATTATTATTATCAATATGATTTTTATAAAATTAAAAAACTAAATTTTCAATTATAATTAAAGAAAAGATTATTTTTAAAAAATTGAAAAGTGTCTTTGTTTCTTTAATTCAATTACTTTTCAAATTTTCAATTAAAAATTATTAAAAAAACAATTTTCAAAAAAAGTTTTAAAAACTTGTGAAAAGAATTTTATTATTCATAAAAAAATTCTAATTTTCTAATTATATTTATTATTATTATTTATTTTCTAATTAGATTTTCTAATTAGATTTTCTAATTATTCAAATTTCTATTTTTTACTCTAGTCTTTGCAAATCGTGATATTTCTGACGTGAAACCACCCTCAAAAAATTTTTTTTGGAATTCAGAGGAATATAAAATTAAATTTTGATTGAAAATTGAAATTATTTACATATATTTTTAAACTTCTGTTTACCTTGTAAGACTCCTTTTTGTTTGAGATTTTAATTTTGTCGATTGAACGACATCAGAGTTCTCATCATCTGAATTGTCTTTCTTAAAATCATCAATTCGAAATTTTTTAACAACTTCGTCTAAAGTTTGACTAACAGAAGATGTGTGAAGTTTATTGAGAATTTCAGTTTGCTGAGGCGTTTCATTCAGATATATAGAGGGATTGCTGCCTTCTTTCAGTCGTCGCATACCGTAAACTAATCCGTACCGAAAACAATCTTCGGTAAAATGAAGTGAACAAACAGTGGAACGCTTAGATATTAATTCTGATTTTCCTATTATATCAAGCCATTTTTGTTTTGATTCTTCATCATTTGGAAACCTTGATTATTTGTTTGTGAATGAAAAAAAATTTATATTTACATATTATACTTGTTATTAAATACGAGCGTATTAAATAATAAAAAGGATCCTAACAGAAAAAATTATTTTCAACATCAATTAATTTACAAACTGAATAAAATCAATAATTTTAATTAACAAATTCTATAATTTTCTATGTAAATTATATATGTAAAATTTATTTATCTATATTTTTAATAAAATTTATTAAAGTTTTGTTGTTGAAACGTTAAATGAATTATTTGAATATAATGCATAATTTTGTCTTTAAAAAAATAACAACGTTGAAGTAAAAAAACATTCAAAATATTTTATTAACTATATAAATAGTATTTTTTGTCTGCCTTTTTTATAGGTTAGAAAAAAAGAAAACACATATTCAAACAAATTGTTTTATAAGGAATGTTAATTAGTGTTAATTATGCTGCAAAGCTATATTAACAATGTGTTTTCGTACAGAGAATTATAGAATTGAAAGTATCATAGCAAAATTAATTGGAGAATTACATTTTTATTCTAATAACATACCTGTGAAATGATAAATTACTTAATTTACTGGCTTTTCGATTACAAACGTAACATTTTGTCATTATTAACTTGTATGTTGGAGAAAAACTTTATTTTCTATTTGAAGAATGAAGAAAATAAATAAAAAACTAATATGCAAGAATATTTTTTTCTTTCTTGTGAAATTCGGGCATTGTAAACTTGTAAATAAACAAACAAATAAATGCTGCCAACAATGAAAAATAAAAGAATTGTATCCTAACATTAAAGCTAAATTCACAATGGACTAAAAATCTGCAAGGACCGTTTCTTGGAAAATATAAAGGCGCTTGCACACTTCCAAATTTTTCGGCGAGCAGCGAATTTTCACGATTGTGAAAACTCACGTCACTAAATATGATTGGCTCCGACAAAGGTTCATTTTCACACAGCTTTTTGCAGAACTAATCATATTTAGTGACGTGAGTTTTCACAACCGTGAAAATTCGCTGCTCGCCGAAAAATTTGGCAGTGTGCAAGCGCCTTTATTAAAAAATACATCTTTCAAGTTTCAGATGGAAAGCAAAATTCAAGAAGAAGCGGTAACAGTTTATATATTATATTTTTTTTGTAATAAAAACTATGTTTGAAAAAAACTTTTTTATAAAATAAAAGATTTTCTCATGTTTAATCCAATATAATTTGGAATTTTATTTCATGTCATCAGTTTGTGACAGCATTTTCCTACAGATATTGAGAAAAACTACGCGAACCGCTTAAATAACCTCATTTATGGTATAATATGTGTCACGCTCCGAAGAAAAGTACCTAAGAAGCAAAAAATTTGAGGTTATGTTTTTAATTTTTCAAGTAAAAATAAACAAAGAAAATCAATTTTATTAATTTAAAATTATTCATCTTCAAGTCTTCATTATATCCAAAATATTTAATAAAAATTAGTTTCAAATTCAAATAATAAAAAATAAACTTTTAATCAAGAGAAATCTAACACGACCCTAACCTATAATTCGTTTGCTTCTTAGGTACCTTTCTTCGGAGCGCGTCACATATATAACCCAACTTTTTGATATATTTACACACGGCATGTTTCATAACACAATTGTAATTTTACTTTGAGGTTGGACAATAACATGCTGATTATTAAATTACATTTAGGTTATGTTTAATACTAGCAGCTTGTAAGCTTACTACATTGGGCGTGAAGCAAATAATTTCCAACGTCCAATGTTGTAAATTAACAACTTAATTTTTTAGAATGCATATTAAAATTCTAAGTCGATAAAAAGGAATTTTTCAATCAGAGATTCTAACTAAATTTCTGTCGTTTTGTGACTTTATTTTTAGAAGGGAACTATTTGGGAATAGTATAGGTACGACAAGTTTGCATATTTTAAAAAATTAAAATATTAAATTTGTATGTTTATATTGTCCTTTTATTTTGTTTTTACAATATAAGGAACAAATTGTATCGCACAATATTTGTTAATATGCATTTAATTATATAAAAATGTGCTGTTATCGTTAAGAAAATATATGGAAGTATTGAAGCACGGTTTATACATTAATGTTGCTTTCCCTAATTTTTCATTAGCGACATGATAAGGAAAACTGTAGTTGAATAAACGAAATCCATGACAAGCGGCTCCATAATTACCGAATTTGTCCATAGCAATAACAGCCATTGAATATTTTGGATAGAATTTTGCCATTCTATCGATGGCAGTCTGAGCTGCTTCTTCAGGCTTTGCACCTCTTTTCATTTCTTCAACAGCAACAAAACTGCTCAAAAATGCAGGAAAATTTATGAATTATTTAAATGTTAATTTTTTTCGTAAATTTAGTTCATTGTAATAAGTTAATTATAATGTTTTAATTAAAAATTAATTAAAAATTGTTCTTGCCTAGGTAAAAATCGTAATGAAATATCGCCAATGCCAGTACAAGCGGCGGCACCAGCAGTCGTGTCTGCATAAGAGCCAGCACCAGCAACAGGAGAATCTCCAAGACGACCAGGAATTTTATATTCTACACCGTTAGTTGATACTCCGGCAGCTATATGTCCATGAACATCCAACGCAAGTACACCCATTGTATCATGGCTTAATTCATTATTAGTCGGTTTCTCCATAGTCTCTTGTTTCATATCTTTCTTTAGTTTATAAGGACCACAATATTTTGATGGATTCGGCCAAACATTCTACACGAACACAAAAAATAATTTTATTAAAATGTTCTCCTTATAGAAATCAAATATAGAAGAATAGAAAAATAATAATAATAATAATAACCCTCCAAAAATTAGGCTGACAATTATTCTCCTTCCAGTCCATCCACCTTTTTGTTGCTTTTTCTGATGTCACTGATTCAGTTTTAAATCCCATTTGAAGAGCAAATCGAGTGACACTCTCACCAACGATTAGAGTATGATCTGTATTTTCCAAAACTTTACGAGCAACTGATATTGGATTCCTTATATCTTTGACGGCACCAACAGCTCCAACGTTCATAGTTACCCTAAACAATAATTAGTCCTACCCGTATAGAATGCTGAATGCAAAATATACTAAAAAGAAAGAAAATATAAAGATTCAATTTTATTATATTACCCATCCATAATAAGTGCATCTAGTGTAGTTCTTCCACTTTCGTCAGGAACATTTCCGATACCTACTTCCCAATTACAATCGATACCATTATTCTCACACACATTACAAGTTTCTTCAATGGCATCTACAGCACTTCGTTTTTCAACAAATAATGTCTCCCATGCTAAAAAATGATTTCAAGTAAGTCAAATAGTACACCCAATAACATATATGCCTTCCTTGCGGTTTGAACAACTTTTTGAAAAGTAGTGTGCCTTCTATATGAATGTTTTAAGTCTATGGCGAATCTCAATCAACATACGCCATAGACTTAAAACATTCTTATAGAAGGCAACTAGTTTTCAAAATGTTGTCCAAACCGAAAGGAAAGCATATATGATATTGGGTGTATAATAATAAAGTTAATATTTATTAATTTAATATTTATTACCTCTTACGGCCGGTTGATGAAATTTCCACGTAATAACGACAACTGGACTTGTCTCATTCTTTAACAATTCTGAATGAGAACTAGTTACAAAGAGGAAAAAAGGAAGAAATATTTTTCGAAATGAAAACTCCATTTTTAAGCAGTTAAGCAGAATCGTTCAATATATTCACGTATGTGCAATTTAAGCTAAGTATGTCTCTTTTATACTTTTTTTTATCAGGAAAAAAAGGAAAATAAATTTGAATTTTATTACAAAAACGTTTCTCTCTCAATTCGAACCTTTTAAAATAAGTCACGACTTGCACTCTTTTTATTTTACTATTTAAGAAATTGTGTTAATTTATAATTGGAATTTTTTAACTTAATAATTAATAATTAATTATTAATAAAAACTTAATAATTGGTCATTCGGGACAGAGGCATTCGGGAAAATGATTCCCGGTCATTTTCCGAATCGAATTTCCCGAATGCCTCTGTCCCGAATGACCATTTTCCCGAATCGAATTTCCCGAATGCCCATTTTCACGAAAGCCTATTTTTCCGAATACTTGTTTTTCAAAGTTTTAAATATTTATATATGCATTAAACTCTTTATAACTATTAAAAAAATCTTATTTTATTTTCGGGTAAATAGCCATTCGGGAAAATGGTCATTTGGGAAATTCGATTCGGGAAAATGACCGGATACCCTAATAATCTTTATAGGATATAATTATGTATCTATTTTCCCTGATATTTTTATTAATATTGAATTTCTATTTAATTTATTAAATATTTGACTTATGAAAAATATGAAAACTAAATTTTGATTCTAAAAATTTTACTGCTTTAAAACTTTGTTTTCAAAAGTTAAAAAGTTTAAAAAGAAGAAAAAATTATGAAAAAATATGTTCTTAATACTGATAAATATTGAAGATATTTTATACAAATTTTATGTGTCAGGTGCAAGCTGTAACTATCTCTTTTTTTTACTTAAAAGAAGATAAATAAATTTTGCTCATATGAAAAAATAGTGGAAATAGAATATTTTATATTTAAAATTTTAAAAACGTAAAAAAAATTTGTATTTTTCCGAAAAGTTTTCAAACTTTGTTAAATATTAAATAATTATATGTAAATAATCAAATATAGTGGGAACAGAAATTTAATAATGTTCGCTTTCTGCTAGCGAAATAAATATTCAAAACAATATTTAATCTTTACTGTTAAATGCATTTTTTTATTGTTTTAAAATGTTGCAATACACAATTTTTTCTACTTTTCTTAAAAACTTGTTTTTCCTTCTTTCTCTATTTGTTTTTTTTAAATTTTTGGCAATTTTGACTAGAGAATTTTCGTAATATTTATCATTTTTCAATTAAAGAATTATTTCTTAAAACGACTTATTTTTTATTTTTTTTTAAATCTTATTGTCTAATTAAGCGTGAATGTTGCAATTAAATTTTGTAAAATAAATGTGGACCTTATGTCTTTCTTACGTCTATGAAAATTTTTTGTATTGAATAATTAAATTGGTTATAGTTAATTCGTAAAGTTTGAACATTTATTTCGAGTCCCAACTTATAAGTTGAGACTCGAATTAAATGTTCAGAATGATCTAAGCTTTGTGGGTCGTAATAGCGCTTTTAATAAAATTAAAATGAATTTTCTATAACAATAACACTTATTTAGTAGTCGATGGAAGCATTTTCATATACAGAGTTGATTTTCTACTGAAGTGTATTTTGATGAATAATTAATAACAGTTGCTTTTAAATTGAAAGTACAAGACTCTTTCACTGTTAAGTAAAAAAGTATCAAATGGAAACGAATTGATAGCAAAAATGTGGATCAAATAAAAAATTGATCAAGATTTTTGCAATCAATTTGATTCGTTTTAGTGTCAATTTGGTACTTTGAAGAAAACTGTGATTACAAAACTATATTAGTATAAATATTTTTAATTTATATTTGATTTTTAATAATAAACTGTTTTATCTATTTCTACGGTTGTAACAAATATTAGGTAACATTTAAATTAATTTACTTAAAAAAAAGTATAGTACAGTATAAATTGCGTGAAATTCAAAAAATTACGAACACAATAATATTTTTATCATGAAAAAAGTTATAAATAGTTCCATTTTTTTCAAGGAAGAAAAGTATTTAGTACGGAACAGTCTATTTTGAAAATCTCATCTACCTTATTTGGCTTGAATAATAAAAGTTATTCCTCTGTATAATTTATAACTGAAAAAAAATATTTTTTTAAATGTAAATACTGAATTAATTAATTAATTTTCTATTTTTATTATTTCATTTTATTTTTAATTTTTTTTTTTAATTTTATTTTATATTTCTTTTGGTTTCATTCTTAGCTTATCTTCGATAATTATTTTATTTTTATTATTTCTTTATTTTTTATTTAAATATATTTTTTATGAGGGTTTCAATTCGGCTTTGTTACTGACTACAGCTTTCCTGACGATTATCACTAAAATGACTAAACTAGCTTGCTTATAATTTTGTAATAATACGCTTTATGTCATTTTATTAATTTACTAACTGTCGTACCCGTCTTCGACGGGTTTTAGTTTCTACAGATACATTTAATAGTGTGTCTACCAGTCTCGAAAAGTAGGAAATAGTGGGAAATTTCATTTGACTGGAGAAATTATGATTAGCTACCATTAACTATTTCATTATAAAAATATTACCATTTTAAAACTGTGATTAAATTTTTATCATCAAATAATTAATTTTTTATTTATTAAAATGCAGAAAACAATGTTTGTCAATTATTTGTAGAAATTTAATTATAGTATTATAAGTTAATCCTAAATTTCGACCAGTTTTTGGAGTTATAGTAAAGTCAAATTCGAACTAATTGTATCATAATTGCTTAAATGTAAAATAAGACCTATATTGCAAGCTGAATTCACAATTTTTCCCGATTAAATAAAATTCCTGCGTATTTCCCGTTTTTTCCCAATTGGTAGGAACCCCTGTTAAAAGTATTTGTAAAAACAAAAACCCGTCGAAGAGTATTTTCATAAAATATGTGAATTTTTGTAGCCATTTGTAGTTTTATTTATCGTTTATTCTTATCAAAAAAATGTATATTTGATGAGAAAATATACACCTGGAAAAATTTTGACAAAGATGGGAAAAGCCAGATAGTTTGTCACACAAAAATAATAATAGACACTCTGTTTAACTTTCGCCTTTACAATGCTCACAACATCCATAATAGTTAAACCTAGAATTAAAATAACAAAACTTTTTACTGTCTAAGTTTTTCCCCAGTAGCATAATGCAAGTATCGTTTCACAGGTATTCTTCAATTTCTGTAGTATGAATTTTATCATAAAAAATCTCCATTTTCAATCTCCTTTAAAAATAATTTTAAAGCTAAGAATTAATATTTTTCACATTGTTTACCATTCATCGTTTACCATTTTTAATATTTTCGAAGTTTTGTAATTGAAAATTTTTTGATTAATTGGATAAACAAATTGTTCTAAATTCCATTATTTTGACGTCAAAAGTTTAAAAGATATATATTAAGAAACAAAAACATTAAAAATTTTCCATTTTTTAAATGATTATAAAAAAAAAAATTAAAAAAATCGAAATTTTTCAAATTTTATATTTTTTAATGAATTGCATTTAAATGATCTATAATTCATTGTTACATGTTATTTGGTCAAATTTTGGCATAATTTTTCCAAAAATTGTCTCTTATAAAAAAAATATTTTTTTTTTAAATTTTCCGAAAACATTATTATACTTACATCTGAAATATGGAATAGTATTTTTTGCTAAATTATGCTAAAATGTGACTAATTAACATGTTATACTCAATTATAGATCGTTTAAAAGCAATACATTAAAAAATCTAAAATTTTTAAAATTTCGATTTTTTGAAAACATTTTTATCTTTACATCTTAGTTATAGGACACAATTTTTGAAAAAATTATACTAAAATTTGACTAATTAACATGTAACAATCAATTATAGATCATTTAAACGCAATTCATTACAAAATATAAAATTTGAAAAATTTCGATTTTTTTAATTTTTTAAAAATCATGTTTATATTTACATCTTAGTTATAGGACATTTTATTGGCAAATCTATTATAGAATGTTACTAAATACCATGTTATACTCAATTATACAAAGCTTGAAAGCATTTTCTTAAAAAAGGTAAAATTTGAAAATTTCTGATTTTTTAATTTTTTGAAAAAATTTAATATCTCCCGTTCTAATTAATATTTTTCAAATCTGTAAATTTAAAAACCTTCCTTGGCCTAAGGTCAAACATTCTGCCAAATTTGGTTTCAAACGGTTGAACCGTTTTTAAATGATTCGCGAACAAAGATTCTGTGACATACGGACATTCATACATACACGAAATTTTTTATTGGCATTTTTGGAATCCTGGATGCTCAAAACGAATAAGTATGTGTAAAATTTTAAGTTCTGAGCGATGTACAGACAAAAGTTTCATCTTATATATTATATAGATTTTTTAATTTCTTTAATTTTTTGAACTAAGCATTTAAAATTTTTTTTTTAATTTTTATTTCAGTTAAAAAATTAAAATTTAATGAGTTGATTTTAATAAAATTTTTACCTTATATTAAATAGAAATATTAAGTCATACATTAGTGTTTGAAAAAATGAATGACGCATCTTTTGAGCCTTTAATGAAAATTTTTCGTCCATATTCACCAGAGATGTTGAACTTTTAAAAATCAAAAATTTTGGAAAATAAGACTTTTTTTAATATTTTGTTGAGAAATGTAGAAATAACTTTAAAACTATCATTATCATCTTGTAGAGCATTAAAAAACTCTACGATTGACCTATTTTTGAAGGTGATTCGATTAGAAATAAAGAAGTTATTCATATTTTAAAAAACAGAAATTGTGATGGAAACTTAAAAAAAAATTTTTTAATGTGGAAGTTGAATTTTTAATCAAATAAAGAGAAAAAATTATTACAGCAATTGAGAATAATGGTTCAAAATTTATATTTTATTATTATTAACATCTCTATGAGGAAGCAAAGTGTTCATAAATTGATCACCAAAATTATAACAAAAATATATAACTTGGCAGCGGTTTTTATTATGTAATTGTAATTATCCGGTAAATGCGCAAGTTAAGTATTGACAGCAAAAGGTTATATTTGGAGGGCTTTTTGAATTCAACATAATTCACTAAAAAAACTAAAATTCTTTAATTCTGTCAATTTTTTTTACTATTTTTTTGAAACAAGTAGCAAAATGTAGCTTTTTGACAAAATAAGTAGCAAAAAGTAGGCTTGACCAAAAAAAGTGGAAATAAGTGTGTCACTTCGAAGCCTGCTAAATTCTTTTAAATATTAATTTTGAAAAATATTCCTCACAGGAAATCAATTATTTTCATAAATTTCCATCAAATTAAAAAAAAACAATCTTTCTTTAATTTTTTTTATTATTAGTTTCTTTTGAAACAAAAATTATGAAATTTTTGTTTTTTAATTACAGTAGAATTCCAATTATCCGGACTTCCGATTAACAAGGCATTGCACTGCAAAAAAAGTGATTTTAAATAGCAGATTGAAGTCTTATTATTATTCAAAGTGTATCATTTTTATGCCCATTTCGATTATCTGGATCGGGTCTGGTCCCAATTGATCCGGATAATTGGAATTCTACTGTACAATTTTTAACAAATCTTTTTTCTATTTTAAATTAATAACAAAAAATGTGTAGAAAGAATTTGTGTATTTCATAAGTAAAATGTTTATTTTTTTATGTACCTATATGAAGATATTTTATATTTTACTAGCTAAAAACTGCTTGTGTACTTTCTCATATAATAATCATGTCTATTCACAATTCACATTTTTTTATTAAAAAACAAAATATTTAATTTCATTTGAAGAATTTCTTTAATAAGATTTAATTTTTTAACTTTCTAAAAATCAATTTATTTTAAGTTTAATCTAGAAATTAATGAAAAAATTTGCATAATTTCTGTTTCTGTATTTAAAATCGAAGAAAAAATAAAGTAATTTGAACTATTTATATTTCTCCATCAACATTTTTTTTAAACTTCCATTTTGTAATTAATTTTGAAAATCATATTGTTTTTACAAAATTTGTAGTATTTTTTGCATAATTTCTATTTATTTATCACAATTTTTTTTAACAAAATCAAAATATTATATTTTTAATGAGCATTGATTAATAGATAATAAGAATTAATTATTTAGTATTTTTTAATAATAAATTAACTTTAGAAATAGAATTTTAAAAGTTCAGTATTTTTATGAAACTGAAACTTGCATCCAGTTACCAGTCCTACTTAATTTTTGAAAATTCGATATTGGATTTAAAACAAAAAATATTTAACTTCTAAATTTAATTTTTAATTGTACAATTAACTAATTTTTTAAATTTAATAGATATAGGTGATAAATGTTTTGACTCAATTAACTTTTTTCCCTGTAATTTCTTTTTTAAATTTAATACTGAAAATAAATAAGATTAAAAATTATGTATATCTTTAATTAACTATCAATTGTATTCTTTTAATAGTTGACAAAGATGAATGATTAATTAATAATGAGTGAGAATATAAATTGTAATTTTAATTTGTAGTCATAATTGTATTCTTTTAACAAACCAAATAGAATGCTAATATCCTATGATAATCTATATTTAAAAAAGTTCGTGATCCGTTAATCTGTTCGAAGTTTGAAGTTATAGTTGCTGTTTGATTTTTTGTTTTCTAACTTTTTTATAAATTTTTTTTCATATATTTAAAATTTTTAAATTAATGTATTAAAAATCATCGAATTATTGCAAAGAATTTTATCAAAAAATTTAATAATAATAATAGAATTTATTTACAAAATTTCACTATTTAGGAAAATAACTTAATTCTCGCGGAGAATTTCGTTTAAATTTTAAAAAATTTTAATTAAATTCTTTTTGAAGAATGTCTTTGATTTTTTCTTAAATAATGGAGTTTCTCTAATCATTTTAATTAAACATTTTAAAAATAGATAGAATTTTATGGAGAAGAATTTTTTTTAAATTGTATTAAAAATAATTGAATTCTTGCGAAAAATTTTACTATTTAAAATAATTTAATTATTTCGAATTATTTAGAAGGATTTGTTAAAATTTTTGGAAATATTGGAATTCTTTCGTGAAATTTTTTTAAAATTTTTGACAATATGAACAGTAATAAATAATTTTGTACTTAAAAAGTGATTTTTTTAAATTTTGATTATGAAATTATTTAAAAAATTTATGTTTTTTAACAAAAAATTTTTGTAATTTGTATAACAGTATCAAATGAAATACCGCACGTTCCGCGCGTATCATTTGCTAGTTTCAAAATAATGTTAAACATAATTGAATCTCTGCGGAGAATTTTATAACTTTTCAAAATAATTGAATTGTTTTTTTTCCAAATTTTATGGAAATTTATGAAAATAATTGACTTCCTGTGAGGAATATTTTTCAAAATTAATATTTAAAAGAATTTAACAGGCTTCGAAGTGACACACTTTTCCACTTTTTTTAGTCAAGCTTACTTTTTGCTACTTATTTTGCCAAAAGCTTCTTTTTTCAAAAAAATGGGAAAAAAAATTGAAAAGAAAAATTATTTAAAAATTTAAGAAACAAAAAAGCAAACAACTTCAAACTGCGAACAGATTACCGCATCACGAACTTTATTAATATAGACTGTCTATAGAATGTAATTTATCATATAAATAATATTAAAATTGAAAAAAAATTTTTTGAATATTTTTGAAATTTTATTTTTTGAAAAAATTAAAATTTTCAAATTCTATAATTTCAATTGTTTTCATTCTTCAAAGCATTATAATTTTAAATACTAAATTTTTACAGAAAAAACATTGTCCACCAATAAACAATAAAAATTTAGATGAGTTGAAATTTCATCGGTCTAATTAAAAGTGTGTTCATTAAATAATAAAAAGAAAAAATATTCAGAAAAAAAACGGAAAACTTTGCTTTGCATGCAATTGAAACCAAAGTTTTATGTACACATTAACTTTATTTTATCTTAGTAAGAAATAATTTTCAGACAATATTGTTCAGCACATAAAGTTTTCAAAGAAGAATAATAATGTTTTCTATTATCATAATACATGAAACTATATGTCTGTAATATTCTTAAGCTGAGATTTAATATTTATAATTTTCTGATTATAATCTAATAACCACTTTCTAACAATTCGCTTAAAAATTAATTTCAATTTACAAATTCTTTCACAATTACAATTCAACTGTATTATCGTAGCAATACAACTTTTAGAGAAGTTATAAAATAAAAATTGTCAGTTTTATAAAAAAAATAGTTGTCATGAATTCTCTTGTAAAATTATATCATCCTTTTCTCACATAATATGTTATTCGAGTAAAAACATAAGTACTTTGGTGAAATTGGAATTCAAGGAATAAAATTACAATAATGAAATATAAAAAAAATTCATCATTATTGAAGTAGATTATTTTCACTTGAAAAAAATTCTTTCAATTTCTCGAGTGCCTTGTTTCGGTGAGAAATTTGGTTCTTAAGATCTTTAGGCATCTCAGCGTAAGTTTGATTGTAACCTTCCGGTTGGAAGCAGGGATCCCAGCCAAAATCTCTTGGTCCTTTGGGAGTGACAATTGTGCCGAAAGTTCTACCCTGGAAGAGGATAACTGGCTCGTCGGGACCTTCCGTGTATGCAAACGTGCATACCGCCTGAGCTGTTTTATCCTCCCATCCGTTTAACATGGTGTGTAAACCGTCTGCTCCCAATTTATCCAAAAACCATTTAATGTACGGTCCTGGAAGTCCATTCATAGCATTGAAGCAGAGGCATGTGTCTTCAATGACAACTGGTCCATTCACAATATCTGCGGCGGCTTTACATTTTTCAACTGAAATTTCTTCAATCTCGCCTTGATATTCGGGAAGATCAACTTTTTTACTTATTATTTTCTTTGTACAATTCTTTCCCATAATGGCTAGAAATTCTTCCAATTTTTTAGCATTTCCAGTCACGAAGACAACGGGTTTAGTTACTCTATAAAAAAATTTAATTTCGTAACATTTAATATAATGTAATAAATAAAAACATGTAATGGGTTTTTCATCAAATGGAATTATAATTTTTACAAACAATGAAACCATAAATTATTATAAACAATCATAATAACAAAAAAAATATTATTTTTAATAAACAATTTAAAATGAATCATAAATAAATAAGGTCCAATTTTATAAACAAAAAGAAATTTTAACTGCAAAAAATAAGCAATGTTGTTGTATGGATCAATTTCAGAAAACAAAAAGATTATTGAAAACATTTAATATTCAAACAATTTTTAGTGTTAATTCAAAACTAGATCATTTTATTAAACTAGGGAAGGATAAGCTTGTGAGACATAATCAATGCAACTGTGTTTATAAATTTGAATGTAATTGTGGGAAATCTTATATGGGTGAATTTTCTGAAAGTGACACTTTTAAATTTCAGTTTTTCAATTAATTTTTTTCTTCAATTATATGGTTTTTTCAATTAAACCTACTTAATTTCATACTCAAGAGTAAGATTTTTAGGTTGCGCAAAATTAATTCTTAAAAATATTAAAGTTTTTTCATTTGAAAAATATTATTGTTGCTCCATTAAATTAATTTTATTTAATTGGCGAGCTTTTCTATTAAAAATTCACGCCAATATCGCGTTCACGAAATCGAAAATAAAATTACACTGCTTAAAAATTAATAATTTGTATATTTTAATACCAAATATATTCAATTAGATGAAAATATAAATGTATTTAAAGTATTTGATTTAATGGTAATTTGGGTTAATTTTTTCAAAGCAATGCAGGTAAATATTAAAAACAAAAGAAAAACTAGCATATTTCAAGGAAAAGGCTTCGGAGATGAAAAGCTTCGGAGATGAAAGATGAATTTTCTTTCATATTTGTATACATTAGGGCGCAATTGAAATATGTTTTTTAGTAAAATATAAAAATCCCCCAGTCTCATTTTATATTACCATCGAAATATTCTGTTAAATTTACTTCTACATTCAGTTATTTATTAAAAAGGAAGGCTTCGGAGATGAAATTAATTTTTACTCGGAGAAAAATGTAAATTTCGATTATTTATAACAGCAATAATTTTTCTCCTTTTTGTAGATAAAATATAGGAAAATTTAAAGTCAGATTCTCAGCTTTATTTTAATGTGCATTAAAATTTTGTTTAAGATATTTTTAAAGTATAAAATGTCAGTAATCATTGTAAAATAATTTTAACCTAAAACTGAAGACAAAGTTTAAACATTTTTATCAAAAATAAAAGTGAGGTCTACAAATTTTTAAAATGCACATAATGATAGAAAAAACATTGTACTTTCTGGCAATATTTTTAAAAAATTTCTGAGAATTTGAAAAAAACCATGAAAATTTAATTTTATTGTAGAAGTCCTATTGAGACATGTTGAAAAGGCTTCGGAGATGAAAGTAATTTAGTTATTACGTAAATCTGGTTGAATAAAATTATTTAATTTTCTTTTAAAAATGATAAATAAGTGCTAAATTTTTACTATGGAAATTGATAATAATTATTAAAGAGTAGATTTTGTAAAATTAATCGAGACATCAAAAATGTCATTTTCAGAAAATCCACCCATATAGGACAAACAAAAAGACCATTACATATTCGCAATAAGGAACATAAGAGTAATATTGATTTAAATGTAAAATATCATAATGTTATTAGTAATCACCTAACAAATTTCAAAAATGATTCTATTCCACATTTTATAAAATGGGATAAATTTAAAGTGCTAGATATTGAACCAATTCTTAGTAAAAGACTTATCTCAGAAATGTTTTTTATAAAAAAAGAGGGAAATATTAGTTTAAATAAAGTAACAGATTTGAATAACTTTAATAGCTCATACGAAATGATTTTGAATTATTTCCATTAATTAATACCTTTGATTGCTCATTTGCATATACTCTTTGTTTCTTATTTGTTTTTGTCTTTATTTAACAATTGATGTACAGAATCGATAGTGTTTGGAGTTCAGTTTTAGTTTTGACTTCACACGCAGAGTTTTAATTTTAATTTACTTGTTTTAATTTATTTAAGTATTTTTTCAAAATTAACTGTGGTGTGTTATTATTATTATTTAGGTTTATTAGTGTTAATTTAATTTTTTTGACTATGGTGTTATTGTTTATTTATTTATTTTTTATTACAAAATTGGTTGTATTATTTTTTATAGGTATGTTATTCTCTTAATTTCAATTTTTTATTATTTTATTTATTATTTTAATTTATTATATTCTTTATTATAATTTCGATCTTCATTTATTTTATTTTAGTTACGACTCCAAACTCTGTTTTCTCTGACGTTGGATGGGTGATTTTTTTTTATTTTTCTGTCGAATGTTTATTTATTAATTTTTTTTGGTAAGATCTTATTATAAATCTTTATTATTTAGGAATGAATGTTGTATTAATTATATTATTTTTATATTTTGTTGTACATTGTTTATATTTTTGTATATTATTTTATATTTTTTGTAAAATTATTTTATATTTTTATAGAATCCCAGAAGAGGAAATCATTTAGATTTCGAAACGTTGGAGTAAACTAATTTTTAAAAACTATTTGTCCGAATGTTTTCGTTTTATTCGCCTTCACTATAATTACAATTTCTCGGACGTAAAAGATTATTTAATAACTGCAAAAAAAATAATAATTTCCAGCCAAAGTCTTAATACCCAATACAATTGGTCACAAACATCTTAAAAACAATTGAAAAATAATTTTATAACTGTAGAAAAATTAAAAGAAACATTTATATGGTTAAATATCAAAATGTGTTTCATTTCTTAAATAAACCAACTCGATAATGTTTTAAAAATATTTTCCTACAAGAAAAATACTTTTTTTATAACTTATACTGTTAATAAAAAAGAGACGTTTTAGTTTATTTATAAATTAAAATTGTTAAATTTAAAAATCATATTTTACTTTTTAAATAAAACATCAACAATGTGTTTTTTTAAGAGTCAGCTCTATTAATAAAAATGTATTGTAACTGAGATGTGTTTTAAATAAAATTGTACGTGATGTTGAGAAAATGATAAATGTGCAAAATAAATTCAATCTGATAAAAATATTTTATCAGAATATATGTAGTTTAACAAATAAAACTTAAATGTAAAACAAAAATTTGTTTCTAACATTTCCTAAAAAAATTTATGTTTAATGAAAGAAATTTATTTTTCAATGGCAGGAAAAAGTAAAAATAACTTTTTCACACATTTTTCTATTCTATTTTAATATTCCGATAAGGTTTATGGATAACACCTACAAATAATTTATAAACAATAGATTAAACATAATTATCAAGTTCTTCTAATCCTGTAAGATTAGAACTGATAATAGAATTAATTATTGTAATTGTTGCGCTTCTGATTAAAACTAACAAGATTTTACATTTTATTTTAATCTCTTTATCTAGGATAAAATAATATCTTCTTTTTCTCTTTCACGTGAATTTTTTTAACAATTTAAGTTCTTTATTTAGACAAAAACTTTTGAAAATGATAATTTAATTAATAAATAAACAATTAGTATGTTATGTTAGCGTATTTATTTTGTTTCAGTTTAAAATTAATTATTATAAGTGCCAAATTTTTTGGGTTAAAAAAACACGTGATCAAAAAAGAGGTTTTTTATTTTGGCAAGAAAAAATTATTTTCTATGTATATTGCAACTCAGAATAATATATTTAGGATAGTAAATAGAACTTTTTGATAAATTTTGTTTGTGTAAAAATAGCCTTTGATAACAATAATAATAACAATAACAAAAACTCGTGTCAACCTGCTTACCTCTCCCCCTCAACTATTTTAGGTTAAGACAATAATTTAATGAATTCAGAAAGTTTAATTTTTTTCAGTACAATCGATTTTGTTAATAATTGTAATTAAAAATTTGATTATTAAATGTTTATTAAAATTGTATTGAAAAATTAATTTTCTGAGAAGGATTCGATTATTTACGAAAAAAAAATCAATTCTTGGGACGAGTTCTAATACATTAAGGACAAACTTCTAATATGAAAACTGCTTTAAACTTTTTAGTATTTAACTTCGTTAACCAATAAAAGTATGAATTGCAATATATTTTTGATGTTAATTTTCTTATTTATTTTAAACTGATAAATAAATCAGGCATTTAAAAGCTATAACGGACGTGTGAAAATAAAAAATGATATTCAAAACTGCTTCACTAGGTTAAAAGTTCTTAATGTTTGTGTTTAAATTTCAAACTTAATTGAAGAATTTTAAAAATAAAGGTTATATAATAACCTCTAGTGCTAAGAAAAAATGTTTAGACTTGTTTGCAATGTTTGAAAAACATTGATACCTAATTCAATTGATACAAATTTTATTCTTACAAAATTGAATGTCAAATTGAATATAATGTTATAAAGTAAATTATGAAAAACTTACTTCAGCATGTTTAACTAATTTTCACTAATAGTGGAGAAAAAATTGTAGCTTTTTTTCTCTTGTTTTTAAGTTATAATTTTATGCAAAAATTTTAGTCATTCTTCTTTTATTCCATGTATTTTTCCACTTTGCTTTACCATGTGGAGAATAAGGTTGAGTCCACAACGGACTCGAGAAAGCTTAAATTTTAAGGTTTATGCACAATCATCACGTTGGATTCTGAAAACGTTACAACGCTGAGTCGCTGACGGCAAACATAAAGTTGAGTTCACAATAAATAATTATTTATAATGAGATTCACAGATGTTCCGTAAGAAAACTATATAAAAAATTAAAAAAATTATATTATTTATGAATCATTTGCATTGGAGTAAGAGAGACAGACATACAGTTTATCTCTTTTACTCCAATGCAAATTTCACGTTCTAGACTTTTTTTACAGACGGTGTAAATGCTCCCTTAAGTTTTCAACGTTTTTCTATAAATTCACCCTAAGCTTAAATTCTCAACTATTACCGACAGTGACAGCTAAACTTCTTTTCTTTACCGACTGAAATTTCATTTATTTGTCAACATTCTTCATGATTTGCGTCATACAATAACAAAGTTATGTTTACATTTCTTTTCATTATCTTTCATTTGTACAACGTGTAGGTTTAAAAGTAACAGAAGATTTCCGCGCACAAAATTAGTTAATAATAGTACAACAGCAGTTTACAGGTAAATAAACTTTTGAAACATTTAGAATCCATTTTGTTATTACCTTAATTTTTTATTAACATACAGGTCCATATAAAATTTCACTTCATAATTATTACAAGAATAAAAACTAATAAATTCAATATTCAATTGTTATATTCTGAAAATAATAATATTCGAGTAATAACAATGGATTGTCGCTTGAAATACACAATGAAATGCATTTATGATTATTAAAAACAAAATATTATCTTGTACTTGCTTCATATTGCTTGATGTAACAAGAATCTTGTCTACCTAGTGACGGATGTCAATTGTTTTTTTTTTTAAATTATATTATTCTTATTCAATAGTTATAATTATTAAACTTCTCTTAAATTTTTATAATTTCAAATTTCTGAATGTTCAAAGAAATGATATTTATCATTTCTTAAGCAAATGTAATGTTTTTTACTTATTAAGTAAATAATTAATTATCACTGCTTTTTTTAAATAAAAAAATTCTTCACAGGAATTAAATTATTTTCATAAATAATATCATTCTTTGGAAGGATTTCAATTATTTTTGTAAATAGTAAAATTCTTTGCAGAAATTCAATTATTATCAATAGAATTGTAATAAACTTGAAAAAGAAAATTTCCAATTATAATTATAAAAAGACAAGATTAATTTTAAAAAATTGAAAAAATTATTTTCCAAATTTTCAATTAAAATTATTATTTATTTATGTTCGAAATTAAATTAAAATTTTCTGAGAAAAGAAAACCGGAAAAAAATTAGCCCGTGACCGGGAAAAACTGGGAATTTTGTTGAATGAAAATATTAGACACCCTGATTTTATTTCATCTAAAGTTTAGTTGAAGACTATAATTTTAGTTTTTAGAAAAAACCTTACAAAAACCGTACAATTTATTTTTGATAATTGTTTACAAAAATTCTTTGAATTTAAATTGGTGTTTTAATTGTTAATTTGAGTTGTGCGAAGAAAAGGTCAGTTATCTAACAGTTAATGTAAATTAAATTATTATTTTAAAATGCATCTTACTTTTTATAATTAATTAAATTCTGCCAAAAAAAATGTATAATTAATATTTTTTCAGAAAAGTATTTAAATACTGAATTTGAAAATTATTTGAGATTTTATACTCTTAACTATGTTTTGTCAAACTGAAAGTACAACCTTCGGTATGAAGATAGATTTTGGTATCACTTCAGTGCCATTAACAGGCAGGAATTCTACATTTCCTAATCAAAATGCCACAGGAACTATAACAGGAGGTTTTTTAAATAGTTCCACCAGTAATTCTGGATTTGGACAACCTCCTCAATCACACACGCAATTCGGAGGTAAGCAAAATTATTTGTTTTCCTGATTTTTATTTTTTATAAACCACTGTTAACTTAAAAGTATCAAATATCAACGAATTGATACCAAAAATATAGATTAAATAAAAAAATGATCTATATTTTTGACATCAATTTGATCACTTTAGTAGTTTTTTCACTTTAGTATGAACTTGATACTTTCGAGAAAACGAAGAAGAACACGGAGAGAAATTTGAAGTTAAATTAGTGCAATATTTTTCAGCGCACTTATTCTAACGTGTAGAGTTATATTAATATTTTAAATAAGTAAAATTGTGGATTTTTATAAAACAATGTATCACACTATTATCTTCTATGTTCAGTAGACGATGCTGAATAACCACGAATTTTAATAAAAAACCATGAATTTTGTCTGTTTCTGACAATAATTTCTTTTTAAATAGCTTAAATTTTCAAAAACTATCATAAAATTAATAATTAATAATAAATAAATGATAATAATAAATAATAATTAAATTAAATAAAATTAATAATAACTATCATAAATTATGACTTATAAATTATTTAATGAATATTTTTTACAATTTTCATAAATACTAGATTGATAAAAAAATTTTAATTAAAAACACTAAAAAAAATTAATTTTGGAAAAGTTACAAAAAATTACAGAAATTCAATTATTTTCAAAAGTAATAAAAAATTTACGCAGAAATTCAATTATATTAATAAATTAAAAAAAAATTCTGGTCATTTCAATTATATCTTTAAAAAGTAAAAAATTCTTCTCCAAAATTCAATTATGTTCAAATTTTTTTTAAATTCTCGTTAAAATTTCAATTATCTTTATAACAATTCTTCTTCGAAATTCAATTATTTTTAAAAACTTTAATAAAATTCTTGGACAAATTTCACAGGAATTCAATAATTTACAAAATTTTTGATGAATTTCTTCTAAACAAACCAATTATTTTCAAAAATAATAAAATTTTTACAGGAATTCAATTATTTAATATCAAAAATTCCAAATAATTTTTCGAAAAATATCATTTATTTAAAAAGATTTTTATAAATTCGTCGCAAGAATTCAGTTATAAAAATAAAATTTAACAAAGTTCTTTTCAAGAATTCAATTATTTTTAGAAATAATAAAATTCATCAATATTTAATTATTTAAAAAAAAATTTTTTAATTTTCGTCAAAATTTCAATTATTGTTATAAATAACACAATTCTTCTTCAAAATTCAAATATATTTAAAAACTTGAATAAAATTCTTGTTAAAATTCTACAGAAATTCAACAATTTATGAAATTTTTAATAAATTTCTTTGAAATAATTCAATTATTTTCATAAATAATAAAATTTTCACAGGAATTCAATTATTTAATATAAAAAATTTCAAATAATTTTTCGAAAAATATCAATTATTTAAAAAGAATTTTATAAAATTCGTCGCAAGAGTTCAGTTATTAAAATAAAATTTAACAAAGTTCTTTTCAAGAATTCAATTATTTTTAGAAATAATAAAATTCATCAATATTTAATTATTTAAAAAAAAATTTTTTAATTTTCGTCAAAATTTCAATTATTGTTATAAATAATACAATTCTTCTTCAAAATTCAAATATATTTAAAAACTTGAATAAAATTCTTGTTGAAATTTCACAGAAATTCAATAATTTATGAAATTTTTAATAAATTTCTTTGAAATAATTCAATTATTTTCATAAATAATAAAATTTTCACAGGAATTCAATTATTTAATATCAAAAATTCCAAATAATTTTTGAAAAATATCAATTATTTAAAAAGAATTTTATAAAATTTGTCGCATGAATTATTGAAAAAAATTTAACAAAGTTCTTTTCAAGAATTCAATTATTTTTAGAAATAATAAAATTCATCAATATTCAATGATTTTAAAAAAATTTTTAAATTCTCGTCAAAATTTCAATTATTGTTATAAATAATACAATTCTTCTTCAAAATTCAAATATATTTAACAACTTGAATAAAATTCTTGTTCAAATTTCACAGAAATTCAATAATTTATGAAATTTTTAATAAATTTCTTTCAAATAATTCAATTATTTTCATAAATAATAAATTTTTTACAGGAATTTAATTATTTAGTATCAAAAATTTCAAATAACTTTTTGAAAAATATCAATTATTTAAAAATATTTTTATAAAATTAGTCGCACTAATCAATTATTTAAAAAATAACAAAGTTCTTTACAAGAATTGAATTATTTTTAAAAATAATAAAAAATTTTCACCGAAATTCAATTATTTTAGAAAAATTTTAAAAACATTTTTGGAAATTTTTTTAATTATTTTCATGAATAATAAAACTCATCGCAGGATTTTAAATAATTTTGGATAGAATATTTTAATCAAATTCCTCGAAAAATGTAATTATTATTTAAAATTTTCTTAAAATTTGTCAAAAGAATTCAATTATTTAAAAATTTGTTGATAAAATTCTTTATGAAAATTAAAATTTAAGAAACATGCAATTATTCAATAAATTTGTATTTTTCAATTTAAATAATTGAATTTTTCTGGAACTTTTTAATAAGAATTGATTAAAAAATGAAATTACCAAATAATCGATTTATTGTTTATAAAATAATTGAATTATTGCAACGAATTTTATTACAATTTTTTCAAATAATTGAATTTTTTGAGAAAATTTACTACTTTTAAAAATAATTGAATTCTTGCGAAAGAATTTTTTAGGATTTTTGTAAATAATTAAATTTTTGTTGCAAAATTTCATGGTTATTTAAATTATAACAAAACATTAAGAATTTTATATGTTTTGTAATAATATTCTTATGTAAATAAATTTAATAGAACATTTTTTTGAGTATCTTATAATTTTTAGAGTGAATCAGAATATTTTTTATGGTCAGAGAAAAAGTGAGAATTTTGTCTGGAAATCAGGGAAAAGTCAGGGAAAAATAAAATTAAATATTTATGGCAACCCTGTTGTAAAAACTTTAAAAATTACTGTATTTTGTTTGTAGCTGCACCTCAACTAGTTTAGCTTGAAATATCTCTCCGTGTACCTCTCACGAATTTTTCTATTTTATCTTGAAAAGGTTTTGGAAATACAAACACAGTTCCATTTGTTAATCAACAATCAATGAATCCGTTTGGAACTAATGCACTCACACAGGCTCTTGGTCAAAACAACAATCAAACTGGTTTTGGTATTAATCCAAATGCTCAGCCTTCCACTCAAGATTTAAATAATCCTTTCTCAAGGCCGAACATTTCTGCACCCATTTCCTCGAACTCTTCTCCAGGATCAAGAGACATAAGTGGGACGGTTGTGAAATTCAACCCCGTGGTGGGAACAGACACAATACAAAATCGAGGATTAACACAATCAATAAGAGTTCTCTATTGGTGCATCAATTTCATGAAAGAATATGACGACAAATCTCTAGAGGAATTACGATTTGAAGACTATAAGCAAGGTAGAAAAGGACCTCAGACAACAGAATTCTCAAACACTGGGGGTTTGTTCCCTTCAGCGGTAACTGGTCAACCAGCAGCTACTTTCTTCAATCAACCGTTCACATTTTCCAACACTTCAAGTAATAGTAATCAATTTATGAATACTTCGTCAACTTCTCTGTTTCCCTCGAAAGCAAATTCAATTTTCACTAATCCGCAGGGTAGTTGCTTTGATCCATTTCCAGCATCTAACCCGAGTACTGGTTTCTTTAATTTGAAACCAAGTTCCTATTGGTCGTATCCACGCGGTGGATTTAATCAACCAGCCACGAGTGTATTTAGCACAAAACCTCAAGCAACTCAAAATTTCCTATACAAACCATCCGGGTTTTCTCTAACACCTTCGGCTACCACTGTAAACAATAATCCATTTTTGAATCTACCGAAAAGTACATTTACATTTGCACCATCTGCAAATTACCGACCTCTCAATTATCCCAATTCCAACTGTCCTCCAATTTCCCAGCTGTTCAAGACCACTTCCCAATTTCCCTTCAGTTCCTCAACAATCAAGCGGAATTCAAATTCGACTACAATACACGATCAAATTTTGGGTTTGATTACAACACCCTTTGGTCGTTGTTCATTGTTGAAAAATGTTCCAACGTCATCGACAAAAGCTGAGCATGCCAGGTTGTTAAAATCAGCGTTTACTGTCAACAAACCGAGGAATCGAACTCTGTATAAAATTGCAACAAATACTTCCTCGAAAATCAAACCAAAGGTGATTGGTGTTGGATTACCTCAGAAGGCACTATTCGACAGTCTTGAACAGGAAGATTCGAATTTATTGGAAACATTTCAAGTTCATCCTAGTGCAAAACGTCTGGTTTTCCGATCAAAGCCAGCGTCTGATACTTTTCAAACTTTAGGAACTGACAATTCTGATGCAAATATAGCGACGACATCGTCAAGTGAGGAGTCAAGTACAACTGATAAGGAGAATTTTGAGTTGTAATTTCTCAACTAGCTTCACGTGGATTAAAATTTCAGTGGAACAATTTGGATCAGTTAACAAGTTTTTACAAAAATATTAAATATTCAATGAAAATTGAATTTTGGATTTCTCTTTTGCTAAAAGACAATTTTTTGACAATTTGGATCAGTTAACAAGTTTTTACAAAAATATTGAATATTTTCAATGAAAATTGAATTTTGGATTTCTCTTCTGCTTAAAAGAACTTGGATTTCAAGTCCAATTTTATGAAATAATTTGTATCTTTCTTTTTTTTTACTATTGTGGAATAATAAATCACCGCATTTTGTTACACAAATTGTACATTTAAAAAATGTTTAAAAATTTTACTTGCGTTGAAAACACAAATTGTTAATTTATGATAATTATTACAAGACGAAAGTATAAAAATTTATTTTCAATTTTAAAGATCATTCGTGACAAATGTTATTTATTTTTTGTTATAATATCTATTTATTGTAAATTAAGTTTACTCTGTTATTCCTTTAATTTTATTATATGTATTCAATTTGTATAATCTTTACATTATACAAAACCTACTAAAAACTAATGATAAATTGAATAAATATTAATATTCTCTTAAATGGTTTTTTAATAAATTAACCCAAAATTTTTAAATTAAATCAATGCAATTGTGTCTATAGATTCCAATGTAATTGTGGTAAATCATACATAGGACAGACCAAAAGACCGTTACATATTCGTAAAAAAGAACATATGAGCTATTCTGACTTAAATGACAAATATCATAATGCTATTACTAATCATTTGACTAATTCTAATAGTGATTCCTCTCCACATTTTATAAAATGGGATGATTTTGATATTTTGGATGTTGAACCAAATCTTAACAAACGATTACTATCAGAAATGTTTTTTATAAAAAAGGAAGGTGAAGAAAGTCTAAATAAAATGACTGACTTAGATAATTTTGATAAATCGTACGAAATGATTTTGAATTTTATTTCCAACAATTTAACGTAATAAATACTCATTAAGTTTCATTCTCTGTTTTTATTTAATTGATTGTTTTTATTTGTTTTTGTTGTTCTCCGTTTAATATGTGTTCATTGTAATGACTAGATAGAGTTTGGAGCTCAGTTTTAAATTTGACTTTGCAGTTTGCAATACGTTTTTAATTTGATTTGGCAGAATATTGTTTTAATTTATTGTGAACTGTTATTTATTTATTTATGGTATGTTTATTTTTTAGTTTATTTATTTATTTTTTTATTTATTTATTTTTTTTTCTTCTCTTTATTTTAGTTTACTGATTATTATTTATCATTTATTAATTTTCTACTATGTATTTTCTATTTTTTATTCAAAAATTATTATTTTTATTAAATTAATATTTAAATTTGTATTCACTTGTTACTAATGTTATTGGTGATTATTTTCACAATTTTTAATAATTTTTGGTAAGATAATTATTTATTTATTTATTGTCAAATTAATTTATATTTTCTTTTATTATTTTTTCTTATATAATTCATTTATTTATTATTTTAATTTTGTATATTTTTTTGGATAGATTCCCTGAAGAGAAAATCATTTAGATTTCGAAACGTTGGAGTAAATAAATATTTTATTCATTGTCCGAATGTTTTCGTTTTTAATTTACCTTAATTTATAAAGGATCTCGGACGTTAAAGATTACTTAAATAAAATTAAATTTAAAGTCTTCGGGGGGTTATATGATTATTTTCCTCCACCTTGATTCATAAGCACTTTTTATATTTTGTAAAATCAAAAGCAATTCTCCCAGGCCTCGGATCGACTTTATCGAACAAAAAAAAGAAGTCGCTTTAGTCGATTAAATAAAAAAAAGTCGATTATTTAATTCAAAGTTGTGACAAAAATTCAAATTAATCAAAACTTGTATAATTTTGCTAAATATTCAAATACTTCTTACTTCTTTATTCACAGGAAATAAAATTTTAAAAATATCAACTTTTCAAATTTAATAATTTCTAAAAATTAAAACTATAACCTTTTTGGAAATTTAATTATATTCTACAATTTTTAACGAAACTTCATCTCTAAATCAATTACCAATATGAATTTTTAATCATTTTTTGCAATTTCTTCAAAAAATCAATTATTTAAATTAAAAAAAATCAAATTTTTTATAATAATTTAAACCGTTCATTTTTCTATTTAAAGATTTTAATTAAGGTAGAACATTATCAAAAATTTTAATAAAGAAATTCGTAAAAATTAACTTTTTAAAAATATTTCTAAATGATTTATTGAAAAAGTTTTACATGTAAATATGAATAAAAACAGTCTAAAAAATTGAAATTTGGTCAATTCTTTTCAAAGCTGATTTGAATTTAGTAAAACATTTAAAAAATAATTCAAAATTTGTCAAAATCTTACGAAAAATAATTAAGTTTTTTGAAAATATAAAAAAATTAATTAAATTTTTCAAAAAATTTTAATTATAAATAAATTATTTCAAAAATTTTAATAAAGAAATATTTCTAAATATTTTATTGAAAATACAAAAAAGTTTTACAATTAAATACAATTAAAAAATGTCTAAAAAACTGAAATTTGGTCAAATCTTTTCAAAACTAATTTAAATTTAGTAAAACATTTGAAAAATAATTCAAAATTTGTTAAAATCTTTTGAAAAATAATTGAAAAGTAATTGAATCCTAAAAAATTATAATAAAACAATTGTATGAATTAATTTTTCATAAATATTGTAATGTATAATTTTTCAAAAATAATTAAAGAATAATATTACTTTTAAAATCTATTTTTCATTAATTTTCATTTCCATTGAATCTGCACTTGAAGATTATTTATTGTAATTTTTGATAATTTAATATTATTTCAAAAATTTTCAATTAAAATTCTTTAAAAGTTATTTTTTAAAAATTAGAAACACTTGTTAAGTTTGTAAACATAGAAAAAATAATAAAATCGAAAATTTTAATCACACCTTTGATTAATTTTGAAATTATTAAAGAGTGAAAATTATCTTGAAAAATATATAACCTCAATAGTTGCATCGGTTTCAAAATTCAATTATTTTTAAAAACTTTAATAAAATTCTTGGACAAATTTCACAGGAATTCAATAATTTACAAAATTTTTGACGAATTTTTTCTAAATAAACCAATTATTTTCACAAATAATAAAATTTTCACAGGAATTCAATTGTTTAATATAAAAAATTCCAAATAATTTTTGAAAAATATCAATTATTTAAAAAGAATTTTATAAAATTCGTCACAAGAGTTCAGTTATTAAAAAATATATAACAAAGTTCTTTTCAAGAATTCAATCACTTTTAGAAATAATAAAATTCATCAATATTCAATTAGTTAAAAAAAATTTTTTTAATTTTCGTCAAAATTTCAATTATTGTTATAAATAATACAATTCTTCTTCAAAATTCAAATATATTTAAAAACTTGAATAAAATTCTTGTTAACATTTTACAGAAATTCAATACTTTATGAAATTTCTAATAAATTTCTTTGAAATAATTCAATTATTTTCATAAATAACAAAATTTTTATATGAGTTTAATTATTTAATATAAAAAATTTCAAATAATTTTTCGAAAAATATCAATTACTTATTTAAAAAGATTTTTATAAAATTCGTCGCATGAATCAATTATTTAAAAAAAATTTAACAAAGTTCTTTACAAGAATTGAATTATTTTTAAAAACAATAAAATTCTTCACCGAAATTCAATTATTTTAGAAAAATTTTAATAACATTTTAAAAAAATTTTTTTAAATTATTTTCATGAATAATAAAACTCATCGCAGGATTTTAATTAATTTTGGATACAATATTTTAATCAAATTCCTCGACAAATGTAATTATTCTTAAAAATTTTATTAAAATTTGTCAAAAGAATTCAATTATTTAAAAATTTGTTGATAAAATTCTTTATAAGAATTCAATTCTAACAAAGATTCAATTATTAAATAAATTATTTATTTTTCAATTTAAATAATTGAATTTTTCTAGAATTTTCTAATAAAAGTTAAATTATCCTTTGATTGGAATTTTTAATACGTCGAAAAATTATTTGACACATATTTTGTTAATCCGAATGACTATTTTTCATAATTATTAATCCTCCGAATTTCCATTTAACTTAATTTTCAAACCTTCGAAATATTATGTTAAATAAATTTCATTTTTCTAAATTCTATTTGCCTGAATTTTGATTCATACGAATATTTAAATGATAAAATACACATTTATCCGAATTCTCATGTGAAACAACCATTAAATCTTTGAAATGTCATAATTCAGAAATTTCAATCTATACAAATTTTATGTCATAATTTTCATTTATTCGATATATTTTCTTCGAAATTTTGTAAAAAGGTTTCTTCGAATGCCCTTCAAATGTGGTAAATATTTAAAAACCCTTTGCAATGCTAGTTTTGAGTTAATAACCATTTATTAATAACATTCATAAAATTAAGGCCAATTTAGATTGATTCCTGTAACGTCCAGTGCAATAATATCAACATCCGTTTGAAGAAGACTACACAAGCTTGGAACTGTTCTACCAAAATCACTGTGTACAAATTCCTTGACATAAGTACCCGCTTGAGTCTTAACATCAACAACAAAAAGTTCATTTCCTTCAAGATTTTTCAGTTCCACAGAAAATTTCTCCAACTCTTCGGATTTTATCAGCTGAGCTCTTATCGAGTGTATCATTCGAATTCGAGAAGCCAATGGACGTCTGTGCAAAACTCTAATCGGTGTTTTTTGGACAATTTCCATATTCTTCAAATCATTCAATTTATTAATTAAATCGCCAGTATTTTCATTTGGCTTGCAAATGCAAAAAGCCCGATAATTTTTGGTTTTTTCGTTTTCACCTTCTTTCAACTTCTTTAAGTCTAGTCTGAAAAAGAGGAATACGACTGTTAAATAAAGAGTAGAAGGTAAACATTTCAGTAGGCATTGTTACTGAAATGCTTCTCTACTCTTTATTTAACAGTTATTTATTAATTTCATAATTAAATAAAATTTATTTCGTAAAAAAAAGGATTTTCTTCTTTACTTGGAAAGAAGTTTCAAGTTGTTGGTGATTTGAACAATTTCCGAAGTTTTATTGATTTCCATCACCAATTTTTCAAATCCTTCGGGAAATTTCGTTTTTCTAGGATTAATTAATTCAACTGCAAAAGGTCGGCCATTATTTAACATTCGCACATCGACATCCTCTCTTCCGGAAGAAAGAAACTTCATCGCTGTAAATCATTTAAAATTATTTAACAAATAAAAAAATTCATATTTTTTTATCTTGAAATAGAAAATTATGTAATACGTATTTTTGTATACAAGGCCCAAATTTTTGAGTTATGAATTTTCGAAATTTTGGATTTTTAAAAGTAGACCTAATTTCAGTAGCTTATAAATTCAAAAGTATTGAGCTTAGAAATAAGTTGTCAAAGAAAGAAAATTTTTGTTTCTTTCTACTTTTAACCTAATGTAAAATTTTATTAATTTTTCTTCGTTAAATTTGGACTTTAATTTTGTTAAATTCACTTATTTCTAATTTTGTCACGTACAATCAGCTTGTGCGTGTTTGAGAATCGGTTCACAAAGAATTTCTTGAACAGATGTTTCCATTTTTCTCTCTCCATTAATAAACCAAGGAGTCTGACATAAATTCCTCGAAAGTTTATTATAACGACCTGCAATGAGAGTAAAATTAAAAAATAAATTTCATACAGAGTGAGTATAATTTGGTTAAGGTAGATAAAAAGATAAAAAAAACCTCCTATAAAAAGACTACTGTGGGCACAATTCACTTTATCAATGGTTGCAAAAGTTTCAACAGTCGTTGGTGGAATTGTACAATTATCTACAAATTGATCGTCACTTAAAGTATCCAATGTAGATTCCACATTTTTTCTACTGTAACTAATTTCCCTATTTTTATGTCTTGAATTGCCTGACTTTCTTTCGACGTTGCATTTTTTCAATCTAAAAAATTGAGTGAATTTTGAAATACGAGCCTTCAAAATAAATAAACACTCAAATACTCTGCGAGATTAGTACATAAATTTTTTAAAATAATTTCATAGTCAAAATTTAAAAAATTCACCAATGTATAAAATTAATTATTGCTGTTCATATTTCAAATTTTAATAAAATTTCCCGAAAGAAATCAATACTTTTCTAAAATTTTAATAAATCCTTCGAAACAATGCAATTATTTTTTTAAATAGTAAAATCTTTACAAAAATTCAATTACTTTTAAAACAATTTTAATTTAATTCCTCGAAAGAGATAAATTTTTAAAAATATTTCAAACACACTTCGAAAAAATTCAATATTTTTCTAAAATTTAAATAAATCCATCGAAATAATTAAATTATTCTTATAAATATAGTAAAATTCTTCGCAAGAATTCAATTAATTTTATAAATAGTAAAATTCTTTGCAGGAATTCAACTATTTTCAAAACAGTTTTAATTAAATTCCTCGGATGAATTCAAATCTTTTTAAATATTTTCATAAAATTAATTTATTTCCCAAAATTTTAATAAATTCTTAGAAACAATTCAATTTTTTTATAAATACTACAATTCTTTGAAGGAATTAAATTATTTTCAATCCAATTTGAATAAAATTACACGAAAGAATTGAACTATTTTCAATTTCCAAAAAGTTCTATTTCAACAAAGAATTTTAAATTCTTCAAAAATAATTCAATTATTAGCAAAATTTTTATAAAAAAGAAAAAAAATTCCTTATTTTCAAATATTTCTATAAAATTCTTCAAACCAATTTAATTATTTCTCAAAATTTTAATAAATTCTTCGAAACATTTCAATTATTATTAAATATTAAAATTCTTTGCAATAATTCATTTATGTTTATAAATAGTAAAATCCTTTGCAGAAATTTAATTATTTTCAAACCAATTTTAATAGAATTTCTCGAATGAATTTTAATCTTCAAATATTAACATAAAATTCATATATTTTCTAAATTTGAATAAATTCTTCGAAACAATTCAATTATTTTTAATACAATTTAAATAAAATTTTTCTTCATAAAATCCAATTGCTTTCAAAGTTCTCAATTAAAATTTTTAAAGAAACTCCATTAGTTAAAAAAAATTTAAAGAAATTCTTCAAAATAATTCAATTAAGATTTTTAAAAATTTTGATAAAATTCTTCACGAGAATTTAATAACAATTTTAGAAAGAATTCTATTATTATTTTAATAAAATTCTACGCTTGAATTGAACTATTTTCATAAACAATAGCATTCTTTGAAAGGATTCAATTACTTTTGTAAATAGTAAAATTCTGTGAAGTAAATTAATATTTATCAATATAATTTTAATATAAAATTGAAACAAATTTCGATACTAATTTCAAATTTGGCATCAGATTTTTAAAATTGAAAATAATTAAACTTTCTTCTACGAGGAAAATTGAATTTCATAAAAATTTTTATCTGATGCCTAAATTAAAAAAACTTCATTACGAAAATTTTAATTATTCTAAAGAATAGAGAAGGTAAAAAAATTATTAGCTATATATAGGTATTTAACTTTCCGAACAAAGAATATAAACAATATTTTTTTAGAGAATTTCCACTACTTTTAATTCGCTAATTTTGAAAAAAAACCAATTTTATTAAACAAAATTTTATGCAATTTATTTTTCCCAATAATTCAATTACTTTTAATAATTATAAAATTTTCATAACATTTAAAAATTCGTTATTTAAAACAATGTTCATAAAATTCTTATGAAGATTTCAATTCCTTTCAAAAGTAATAAAATTTTCAACAGAAACTCAATTCTGTTTAAACATTTTAATAAACTTTTCCGCAATAATCCAATTATTTTAAAAAAAATTTAATAAAATTTCCCACCGACATTCAATTATTGCCAAATTTTTTAATAGAATTCTTTGTAAAATTTAATTATCTTTAAAAACTCTTAACATTTCAATGACTTTCAATATCTACTATTTTTATAAAATAACCAAACAGAATTCAATTATTCAAAAAAATGTATGATAAAATTCTAGGAAAAAATTCAATTATTATCATCAATTTTAATAAAATTCGCCGCAAGAATTTAAACATTTACCTATAATTAATAAAATTCTTCGAAAGAATTAAATTATTTTTATAAATAATAAAATTCCTCGAAAGTAATTAAATTATTTTTTCAACAATTATTAATAAAATTTCTCGAAAGAATTCAATCATTTTCATAAATTACAAAATCCTTAGAAAAATGTAATTCTTCAAAAAATTCAATTTTTCTCAAAATTTATAAAATTTTTCAGAAAAATTTAATTATTTTCCAAATTTTTTTAAAAATTCTTCCCAAGAATTGAATTATTTTCCAAATTTAAAAAAAAATTCTTCGCAAGAATTCAATTATTTTTATAAAAATAGAAAAATATTAAAAAAAAATGTAACTATTTTCTTAAATTATGAAATTCTTCAAAAAAAAATTTTTTTCCTAAAATTGACTTTCCAAATTGTTTTAAAAATTCTTTCCAAAAATTAAATTATTTTTATTTTCTAAAATTTTAATAAACTCTTCGGAATAATTCAATTATTAATAAAGAAACTATTAGTTTAAAAAAAAAATTCAAAGAAATTATTAAAGAGAATTTTATTAGGATTTTTAAAAATTTTAATAAAATTCTTCACGAGAATTTAATAATGAGAATAATATTTTTAGAAGGAATTCTATTATTATCAAATTTTTTGATAAAATTCTTTACAATAATTCGATAATTTTCAATAAATTATTTTTAAAATTGAAAATATTGGAAAAGAAAAATTATAAAAAAAAGTTAAGAAGCAAAAAAGCAAAAATAATAAAAAAAACTTTAACTTACAACGCAACACATTCTTCTTCATCGCGAGAATGTGAGAAAAAAATATCAACAAGAAAGACTGATGTGACTTTCTGGGCTTCTCCAATCTTATTCGTCAAATCCTCAATTTTCGGTACAGCCAATAACTTCAAAATTTCTTTAATACTTTGCGTTTGTAATTTCAGTTCACGAAGAGCTTCGTCAGATAATTTCAATGACTGGGATAAATAAATTTGAAGAGAACGCTCTCTAAGTAGAATTAAAACTGGAATAGTCAGTGCAATAGTAAAAGTGTCACAATCATAATTCCCTCGAATAATTTCCTCTGATGTCTGAAATTTATTATTCATTCAACAATAATTTAGACAATTTTAAAGTACACATTATTCAATATAAAAATTTAAACAGTCATGAAAGATTAATAAAATTTACCTTTTGAATGGCGCTTTGAAATAATTCATCTTGTAAAATCCCTAAGCATACTGTGCAAGGAGTATTTACAATGTCACATTTATCTAAATATTCCAACTGAAACATTTTTTTCAAAATAAAATAAATTTCATGAAAGAATCAAGATTTTTTTCTTTCTTCATTATAAAATTTTATAAAAGAATACAATTATTTTGTAAAACATTAAACAAAACTTTCCAAAACAATACCATTTTTTAAAATAATAAAATCCTCACAAAAATTCAATCAATAAAATCGTAAGGAAGTATTCAACATTTTTTTAAATTTTTAACAGGGCTGATAAAAATCATGATTTTTTTTAAAAAATCAAAAAAATCAGATTTTTTTTATTTAAATCGGATTTTTTTGATTTAAATCATTTTTTAATACTATTTTTTAAATATTTATTTTTTTAATATTAGGAATTAAAAAATTAATAATAGGGTACATGCAAAATTTCATTTTTAGAATTTCCTGATTTTTCCTGACTAATTTTTCATTTTTCCTGATTAACAAATTTTTAAATTATTATTTAATACTCTGCATTACTAATTAAAATTTTAATAATGCAATTCAATTTAATTCAATTCAATTCATGTTTATTCTGCATATAAAAATACATTTTTGTGGCAGAAGAGTTCCGCTTAACTTTACACTTAAAAAAAATCTTATAAAAATTTATTAATGCTTTTTAAGTAATAATTTTATTTATTAAAAAACATAAGACATTTAAAAAATGTTTGTTTAATTATTAAATATTATCCAAAAAAAGTCTAAATACAAAAACTAAGTTTATCAAAGTTTTTTAATTTGTGGTTTCTTTCTATTAAAATTCCCTGACTTTTAAAGAATTTTTAAAAATTCCCTGTATTTTTCTGACCAACTAAATCTCTGATTCATAATTGTTTTTATAATTTGTGGCTACCCTTAATAAAAAATACATATATAAATTCTTGTTACAATAAAATTTGTTTTAAAAAAGTTTAGGAAATCTTAACAAAATACTGATATTTAATGCTTCTTTGACTCAAATATAAAATACAGATTTTTTATCTTTCAATAACTTTCGCCAAATAAACAAAAAATAATAATTATTATTTTCTGATATTCATTATATTATCCTTATAAGATATTCTTTTTTACTTTTATTTAATTAAAAACTTTTAACATAAATTCTAATTTTGTATCCTTTTCGGTTTCTAATGCATTTCGCAGTTTGATTTAAATCATGATTTAAATCATTGCAGCCCTGATTTTTAATACAATTTTTCCAAAAGAATAAAATTATTTTCTAAATTTTTAATAAATCCTTTAAAACAACATTTTTATAAACAGTAAAATTTATTGCAAGGCTTTAATTTTTTTTATAAATAAAATTATTCTCAGAAAAATGCAATTCTCTTCAAAACAATTTAAATGCAATTTCTTGAAATAATTCAATTATTTTTAAAAGTTTTTACAAAATAGTAAAATTCTTCGAAGGAATTTAATTACTTTCGTAAATAATAAAATTATATTTCCAGAAATACAATTATTTTTAAAACTTGTCATAAAATTCTTTATAATATCTTTAAATAATTATTTTAAAAATCAAATTAATATTTTTCAAAGACATTAATTCTACAGAATTGTTAGTTAAAAGTATGAAAAATTCAGGCTTTTAAAGATTTTAATTTGAAACCTTTTCCAAATTAATTTATTTCCAAAAACTCATAATGCCTTTAATTTTAATTTAATATTTAAAATTTTAACTAAAAATCATTTTTAAATAAATTTTCATTAGAAAATTCCACGAGTTTTCAATTTTATTTGAATTAAAAAAATAAATAATTTATTGAACAATTGAATATTAAATTTTAATTTTAGCACAACAAATGTAACAAATTTTATCGATTAAAATTGTAATAGCTATAAAAATAATTGAAATTCTGCGATGAGTTTTACTAATTATGAAAATAATAAAATTTCTAAAAATTTATTATTCATGAAATTAATGGAATTATTGCGATCAAATTTATAAAGAGTTTGTAAATGTAATAGAATTTTCTGTAAAATTTTTATTATCTTGTGAAAATATGTAATTAAATGTTTGAGTAGAATTTAATTAATATTTTTTTTAAATAAAACTGAATTCGTTTGGAAAATATTATTTAAATAGTAGATATTGATATTTTATTAAGACAGAAAATATAACATTTAATTAACGTTTCGAAACCGGTACCGGTTTTCTTCTCAGACTTTATTAATCATCAATTTTGACAAATTGAGATTAGAGTGTGAATTGTGAGTGAATCCATTTTACCAAAAAGAAAAAAAAATCATTTTTGATACTTTCATATTAATCAAAAGGTTATATTAAATTTTCTAATTATTCAAAAGTTATGTTTACCTTCTCCAATGCTAATAAAGGATCTTCGTAATAATTTGCATCTCTGGATCCAATAAAACGTAAACAACATCTAAGACAGCAGCCTGCTGCTCTTAAAAGTTTAATTATCTCCCTCTCATTGCCTATTATTGTATTCATCATTGTGTAAAATTTACAAAATTAAATAATTATTTATTTACAGAGTAAATCCAATAAACAAATATTCTAACCTCAAAAACTAAAATGAGAATAGAATTGACGATATTAATAAGTTTTCTTTTTAAATAAAAGTGTGACAAAAACAAAGAATCTGAGACTAATATTTAATACAATAAACAATCAAATTTTTATTTAGTTTATTTAATTTAAAAATTCATAGTTTTCTAACTCATGCTTCACGTTCACGAACGACATTTGCTGTTGTGCGTTGGCCTTTATCATTTTTGGGTCTTTCTACAGTCACTGCTTTTTCATTTTATGGAGCATCCACAATAGGTACGATTGATTCTTTAGACTGTGCTCACAACAGGTTGAACGACAATACGGAAAAGTTTCGCGAACGTTATGCCCGAAATAAAAAAAGACACAAACATATCTCTGTTCTTTTCTAACTTATACATTCGCTATTTTATTCTTTGGCCTTAAAGGTGTTTGCATACCTCCACTCGCACTTTTCAACATCGTATCATGTGTTAACACCTTAAGGCCTCTCACGTACTTCACGTAAACGCAGTTGTGCATAGAGCTTTAAAGTATTTTTTTTTGTAAAGAGGATCGGAATGAAAGCAGAAGAGAAGCTGTCAAAATACAGAAATGTCAACAAAACTAACCTCCACGCTTTTAAATATTTTATAATTCTCCTGAGTTTTTTTTTTAACTCAAAAAATATGTACGAAATATTTTTTATAAAATTTATCAATCCATAACTTGCGTCTACAAAATATTTGTAGAGAATAATGTGTTCAAATAAAAGCAAAGCATGTGTAAAAAATATTTTTGAAATTTTAGAATAATAAATTAATAACAAGAGTAGAATATGAACATATAAACACAAAACTTGTGTATTTTAAGTGATCAAATTTGAACAAAAAAAAAATAATTGATAAAATATTTCTCTATTTAAGTTAAAATAGGTTAAAAATAAGCTTCAAGCTAAAAGGCGGTAATTTCACGACTGAATTGTGACTTAGTTATTTTGCAAAAAAAAAGAGAGAACACAATGTTGCCAGGAATTGGAGTATTTGGAACTGGAAATATTGTCAAGATTATAATTCCTTTTCTTCGTGAGAAAGGTTTTAAAATTGAAGCACTATGGGGAAGAACGATTGCAGAAGCGTCAGAATTGGCGACAGACTTGGAAATTCCATTTCACACGAGTCGAATTGACGATGTGCTTCTAAGAAGGGATGTCGATTTAATTTTCATAATGTGTTCGCCAAGTTTGCACGCGCAAATTGCGGTGAAAGCTTTGGGAATTGGTAAACATGTGGTTTGTGACAAACCCGGTGGATTGAGTCAGAGTGAAGCTCTGAAAATGGTTCGTGCTGCCCAATATTATCCATCTCTGATAAGTATTATAAATCACAGTTTAAGATTTCTTCCCGCATTCATACAAATGAAGAAGGCTTTGGAGGATGGATTTCTCGGTGGACTTGCAACTGTAATTGATATCAGAGTTCAAATGGGCAGCTTGCTGCATGACGGTAAAAATTACTTTTTAAAATTGCAACTAATCTATTACTTAGCATTTTGAAAAGTTCTCATATTCTTAAATACTAAATAATTAAATTAATAAGTAAGAAAACATTTTACACGAATACATTCGGAAACATGGTTTTTAATGCAAAAATGACTCCAAAGTTTCAAAATCAATACGAGATTTCCTCTTTAGGGAGTCTACAAAATAATACAGAAAAAAAAAACAAAAATATAAAATGAAAATACGAAGACATTAAATAATAATAATTTATAAACATTAAACAATTAATAAAAATAAAACATGAATAATATAAAAAAGATGAGAATCAGCATTGATACAATATAAGAGTGAATTTTCAAAAAGAATATAAAAGTGATTATAAAAAACGCAATAAAGAAGAAAAAACAAAAATATATTACCAATAAAAATAAATAAAATGTTTTACAAATTACATTTTGAAAGAATTAAAAGATTTTTAATCCAAAAATTGGAATGTAACATTTGGAGTTAGTAACTGAAATTTATAAAAAATATTATTATTATTATTATTATTATTATTATTATTATTATATTATAATAATCGACGTAATCTGTCCTCACCTGAACTTAACGTTGTTTTATTCCAATGTTTTGTTTTGTAGTTTAAATTGATATGTGAAAAATAGAAAAATTAACTTGTAAAAATGTGTAGTGTTTTGTTAGCTACCTTAAAAATTAAATTTTGAATAATATTATTCAAAAATTCTAGAAAATTAATTGAATTTTGGAAGACTTGCAGTTCAAATCTTTAAGTATTTCGAAATTTTGAGCAGATAAAGAACAATAATTAGTTAAATATTTCTTTTACAAAAGTAATTCAAATTTGAAAAATTTAATTTGGAAATTTTTTAAGAAATTAGGCTTCTGAAAAATAGTTATTAAAATTTTTTAAACAAAAAGGTACTTGAATTCACAATAATAATTTTAACAAATTGAAACAATTGGAAATTCTGTAAAATTTTATATTCTAAAGAATTTTATTTTTTCCTCTCTAAAAATTGTCTTTAAATATAATTATAATTTTGAAATTATATCATTTTATGAATTTACAAAAATTATTCTATTTAAATAATTCAATTCTCGTAGTTGAATTCTGATCTAAAAAGAAAATATTTTGGATGAATTACAGTTGCAATTTTTAGAAATACTTATATTTCATGAGGTTTTTCATTGAAATTGTTTGAAATTTTAATTCCTCGGGTAAAATAAATATGAATAAGTTTTAAAAGTTTTATTTAACAAGAAGTATTAAATGTTTTAAAAAATTTAATTTACAAATTTTGTAAAATTGTTTCTTTAAAAAATGAAACTAAATTTTTTTAAAATTACTTCTATTTCGGAAAATAATTTCAAAAAATTGAAACAATTGAAAATTTTACCAACTTTTATTGAAATAAATTTTGAATATTAACTCAAGTTGCTGTTAGAAATATTTTTACATTTACTATATGAGTTGTTCAAATATTTACATTTAATGAAAAACCATAAGAAAAATTATATTTAAGAAATGAAGAATTTTCATTAAATTTGTAATTAAGCAAATTTTGAAAGTAAAAATGGAAAAGAAAATTTCGCGCGCGTTTAGTTTTGCTAGTTTAATTAATAAAAACGTTAATGTTAATAGAGATTTAAGTTAATTAATAAATGCAAATTAAATAAAAAATGATAATTGAATTAATAACTAAAAATTAAATAAAAAGAACAAATGAATCATAGATAAACAATTATAGTGAAAGAAGAACAAAATTAACAATAGTATTAGAAATATTTATTTATTTCCCGGTTATATCTTTAATTTTTCTCGGTTTTTTCTCATCAAATTTAAATTCATATTTTATTTCGAACATGAATAAATCTTTAAATTTTTTAAAAATAATGTTTTTTTCAATAATTTTAATTGATAATTTGGAAAATAATTGAATTACACAAAGCATTTTCTCAATTTGTTGAAAATAAACTTGTCCTTTTATAATAATTGAAAATTTGATTTTTCAATTTTATTAAAATTATATTGATAATTGAATTTCTGCAAAGAATTTTACTATTTACAAAAGTAATTCGATTCTTTCAAACAATTTCTGTTATTTATTAAAATAATTTAATTCTTGTGATGAATTTTATTAAAATTTTTGAAAACAATAAAACAGTAATAATTAATTATTTATTTAATAAGTAATAAACATTTAATTTGTTAAAGAAATAAATAAATATAATTTATATATAAACATTCAGAAATTTGAAATTATAAAAATTTAGGGGAAGTTCAATAATTATAATTATGAATTGAATAGAATAATGAAATTTTTATAAGCAAAAAATTCAATTAAAACTGTAAGAGGGACTTTAAATTTAAAAAATAAAATTATAATTACGAACACTTACATTATTTTCAAAAAATTTAAATAAAATTCTTTAAAAGAATTCATTTTTCAAAAAATGTAAAGAAATTTCAGTTACTTGAAAAATTTTCAATTATTTCCTTATAAAAATTCAATTATCTTGAAACAATATAATGGAAAAACTACAACAATCTTATTTTTCGGATTTAAAAAAAAATTTTAAGTTCAATTTTATTAAACAATTTTAAGTATTTATATTTTTTTAAGGTAACTAATAAAATTTTTAATTATTAATTCGCCGTTAGAAATGTGAATACATTAGAATATGACTTTTTACAAAATTCAATTATTAATCAGTTATTAAATTAAAATACTTTAAAAATTCAATTTGTTAAAAAGTTTCTAAAGAAATTCTTTAACAAATTTAATTACATATTTTTAGTGGAGTTTAAAAATATTTCCATTAACTCCGTAATTTTTTTAAATTTATTTACATAATACGTTTGTATTGGTGACTAATTTTTTTACTATCAAATTAATTATTTTTAACTAATTCAATTTTAGAGAACAGTATAAATATTTAGAAAAATTGAAATAAAAAGTAATTTTTTAAAAACAAATTAATGTAATAAAACTTTTTTTAATTTTGGTGAAAAAATTCCCGGTTTGATATAAAATTCCCGGCTAATTCCCGGTTAGTAGACATCCTGTTTATTCATTCTAAATTCTTTATTATAATTTCGATTCTCTTTTATTTTAATTATGATTCCAATCTCTACGATTTCTCTGATGTTCGATGAGTGAAATTATTTTTATTTTTTGCTGACGAAAGTCTGTTTATTCATTTTTTTTAGTAAAATATTATTATAACTTTTTAATATTTATGAATGAATGTTAGATTAATTATATATTTTTGAAAATTGTATGTTTTTTAAATTTTATAATTTTTTTTTATTGACGAATCTAATTTGTTTTTGTTTTTTTGATTGACGAATGTTAAGTATATATTTTTTTGTTTATTATTTTATTTTTTGTATATTAATTTATATTCTTTTCTATATTATACTATTTGAATATTATTTTATATTTTCTTGTATATTATTTATATTTTCTTGTATATTACTTTATATTTTTGTGTGTTACTTAAAATTTTTATAGACTCGCTGAAAAGGAAATCATTTAGATTTCGATACGTTGGAGTAAACTAATTTTTAAAAACTATTTGTCCGAATGTTTTCGTTTCATTCTCCTTCACAATCATATAAATAATAAAACCACACAATATAAATAATATAAAGCTAAACATTTTTTTACTAATAAAAAATTCCAGGATACGACTGGCTGTGCGACGACACAATGGGAGGTGGAATTCTAGCTCTAGTAGGAAGTCACGTGATAGACCTGGTGCATCATTTAATCGGTCAACGAGCTGTTCGAGTACACGCCGTAATCCGAACATTTACCCGAACAACGAAAAGCATAACTGGAATACGTCACGTTACAGCGCCAGATTTTTGCACCTTTCAAATGGAACTCAATGGTGGAACACTAGTGACAGCGACACTCAGTAATCATCTCCAGGGCCAATTGTCCCAGGAGATATTGGTTTGTGGCCCCGGAGGTCATCTTGTCGTGCGTGGAGGGGATTTACATGGATGTCGAGAGGAACAGGAGGACGTTTTGTATTTAGATGTTGAACATCTACAGGACTCGTGTTCCTCTGTTGTGGATTTCATTCCACGTCCGTACATAAAGGGTTTGAGAAAAATGATTGGTGCCCTGAGAGAAGCCTTCTTACCTGTCGAAGACAAACGAGGGTGGATAAAGGAGCCCGTCTCTTCGGCTGCAACTTTCGAGGATGGTCTTTACGTTCAGGCCGTTATCGATGCACTACGACAGAGCAATAAACGACGAGAGTGGACGAAAGTTAGTGTTCTAACGGAAGAACCAGATCCAAATCCACTTTTAAGTGCAGCCGTGAGAGCGACTGCAATTTCAATTTAATTCTTCAAGTATTAAACCTTACGGAAATTTAAGCTATATTTGTATTTTTTTAATTAACAAGAAAGATACTGATAAACTTTTCGGCAGTATTCAGGAGCGTAGCCAGAGGAGTTTTATACCTCTGGCTACGCCCCTATATTGTAACTTTTAAACGTCGACACTAAATTTCTATAAATTAATACTCACGCAATACTCTAATTCTAAATATAGCGTCGGTTGGGAATTCAGGGTTGCCACAAATATTTAATTTTATTTTTCTCTGATTTCCAGAAAAAAATTCTCACTTTCTCCCTGACCATAAAAAATATTCCGATTCACTCTAAAAATTATTAGATACTCAAAAAAATGTTCGATTAAATTTATTTACAATCTTCATTAATTGTAAAATTATTCAAAAACATCAATAACTAAATTTTTAAATAAGTATTTTATTATTACTTTTCCACAGGAATTAAAATTCTTCAGAACATTCAAATTCAAACCTTTTTGAAACTCAACAACTTATAAGAATATTATTACAAAACATAAAGAAGACGATCACTTTCTTCATGTTTTGTTATAATTTAAATAACCATGACATTTTTCAAAAAAATATAATTATTTACAAAAATTAGAAAATTCTAGAAAAATTCAATTATTTAAATTAAAAAATAAATAATTTATTGATTAATTGAATGTTTGTTGAAATTCAATTCTCATAAAGAATTTTATCATCAAATTTTTAAATAATTGAATTCGTTTGACAAATTTTAATAAAATTTTTAAAAATAATTACATTTTTCGAGGAATTTGATTAAAATATTGTATGTAAAATAAATTAAAATCCTGCGATGAGTTTTATTATTCATGAAAATAATTTTAAAAAATTTCCAAAAATGTTATTAAAATTTTTCTAAAATAATTGAATTTCGGCCAAGAATTTTATTATTTATAAAAATAATTAAATTCTTGTATAGAACTTTGTTAAATTTTTTTTAAATAATTGATTCATGCGATGAATTTTATAAACATCTTTTTAAATAATTGATATTTTTCAAAAAATTTTATAATATTTTGTATATTAAATAATTGAACTCACGTGAAAATTTTATTATTTATAAAAATAATTGAATTATTTTAAAGAAATTTATTAAAAATTCCATAAATTATTGAATTGCTTTGAAATTTTAACAAGAATTTTATTCAAGCTTTAAATATATTTTAATTTTGAAGGAGAATTGTATTATTTATAACAATAATTTAATTCATCCAACGAATTTTATTCAAGTTTATAAAAATAATTGAATTTCGTAAAGAATTTTACTATTTCTAAAAATAATTGAATTCTTGAAAAGAACTTTATTAAATTTTTGTCAATAACTGAACTCTTGCGACAAATTATGTAAAATTCTTTTTAAATAATTGAAATTTTTCGAAAAATTATTTGAAATTTTTGATATTAAATAATTGAATTCCTGTGAAAATTTTAGTATTTATGAAAATAATTGGTTTATTTAGAAGAAATTCATCAAAAATTTTGTGAATTATTGAATTCCTGTAAAATTTGTCCAAGAATTTTATTAAAGTTTTTAAAAATAATTGAATTTTAAAAAAGAATTGTATTATTTATAACAATAATTGAAATTTTGACAAAAATTTTTAAACATAATTGAATTTCTGCGAAGAATTTTATTACTTTTGAAAATAATTTAATTCATCCAACGAATTTTATTCAAGTTTATAAAAATAATTGAATTTCGGTGAAAAATTTTACTATTTCTAAAAATAATTGAATTCTTAAAAAGAACTTTGTTAAATTTTTTTCAATAACTGAACTCTTGCGACGAATTTTATAAAATTCTTTTTAAATAATTGATATTTTTCGAAAAATTATTTGAAATTTTTGATACTAAATAATTAAATTCCTGTGGAAATTTTATTATTTATGAAAATAATTGGTTTATTTAGAAGAAATTCATCAAAAATTTTGTAAATTATTCAATTCCTGTGAAATTTTTCCATGAATTTTATTAAAGTTTTTAAAAATAATTGAATTTAAAAAAGAATTGTATTATTTATAAAGATAATTGAAATTTTTATGAGAATCTTTAAAAAATTTCTGAACATAATTGAATTTTGAAGAAGAATTTTTATATTTTTGATTATATAATTGAAATGACCAGAATCTTTTTTAATTTTTGAATTTAATTGAAATTTTGCGAAAAATGTTATTGCTTTTGAAAATAATTGAATTTCTGTAATTATTTGTAACTTTTCCAAAATTAAATTTGTTTTAGTATTTTTAATTAAAATTCTTTCATCAATAATAAAGAAATATAATTATATTATAATATAAATAATTATAAATATAATAATTTTTTTATTTTATTTCAATAATAAATAATTTCTTTTATTTTTTCTAGTATTTATGAAAATTGTAAAAACTATTCATTACATAATTTATAAGTCATAATTTTATGATAGTTCTTTAAAAATTAAGTTATTTAAAAAGAAATTATTGTCTGAAATAGAAAAAATTCAAGGTTTTATATTAAAATTCGTGGTTATTTTTATAATTTGCAAGGCAAACAAAAAAAACATCAAAATTTAGAGTTTTTTCATGGATTTTTGAAATTCTATTTTTTCCAGTACATTTACTAAAAATCCCTGAGCAATTTTACTTTCCCTGAATTCCTTGACCTGTGGCAACTCTGGAATTGAAACGCTCTTTAGACTGCGAAAAACGTAATTTGATAAGTTTGCTTTCTAAATTTTTTTATTAAAAAAATCATGAAAAGAAAGACATTAAAAGGAACACTCTTTTCTTCCACTACATTTATTAACAGTTTTTCTAAACGGCACGTTTTTCACAACTAGTCGAAAGTGGCGCGTATCTTCTTCAACCGACGATATATTTTTTAAAATAACATATTGTTTTAATTAAGAACGTAATAAGTACATTAGAGTAGGTCATTCTTTGTTTAAACATTTTTTTTCTATTTTCTTACAATATAAGCAATTTTACCTTGTTTTTTTAACTTTTCTCGAAAACTGAAAAACAAGTAAATATCAAATTACGCGCTTTCATTTTTTAAAAAAAGTCTCAGAATTCTTTAAACAAATGTTCCTATAACTAATCTTGTTAAAATAATAAAAAAATAAATCCTGAGAAAATAACACTTTGAAGAATACGTAAATAGTAAACAATACATTTTTTACAGTAAATAATAAATAATGTAAAAAAGCCATAAAAATAGAAAAATATTAGTTTTAGTATTTTTCAAAAGCTCGGCCATATGAGTAAATATTGACAAAGTATAAACCATGTACTTTTCTTATAGTTTTTTCCATAAAATAAAATTAGGGTAAATAAAATTATCCGTACGACTCTAATGTGCTTATTAAAAAATTTTCTTTAAATTTTAATACCTATTACAAAAAAAAATTTTACAACTGAAATTGTAAGCTAGTAAGGTCCATTACTTGAAACAAAAATTACATTATTAAGACAAGTAATTTTCACTGCTATTATATTTTAGGAAAAGGCTGAAATTCGAACAATCAGAGAAAGTACTTTATTGCTTTTCAGCAACAGAAAATTCATATTTTTTCTAAAGCATTGCAAACGTTTTTATTTATTATATAATAATTTGGTTGTTGTAATTTGGTTATTTGGTTGTGCGATGTACCTGAAGGTACACGATAAAATTCAGTATTTTAGTGAAATCAATTTGTCACTATTGGAAAGAGAATGTACCTAGACTGTTGATAATTTACTTTAATAACTTTTTAAAATTTTAATGTATTTACAAATGCATGACACGAATGTTGAAATAAAATCGGGGATTATCTATAATTATAATAAAAAATTATCTTCCTCCATTTCCAACTTTACTTTATTTCGCAAATTTCTAAGTGGAAATTAACACAAAAAAGAGAGAAGTAACGGACACTTTATTTATACGCATTTCTTTAAAAAAAAAAAAAATAGAGCACAATTATGAAATGCACAGGCGTATAAAAGTTTTGTTTATAAAAAACAAAGATGACCATCTTTTTAACATATTTCTGTAAATTAAAAAAACTTACTACACATTCATGTGTTATCTACTCAAAGAATTTAATGGTAAAGTAACATATAGCAGAGTAACTTTTTTTAATCAAATTATTTGAGTTTAGACTTTTGATCTTTTGCGCGCGATAGCGTCTTCAACAGCTTTGAGTTGCTTCAATAGTTCCTCGCGTCGTGAACTTGCCTTTTTCGCTGCTTTCGCAGCAGCTGCGGCAACGCTTGCTTTGCTGTCGGCCGTTGGAGAAGTGTCTGAAGGTCTCTTTTTGCCGGCAATTGTTGCACTGCGATCTACTTTCTTCACTGCTGGCACACTCTGCGAGGGTTTCAATGTCAACTTTATTTGCTGTTTATTGCCGCTCACTTTGAGCGCATCGAGAGCCTTCGCATCTTTTCGAATCGGCGGAGTAGTTCCCTTCTTTCGTCGCGATTCACTCGATGATGATGAGTAGCTTGATTCACTTGAATCGCTGCTACTGCCGCTACTGTCTGATCCGGAACTACTGTGAGATGATCTGAAAAGAAACAATTTAAATTATCCTAAATGAAAAAAAAATTATCTCTACCTTTTCGATCGTCTCGATACTTTTCACTTTTTCATGTTTCATACACCCAGAGAAATTATTTATTTGAATTAAATAAAATTTATTTGAAACAAATAAAAAAGGATATTTGTCACAGAACCAACTAAACTTTTATTTAGCTCAAATAATATTTTTTATTTGACTTAATATATTTCGTTTAAATATCCATTTTTATTTGAATGAAAAATATTTTATATTTTCATTAAATATATTTTATCTTTAGAGCAAGTAAAAAAGATTTTTCATTTTAATAAATCCTGTAAGCATTCTGAAATATTAAAATTCACTTATAACCTTCAAATAAATTTAACAATCACAATCACTAATGAAACTCTTAATATTCATGAAAATAAATGTTTATTTTTATAAGATTATTTGTTAAATAAACTCAGATCTTATCAGTCATTTTACTTTACTTTTCAACTTCATATGTAAAAGTCCACTGTCACATTTTTCTCACAAATTCTCAAATAAGACGCACTAAAATGTAAATAAAATCACATTCAAGTCTGTTACTTTGTACTAATTTAAATTTTTACTTAAAAAGAAAAATTCTCTACTTAAAATAATGAAATTTGTTAACTATTCATAATGAATAAATCTCTTATACTTATACGCGTTAAAAAATAAATATTAGTTTATTTATTTTGAATAAAATATTTATTTGCAACAAAAAAATTTTTTTTAAATACACTTTTAGTTAAAATAAATAACTTTTTTATCTGGGTGTATTATAGAACGAATTATACGAATCACTCATTAATTAATAGATTAAATAGAGAGGCTAATACAATTTCAGACGATGTTGTTGTTTGCTTTTTTGTTACTTAACTTTTTTTATAATTTTTCTTTTTCACATATTTTCAACTTCAAAATTAATGTATTGAAAATCATTGAATTATTGCAATGAATTTTATCAAAAAATTTGATAATAATAGAATTAATTCTAAAAATTAAATTATTATTGAATTCTAGTTATTAAAATCCTGTGTAGAATTTTATTAAAATTTTAAAAAATCTTAATTAAAATCTTTTGAAGAATTTCTTTGAATTTTTTGTTTAAACTAATGGAGTTTCTTTAAACATTTTAATTGGAAATTTTGAAAGCAATTAGATTTTATGAAGAAGAATTTTATTAAAATTGTGTCAAAAATAATTAAATTCTTGCGAAGAATTTTATTACTATTTATAAAAATAATTGAATTGTTCCAAAGAATTTATTAAAATTTCATAAAATAAATGAATTTTATGTTAATATTTGAAGATTAAAATTCTTTCGAGAAGTTCAATAAAAATTGTTTTGGAAATAATTAAATTTCTGCAAAGGATTTTACTTTTTATACCTAAACATAAATGAATTATTGCAAAGAATTTTACTATTTATAAAAATAATTGAACTGTTTCGAAGAATTTATTAAAATTTTGGGAAATAAATTAATTTTATGAAAATATTTAAAAAGATTTGAATTCATCCGAGGAATTTAATAAAAATTGTTTTGAAAATAATTGAATTCCTGCGAAGAATTTTACTATTTATAAATTTAATTCAATTCTTGCGAAGAATTTTACTATATTTATAAGAATAATTTAATTATTTTATCATTTTAATAAATAACGAAACTCATGACAGGATTTCAATTATTTTTAATACAATTTTAATAAAATTTCTCTAATAATGCAATTATTCTTAAAAATTTTATTAATATTCGACGAAACAATTTAATTATTTAAAAATTTTTAGATAAAATTCTGTATGAGAATTTAATTTTGAGAAACATGCAATTATTCAATAAATTGTTTTTTGTATTTAAATAATTGCTTTAGAAGAATTTTCTAATACGTTTTTTTTAACTTAAATTTATTATTATTATTATTATTATTATTATTATTATTATATTTTAAAATGGATTTCAACTGAACTTTTAGATTATAAAAATTCATTATTAAAAGCATTACAGCGTGAATTTTAAAAAATAATTGAATTTTGAAAAGGTTTCAAATTGAAATATTTGAAAATATAAATTTTTCCTATTTTAGTGTTTTTAAGAAAGTGTTAATTATGGATTTTTTTAAAAATTATTTAAATTTTTTATCTTCTAATTTATATTTAATTGAAAACTTTACGAAATATTGAAATTTTGTATGATTTAATTTTAAACAAATGAATTTAACAAATTCCCAAAGTATTTTTTCAAAAATGATCAAAAATTGTTTAAATTCATAAAAGTTTGGTTAAAATTCGTCGAAATAAAATTCAATTATTTAAACATTTCTAGTTAAAATTCTTTATGGGGATTGAATTTTAAAAATTATTCAATTATTCCATTAATTATTTATTATTTATGTTTGTATTTAAATGATGGAATTCTCGTAAAATTTTCTAAAAAAAAAATGATTTAAAAATAAATTTCAGTTAAAGTTTTAGAGAATCATTAAATATTAAAAGCATTATAGCTGAATTTTTGTAAATAATTAAATTTTGAACAGGTTGCAAATCATAATCTTTAAAAAATTTTTAACTACAATTTCTGTGGAATTAATTTTTTTTATAAAGTTTAGTTAACATTTTTTTTAAATTATTTGAAGTTTTTATTTTTTAATATAAATATTCAGTCGAATAAATGAATTTTATGTTAATATTTAAAAATTATAATTCTTTTGGGAAATTCTATTATAATTATTTTGAAAAAAATTAAATTTCTGCAAAGGATTTTACTATTTATAAACATAAATGAATCATTGGAAAGAATTTTACAAATTATAAAAATAATTAAAATGTTTCGAAGAATTTATATTCAAATTTTGAGAAATAACTAAATTGGTATGAAGAATTTTATATAAATAATTGAAAATAATGAAATTTTTCCTACTTTTCAATAAATATTTTGACAATAATTGAATTATTTTTTAACAATTTAGAATTCTTGTAGAAATAGAATATTTATGGAAATTTTTGAATATAATTAAATTATATAAATATAATTTAATTCCTTCAAAGAATTGTAGTATTTATAAAAATAATTAAATTGTTTCGAAGAATTTATTAAAATTTTAGAAATTTTATTAAATTTTATGAAAATATTTAAAAATATTTTAATTCAGCCGCGGAATTTAATTGAAATTATTTTGAAAATAATTGAATTCCCGCAATGAATTTTACTATTTATGAAATTAATTGAATTCTTGCGAAGAATTTTACTATATTTATAAGAACAAATTAATTATTTCGAAGGATTTATTAAATTTACAAGAACAATTTAATTATTTCGAAGGATTTATTAAATTTTTAGGAATAAAATTGAATTTTTTCGAAGTGTGTTAAAAATATTTCTAAAAATTGATCTCTTCCGAGGATTTCAAATAAAATTGTTTTAAAAATAATTGAATTTTTGTAAAGATTTTACTACTTAAAAAAATAGTTGTTAATTATTTAGAAGTATTTATTAAAATTTTAGAAAATTATTGAATTCTTTCTAGAAATTTTATTAAATTTTTAAAAATATGAACAGTAATAATTAATTTTATACATAGGTGTATTTTTTAAATTTTGACTATGAAATTACTTAAAAAATTTATATTTAAAAATAAAAATTTTATAACAATTAAAAAAAAATTATTGTTTTTTTTTAAAAAATTTTATAAAATTGTACATTTTTAATATTTTGTTTCCTGTAAAAATTCTATTATTTATTAAAATAACGAAACTTTTTACGAAGACATTTATTAAAATTTGGTTTAAACAATTTTGAATTCTTTTGGAAAAATTTTACTAAGTTAGTAGTTATTGAAAATAGAATTTGGATAATTTTTTGAATACAATAAATTGAATCGTTTCAAAGAATTTTTTAAAAACATGTTTGGAATGTTTTTAAGAATTTTACTAAAATTGTTGAGAATAATTTATTTACTTCAAATATTGGCGAATTGAAAGTCGTGTAAATTTGCAAAAAACAAAAAATTCAAAAAGTAGCTTTTTAGTGTCATAAATCTGAAGAAAGTGTCCAAATAGTAGCAAATAGTAAAAATGGTAAGTTTTATATAGTAAAAATAGTAAAAATAGTAAGTTTTGGTGATTATAAGGTCAATAAAATCCATGAGAAAAATTAAATTATTTTTATAAATAATAAAAAAAATTCAATTATTTTTTTAAAATTTATAAAACAATTATTCCAAGAAATAGAATTATTTTCAACAATTTTGATAAAGTTTATAAAACTTATATCTGGATGAATTTTCTGAAAGTGACATTTTTTATGTCTCGATTAATTTTACAAAATCTACTCTTTAATAATTATTATCAATTTCCATAGTGAAAATTTAGCACTTATTTATCATTTTTAAAAGAAAATTAAATAATTTTATTCAACCAGATTTACGTAATAACTAAATTACTTTCATCTCCGTAACCTTTTCAACATGTCTTCAATAGGACTTCTACAATAAAATTAAATTTTCATGGTTTTTTTCAAATTCTCAGAAATTTTTTAAAAATATTGTCAGAAAGTACAATGTTTTTTCTATCATTATGTGCATTTTAAAAATTTGTAGACCTCACTTTTATTTTTGATAAAAATGTTTAAACTTTGTCTTCAGTTTTAGGTTAAAATTACTTTACAATGATTACTGACATTTTATACTTTAAAAATATCTTAAACAAAATTTTAATGCACATTAAAATAAAGCTGAGAATCTGACGTTAAATTTTCCTATATTTTATCTACAAAAAGGAGAAAAATTATTGCTGTTATAAATAATCGAAATTTACATTTTTCTCCGAGTAAAAATTAATTCCATCTCCGAAGCCTTCCTTTTTAATAAATAACTGAATGTAGAAGTAAATTTAACGGAATATTTCGACGGTAATATAAAATGAGGGTGTGAGATTTGTATGTTTTATTAAAAAACGTATTTTAATTGCGCCCTAATGTATACAAATATGAAAGAAAATTTATTTTTCATCTCCGAAGCTTTTCATCTCCAAAACCTTTTCCTTGAAATATGCTAGTTTTTCTTTTGTTTTTAGTATTTACCTGCATTGCTTTGAAAAAATTAACCCAAAATACCATTAAATCAAATACTTTAAATACATTTATATTTTCATCTAATTGAATATATTTGGTATTAAAATATACAAATTATTAATTTTTAAGCAGTGTAATTTTATTTTTGATTGCGTGAACGCGATATTAGCGTGAATTTTTAATAGAAAAGCTCGCCAATTAAATAAAATTAATTTAATGGAGCAACAATAATATTTTTCAAATGAAAAAAACTTTAATATTTTTAAGAATTAATTTTGCGCAACCTGAAAATCTTACTCTTGAGTATGAAATTAAGTAGTTTTAATAGAAAAAACCATATAATTGAAGAAAATTAATTGAGGAATTAATTGAAAAACTGAAATTTAAAAGTGTCACTTTCAGAAAATTCACCCATATTAGTAATTAGGTACGAAAGGGTTTTGTTTATAAACTCCTGTATAGAACTAAATGAATAAATAAATAATCAAGATAAAAGAAAAAATTATGAGACAATATTTAGTAAAAATAAAAATGATTCACCTTGATTGCGAATGGCTCTTAATAACTTTAGCAACAGCAGCAGCGGCAAGAGCTGCCTTGTCCCTGGCTTTGTCATTGTGTCGAGGATGTGCGGTCAGTGGACTCGGCGCCGGTGGGTTGAGTCCAGCTCTTCGATGTAGAGTTCCAGTTGGTGATGTTGAGCCTTTACTACCACGAGGAGAGGGAGCAGGTGGGTTCATCAGCATTGCACCACGCACTGGTGGTGCAACGACAGTAGCAAGAGGAGCGGTTATAGGTTTTGTTTTTGTGCTAACACGGGACCTAGAAGGAGGGGATGGTGATCTGGACCTGGATTGGGAGTCATAAGAAGTGTAGCTAGAATGGCTCGAACTACGGCTAGAGCTAAAAGTTTATAATTTCAATTTTTACTATGACGTCTACGGAAAAGTAGTCGAAAAAAAAGATGAAACCTGGACTCTAAAGGAACCTTTTCTCTAAATAAATATTTTATATTATTTATAAATATTTTTTATATTATTCGCGATATTTTATATTAATCGCGATTTATAAATAAATCATCTTCCAATAAATAAACATCTTCCAATATGTAAGGTGTGTTAATTTTTGTAAGTCAATCGTTTAGCGGATATCGAAATTAAATAAAAATTATTGAAGAACTTATCTTAAAGGATAATTTGTTTTTTATTTAGCAACCACCCAATGTGTAGTTAGCTAAAGACCTTACGTAATTTATGAACGACGAGACTAAAGTAAATTTTAAAAAGGTGATGTTTCGTTTTGTGGAAGACTTGCCTGCTCGATGTGTACGATGAGCCCGATGAATAAGACTGTCGTCGAGATCTTTTCGAGGATGTCCGGTTTCTACGAACCGAACCAGGCGATTTTCGACGCATCCAAGGATCGGCCCACTCATCGCCACGAGTTCTTTCTGTTGGTTGTGGCTCCTCTTCTCTCCATGTTTTAGATGACGGAATCCGTTCAACAATCACTTCCCTAGAGGGTCGTTTATGTTTCTTTTCATACTTTTCGTAATATTCACGTTCTCTTTCGCGTTCACGTTCCCTGTCACGTTCACGCTCGCGCGGATGAGACGGTGGTGAATTTGAATGTGGAGCATTACGTGGTTGAACCGAATGATAATCATAACGTTCTCTGTAATTCTCCATACCTCCTCCTCCTCCACCACCACCACCTCTACCTTCCGATTTGTACTGAACTCGTCTGAAAATAATCATTCTCTTTTAGATTGTTTCTCCTAATAAAATGACTTGAAGAATTTACAAGAATTTGAAAAATATATTTGCACTCGATAATTAATTTTAAAAAAGTATCATTCAAACTAAAAAAAGACAGTAAAAATGTAGTTATCAAAAAACAAAACTTGTCGATCAAAAAAACTTGTTTCAAATACTTTACAAAATTGACAAAAATTCCATTCCTTATTTTCTATTTTTCTACATTTTTTCTGATTTCCATAAAAAACTATTTACTTCTTTCTTATCCTGCCTATAAATTGAATTCCTGCCTCGAATTTCATTATTCATGAAAGAATTTAAATATTTATAAAAATAATTGAATTTTAGATGAATTTTATGAATTTTTTTAGATGAATGAATTCTTTTGCGAAATTTTATGAAAATAATTGACAATAATAATTGAACTTGGAATATTTTTTTTTTAAATAATTGAATCGTTCTGAAGAATTTGATAGCAATTTTTGAGAAAAGTTTTTTCATTTCTATAGAACTCGCGAATTTAAAGTTGTGGAAATTAAAAAAAAATAGTAGCTTTTAATGGTGAAAATTTAACCTGTAATACTCGTGAGGCGTCGGTGGATAATATCCTTCAGGTTCGTCTACATAATGATCTGGCGTTATTCTCGGAGCAGGTTGTCGAGAAACTCTTTGTGGAGGTTCTCGTGGTGGCCATCGTTCTATTGGTGGTTCAGGACTCGCTGGTCTCACATAATATCCGGCCTCTCTATCGAGCTCCTCTTGGCCTAAACTCAAATTCATCTTCTTTTCCTCGAAATCCATGTCTGATTCTTTACGTTTGTTCGCTTTTCTCATCATCTGCATTTACGAAATTCAAAATATTTCAAAATTTATGGTAAATTTATGTATGGCTATAAGGAAACTTGTAAAACTAATTGAAAAATTAATATTCAATTCTGTACGTAAATGTTACTTTTTACATAATTTAGATAAATATAATGATAAATTACGTTTCAAATAGAAATATTTTAAAGTTCCACTGAATATATGTAATTAAATTTGTTAAAGAATTTCATTAGGAACTTTTTAACAAATTGAATTTTTAAAGTATTTTAATTTAATAACTGATTAATAATTGAATTTTATAAAAAGTCATATTCTAATGTATTCATATTTCTAACGGCGAAGATTAATAATTAAAAATTTTATTAGTTACCTTAAAAAAATATAAATACTTAAAATTGTTTAATAAAATTGAACTTTAAAATGTTGTTTTTAAATCTTAAAAATAAGATTGTTATAGTTTTTCAATTATATTCTTTCAAGGTAATTGAATTTTTATAAGTAAATAATTGAAAATTTTTCAAGTAATTGAAATTTCTTTACATTTTTTGAAAAATGAATTCTTTTAAAGAATTTTATTTAAATTTTTCAAAAATAATGTTAGTGACCGTAATTATAATTTTATTTTTTAAATTTAAAGTCCCTCTTACAGTTTTAATCGAATTTTTTGCTTATAAAAATTATATTCTATTCAATTCATAATTATAATTATTGAACTTCCCCTAAATTTTTATAATTTCAAATTTCTGAATGTTTATATATAAATTATATTTATTTCTTTAACTAATTAAATGTTTATTACTTATTAAATAAATAATTAATTATTACTGTTTTATTGTTTTCAAAAATTTTAATAATATTCATTACAAGAATTAAATTATTTAAATAAATAACAGAAATTGTTTGAAAGAATCGAATTACTTTTGTAAATAGTAAAATTCTTTGCAGAAATTCAATTATCAATATAATTTTAATAAAATTGAAAAATCGAATTTTCAATCGTTATAAAGAGACAAGTTTATTTTCAACAAATTGAGAAAATGCTTTGTTTAATTCAATTATTTTCCAAATTATCAATTAAAATTATTCAAAAAAAAAAAAACATTTTCAAAAAATTTAAAGTTTTCTTCATGTTTCAAATCAAATATAAATTTAAATTTGATGAAAAAAAACCGGAAAAAATTTAGAACATAACCGGAAAAGCGAGTGGAATTTTATTTGTTTTCTAAAAATAGTTTTTCTAATAAGTTTTGTATAAAAAAAAATTTCTACAAAGTTACGATTTCTAATATTTATTTTCCTAAAATTTGTAAAATTCCAGAATTTTGATAAAAGTTGGAAAATTATGAATTAAATAATTAAGATTAAGAAATAGAAACTATTTCGCTTATTTTGTTTCTTAATCACAATTATGTGTATTTAAATTCTCTCTTCGAATATTACAATTTGCTATTAAATATTCTTATTTTTAGAGACAATTTTACTATTTTTGAACTAAATTTTTTTAACATTTATTAAAAAAATTATTTTTGAAAATATTACGGAAATAATAATTTTTAATTAAAATACAAATTAATTAACATTTCAAAAAAATAATACAAATTAAATTTGAAATTTGTCTTAGTGTAACGGTAAAGAATTTAATATTAAATATTTTAATCAATAATAATAATAATAATAATAATAATAATAATAATTATTATTATTATTATTATAAATAGAAAAATTTATTTTCAACAAATTGAGAAAATGGTTTGTTTAATTCAATTATTTTCCAAATTATCAATTAAAATTATTCAAAAAAAAAACATTTTTAAAAAATTTTAAGTTTTCTTTATGTTTGAAATGAAATATAAATTTGTGTAAGGTTTAGGACATCATTTGTGAACGCTCCCAATATTATAAGAGGTTTTTTTCAACTGCAGAACTTACTTCTTTAGCTTGTCGTAATCCGCGTTCCCACGGGGACTCAGAGACGAGTTCATCATTCTTCGGCACGTGAGGAGGAGCAGCGGAAAAGCCAGGAAGTGGACGCATCAAACTTGGCCTCTCAATGTGAGGTCGAAATTCGTGTGGACCACCTGCATGCGGAGGATAGGCCATGGGTCTCACCATATCGAACATGGTGTAATTGCCCTTGTCGGTGACACCCGGATGCAGGAATCTACAGCTAACGCCCCAAGTGCACTGACCCCGATTATAAAATCTACACACTGGCCGTGGTTCCGTTTCCTCAGGACGGGCGTCTTCGCCGTCGCTCAGCTCACCTTCTTCCAACTCGGAATCACCTTTTTCGTCATCTTCCTCACCGTCCTCCTTATCGTTCGCTTCGACTGTCTCTTTTACTTTCGCCTTATCTTTGTCCTTATCCTTTGGCTCTTTTTCGTTGCATTCCTTTATTTCTTTAATTGGCGCTGGTTCCATTTCCCCTGAAATAATATCATAATTATCAAATGAATTTCAATTTTCAAATTTTATGATGCATTCTATTGTCTTCGCCGTTTCTTAATCACAAAAAAAATAAAATATTTACTCTTTCACATCCTACTAATAACATCAGTTCTAATTACATTCTCATCAAAAATGAGAAAGTCTTGTTTTTTTTGCAAAATGCAACTATTTTCTAAATTTAATTTCAAATTCCTCAACACCTACGATTAGAAGTTTCAAAATAACTTTTAAAAGTAAAAAATAAATTTCTCTGAAATGTAAAATTTCTTTCAATTAAATTTGACAAAATTTCCAAATTGGAAATAAAATTTAATTTTATTTAATTTAATTACTTTAACTATCTTGAAAAAATTTTAACTTTACTTTTTCAGTCGACTAAATTTTTTTTTCAACATTTCTAAATAATTAAACACTGAATGCTTGTTTTACATAAGAATTAAAACACTTTAATTAATTTCAATGTAAAAATATTTAGAAATTTAACTATTTCTAAAAATTAAAATCGTTATTCTTCCAGAATTCAACCATTTTTTAAGAAAACAATAAATTCTTCAATAAAAATTATATTATTACAGCTTTCGACGTAAAATTTTCAATGATTTTATTTTACAAATCTTTTAAAATTTAAATCAGGGACTTACACGAACACGAAAAAACACGAAAATTCGTGTCGTGCCCGTGTATCGTGCCACGGGCACGATACGAATTTTCGTGTTTTTTCGTGTTCGTGTAAGTCCCAGATTTAATTATTTGTAAAAATTCGTAATATAAAGCTTCTAATATTTAATTATCTAAAATTTTAATCGAAGTTAAAGTTCACAACGTTTATTAACGAAAAAAATTTATTAAATGAATTCAAATATTATTTTTAATTCAATATTTAGTTGTAAAATAATTATTATCAAAATATGAACGTCAATATTTTTATTCTAAATATTTTTGTGTCAAAATTCCTGCGTGATTTTTAATTAATTTACTAAGTGAACAATTTTTTTCGTTGATCAACCTTGTGGACTTCAACTTGGTAAATTTTAATTGAAATTTATTTTCAAATCAATTATTTTCATCAAATTTAAATAAATTCTTATTAGAAAGTTCTAAGAAAATTTAATTATTTAAATTCAAAAATAAATAATTTATTAAATAATTGAATATTTCTTAACACTTTCTCTGAATTAAAATCTTTCAAAAAAATTGTTTTTTATTGTATTTCTTTTATTATTATCAGAGTAATTGAATTCTTGCCAACAATTTTATTACAATTTTTTTTAACTAATGCAACAAATTTTGTTATGAAAATAATTGAATTTTGGCGAAGAATTTGCTTTAAACTTTTGCAAATAATTGTATTTCGAAGAAGAATTGTTATAAAAATTATATGAAAATTGAAAATAATTAAAATACTGATAATACTTTTATTGTTTCAAAAAATAATTGCATTTTTGAACCGAATTCTTTTTAATTTTTTATAAAAATGATTAAATTCCTGCGAAGTATTTTTAACATTTTCTGAAAATAATTGAATACTTGTGAAGAAGTTTTTAAAAAATATTATAAATAATTAAATTTTTGTAAAAATTTGATTACTTTTGTGAAAATATTTTAATTTCACTTATGAATTTTATTATTTTCATAACTAATTTTTTATGAACAATTATTTTATTAAAACTTTAAAAATAATTGATTTTTTAAGAAGAAGTTTATAAAAATTGTGTGAAAATTATAAAGAATTGGATTTTTACAAAGAATTTCGTTACTATTCTGGAAAAAATGGAATTTTTTAAAGAAATTTCGTTAAAAAAGTATTAAAAATAATTGAAATTCTGCGATAAATTTTATTGCTTACAAAAATTATTAAATTCTTGCAATTAATTATATAAATTTTTTGTTAATATTTCAATTTTTTTCGAAAACTTATGAAAATTGTAGTTTAAATAATTGATTTCCTTGGAATATTTTATTATTTTTATAAAAGATAATTGGACTATTGCCTAGCATTTTATGAAATTTGTTTTTATTAATTGAATAATTTTTGTTAAACAAATATTTAAATACCTACTAGGTATTTACTTTAATTATTTATTTTATTTTTATTCTTCTAAGAATTAAAATACTTTGAATTATTTCAATTGAATTCCTAAGAAGAATTTCATTATTAGTGAAAATAATTAAATTCTTTGAAAAAATCTTATAACAATTTAAAAAAAATTGTTTTTTTCAAAAAATTTTATAGAATTGTACATTTTTAATATTTTGTTTCCTGTAAAAATTCTATTATTTATTAAAATAACGAAACTTTTACGAAGACATTTATCAAAATTTGGTTTAAACAATTTTGAATTCTTTTGGAAAACTTTATTGAGTTATTAGTTATTGAAAATAGAATTTGGATAATTTTTTTAATATAATCAATTGAATCGTTTCAAAGAATTTTTTGAAAATATGTTTGGAATGTTTTTAAGAATTTTATTGTTGAGAATAATTTATTTACTTCAAATATTGGCGAATTGAAAGTCATGTAAATTTTCAAAAAACAAAAAATTCAAAAATTAGCTTTTTAGTGTCATAAATCTAAAGAAAGTGTCCAAATAGTAGGAAATAGTAAAAATGGTTAGTTTTATATAGTAAAAATAGTAAGTTTTAGTGATTATAAGATCAATAAAATCCATGAGAAAAATTAAATTATTTTTATAAATAATAAAAAATTCAATTATTTTTTAAAAATTTATAAAAAATTCAATTATTTTTTTAAAATTTATAAAACAATTATTCCAAGAAATAGAATTATTTTCAACAATTTTGATAAAGTTTATAAAACTTATATCTGGGTGAATTTTCTGAAAGTGACATTTTTTATGTCTCGATTAATTTTACAAAATCTACTCTTTAATAATTATTATCAATTTCCATAGTGAAAATTTAGCACTTATTTATCATTTTTAAAAGAAAATTAAATAATTTTATTCAACTTAATTTACGTAATAACTAAATTACTTTCATCTCCGAAGCCTTTTCAACATGTCTCCAATAGGACTTTTACAATAAAATTAAATTTTCATGCTTTTTTTCAAATTCTCAGAAATTTTTTAAAAATATTGTCAGAAAGTACAATGTTTTTTCTATCATTATGTGCATTTTAAAAATTTGTAGACATCACTTTTATTTTTGATAAAAATGTTTAAACTTTGTCTTCAGTTTTAGGTTAAAATTACTTTACAATGATTACTGACGCATTTTATACTTTAAAAATATCTTAAACAAAATTTTAATGCACATTAAAATAAAGCTGAGAATCTGACGTTAAATTTTCCTATATTTTATCAACAAAAAGGAGAAAAATTATTGCTGTTATAAATAATCGAAATTTACATTTTTCTCCGAGTAAAAATTAATTTCATCTCCGAAGCCTTCCTTTTTGATAAATAACTGAATGTAGAAGTAAATTTAACCGATTTAAATACATTTATATTTTCATCCAATTGAATATATTTGGTATTAAAATATACAAATTATTAATTTTAAAGCAGTGTAATTTTATTTTCGATTTCGTGAACGCGATATTGGCGTGAATTTTTAATAGAAAAGCTCGCCAATTAAATAAAATTAATTTAATGGAGCAACAATAGTATTTTTCAAATAAAAAAAGCTTTAATATTTTTGAAAATTAATTTTGCGCAACCTAAAAATCTTACCCTTGAGTATGAAATTAAGTAGTTTTAATAGAAAAAACCATATAATTGAAGAAAAAAATTAATTGAAAAACTGTAATTTAAAAGTTTCACTTTCAGAAAATTCGCCCATCGAAGTATTTTATTTTTCCAAGAATTTTTATGAAAATTGTATTTTAAAAATTGAATTTCTTTGAATATTTTTTTATTTTTATCAAAATAATTAAATCTTTGCCTTTTATTCTTTTTCTTTTTGTTTTGCAATTTTAAATTTTATCAAATTGGTTTTTAATAATTGAATAATTTGAATTTAAATCAAAACCTAAGTAATTTTTTTAAAATAAATATTTAAATACCAAAGTATTTATTTTTATTTCAATATGAAATTTATACCTCAATTTTTCTTTTGGATTCTTTATTTCTTTGGTCTTTTTAATAAAGAGTGAATCTATTTTTTTACTTTTTTGGATTCTTTTTCGACTGTTCTTGTCCGGATATCGTTTTTAGTAGATGAGTGCAAACCTTTGAGTTTACTACTTTACTAGTATATGATTTTTATTTGTAAACGGTCTAATAGCGTAGAATCGCTACCAGATTAAAAATAAACGATAAACGATAAAAAATTTCGTTTACTAACCATCCTCACGTTCATCTTTCCACTGACCATCGGCTTCAAAGTCGAGTTGCTCATTTTCCTCAGCCAAACTCTCAGGTGCGATTTTCTCCTCGCGCTCAATTTTCTCATTATTGACAATTGGCAATTGTTGAACCACTTCCTCCGATTTCTTTCGCATTTGTTCGCGATCACCCTCGTCGTCCATACTGTCCAAATCGGAAACATCCGACAGATCCTCGCCATGGGAAATTGGCGTTGGCTTCGACTTGAGCGCCGATTGCGACACATCGTCCATATCGCCATCGGAAATCTGTTCACCGTCAATTTCATTGTAGCAATTGCGCTTGTCCTCCGGCGAATGTGGCGGCGAACGCGGTGCCGAGTGTCGATCGACGCTCGGCGATTTCAACGACTTTGGAGTATTTCGTCCAGAGTCGGGCGACTTCACGGAGCTGTGCTTCGATCTCGGCGATAGAGATCTTGGCGATCTTGGAGATCGTGGAGATCTCGGCGATCTCGGTGACTTTGGCGAACTTGGTCTCGATTCACTATTGCGATCAAGCGGCGATTTCGGAGAGTGATCCCTGTAGTTAGTTGGGGAATTCGGTCCGGAATTGTAGTCCCCATGATCGGGTGAATTGGGCGAAGCTGGACTCGAAGTCATTCGAGGTGATTTCGGCGACATTGGTCCCGTGCGTTGGAATCGACAGTTCGGCGACTGGGGTGAACTGCGATTGGAGCGAGGTCTTGAGAAGCTGCGATTCGACTCTGCTCTTGGGGAGCCTGGCGATGTGGGTTGCGGTGAACTGCGATTCGAATTTGGACGCGAGTTGGAGCTTTGATTCGATCGATGGGAGGAACTTCGATTTGATCGAACTTGGGGGGAGCTTGGATTCGACCTTGTTTCGGGTGAGCCTGGATTTGATCTCGATGGCGATCTTTGATTCGACCTCACGGGCGAGCCTTGATTTGATCTCGATGGCGAGCCGGGATTGGATCTTGAGCGAGAGCTGCGATTCGATTGCGGCGACTCGGAGCCGCCTTTGTAGCTGTACTCATTGGGCGATGGTGAGCGTGACTTCTGCGAGCTCCTGCTCGACGCTGGCGATTTGCTCACAGAGCGGGCAGATTTTGACGGCGAGTAATTGTGTGATTTCGCCTCAGCTCTCGGCGACTTGGACCCACGGCCGGAGACTGGCGAGGCAGACGAGCGAGCCTCGGTTGAGCGTCGTGGCGACTGGGACGCGACAGTGTCGGGCGAGGCACTTCGTCGACTCTCCTCATAATCCTCCGACGACGAATTGTCAGAACTCGAGTCCGACATTGTTTAGCCTGCGAACAATTTGAAAAATTAAAATCCCCCTCGATGCAAAAATATCATTAAATATGATGATTTCCTCTCAACGATGAATTCTTTACAATTAATTCTTTTTTTTTCACTTCTTTGAAAGCGGAAAGAACACCGCTTTCAAACAAATTCCTCTAAATAGCTAATTACTTCAAGACGCACCTTTCTTTCAATATTACTTTTTAACAAAAAAAAAAAAAAACAAAAAAAAAATACGGTAAAAGAAAATAAAACGGCAATAATTAATTATTTTTCCTCAACATGAAAAATTAAAGTAACATTTTATTCAAATAATTCAAATAAATATGAAACAATATATGAATCTTTAAGCTTAAAAAAATGAAATGAATCAAAGTTCGCAACGTTTTCCAATAAACGAAAAGGAGAAAAATTTAATTTCATGTTTTCTCAGTAGGAAATATTTCCCCCCCATTTCGTTAATGAAAAAACGCAGTGAATTCTGTAGACATATGAATAATCTAGTTTCTATTCCGAACATTTCCACGAAAAAAAATAACAATGACTACTAAAAATGAAAATGGAATTGATAAATAAAAATTAATGAAAAAAAACCGAAAATATAATAATTAGAATTTAAATCAAATTTACATTAAATATTTAAAAATCTTTGGTTTATTATTTGGTTTACAGGGTTTCTACAATTTCTCAAAAAATTAAAAAACAGAATCTTTCGGATTTAAGTACTCAAAAAACTTTCATATTAACAATAATTCTGCTAAAAGCATCTGATAGCAATTTTGTCAATTCATTGACATATATATTATGCTCATTGAGGAGTCGGACAAGTGTTCCCATTAAACAATTCGATTTCTTTTTATAATTCTAAACATTAAAGTTGAGTTATGACTCCTAATAACGCTGTTCTCAAAATACATTACGTAAATTGAAAACACTTCTGATGCGCATGAATATTCCATAAAAAAAATCATTAGTTCGAATTTCCAATAAAGCGAACTTTATATCAGAATTAAATTTCAACCGAATTTTATTAAAAAGTTAAATCTGTAACAAAATTCAAAAATCTACTCATGGAAATTACTGTTCAATCGAATTTAAATTAATCCGAATTTTAATTTCAACGATTGTTTATTTAACAAAATCTCTTGAAATTTTCATTTAAAAGAAGGTATTCTAAATTCTAATTTAACCGAACTTTCTTTTTACGAATTTCTCATTTAATTTCGATTGAGTCGAATTTCGAAATGACAGAGTTTTCATTTCAACGATTCTTCATTTATCAATAAATTTCTATTTGCACAAATTGTCATTCAATGAAAATTCAAAAATAGCACATTTTTTTACATAACTTCCACATTTATCAGAACAAATAATACGACAGAAACATTTTGTCAAGAATTTTAAAAATTTATCAATCTGAAGTTTCCTGCGATAGTTTTTGATTATTAGAGATAATAATTTATAAATTTGCACAAAAAAAATTTCTGTAAAATATTTTTTCGAGTAACTGAAAGTTCTGTTAAATGAAAATTCGTCATTTTATCAATTCTGATAAACGATAATTTATGCTAAATGATAATTCAATTGTACAGGAATTTTTTTAAAATGAAAATAAATAAAATATAAATAAAGGTTAAATAAAATTTCTAGATATTAAATGTGTTAAATTATTATTCCCTCAAATAGAATTTTTTTTTGAAAATTATAAATTCTGATAAATGGAAATTACATGCTAAAATAAAATTTGGTGAACTAGATAAATTGATTAATGATTGTTGATTTTAAATAGGTAAATTAGCGTCAATGATGCTCTGAAATGAACATCATTTTAAAAACCTTTTCGAAATGTATGAAAATGACGGACATTTTAAATTCGTTTTAATGGAAAGGTAAAAAATTTAATTTTGTACTTTCTAAACAATTTAAAATTGCATTTGGTTAAAAACAACAATTTTTTGTCAATAAGAAAGTAAAGTTTAACAGAAAAAACACAGAAATCTAACAAAGATTTCCTAATGACGAAAAATTGTAATTTTTATTCGAATGCAAATTTTAATTGCAATTAAAATGTTTAATATTAAATTCTTTACCGTTACACTAAGACAAATTTCAAATTTAATTTATATATTTTTTTGAAATGTAAATTAATTTATATTTTAATTAAAAATTATTATTTCCGGAATATTTTCAAAAATAATTTTTTTTTATAAATGTTAAAAAAACTTATTTCAAAAATAGTAAAATTGTCTCTAAAAATAAGAATATTTAAAAGCAAATTGTAATATTCGAAAAAAGAATTTAAATAAACATAATTGTGATTAAGAAATAAAATAAGCAAAATAGTTTCTATTTCTTAATCTTAAATTTTTAATTAATAATTTTCCAACTTTTAACAAAATTATGGAATTTAACAAATTTTAGGAAAATAAATATTAGAAATCGTAACTTTGTAGAATTTTTTTTATACAAAACTTATTAGAAAAACTATTTTTAGAAAATAAATAAAATTCCACCCGCTTTTTCGGTTATGTCCAAAATTTTTTCCGGTTTTTTTCTCATTAAATTTAAATTTATATTTGATTTCAAACGTGAAGAAAACTTTAAATTTTTTGAAAATGTCTTTTTAAATAATTTTAATTGATAATTTGGAAAATGATTGAATTAAACAAAGCATTTTCTCAATTTGTTGAAAATAAACTTGTTTCTTTATAACAATTGAAAATTCGATTTTTCAATTTTATTAAAATTATATTGATAATTGAATTTCTGCAAAGAATTTTACTAATTATAAAAGTAGTTCAATTCTTTCAAACAATTTCTGTTATTTATTAAAATAATTTAATTCTTGTGATGAATTTTATAAAAATTTTTGAAAACAATAAAACAGTAATAATTAATAATTTATTTAATAAATAATAAACATTTAATTAGTTAAAGAAATAAATAAATATAATTTATATATAAACATTCAGAAATTTGAAATTATAAAAATTTAGGGGAAGTTCAATAATTATAATTATGAATTGAATAGAATAATATAATTTTTATAAGCAAAAAATTCATTTAAAACTGTAAGAGGAACTTTAAATTTAAAAAATAAAATTATAATTACGATCACTTACATTATTTTCAAAAAATTTAAATAAAATTCTTTAAAAGAATTCATTTTTCAAAAAATGTAAAGAAATTTCATTTACTTGAAAAATTTTCAATTATTTCCTTATAAAAATTCAATTACCTTGAAAGAATATAATTGAAAAACTACAATCTTATTTTTCAGATTTAAAAAAAAAATTTGAAGTTCAATTTTATTAAACAATTTTAAGTAAGTATATTTTTTTAAATTAACTAATAAAATTTTTAATTATTAATTCGCCGTTAGAAATATGAATACATTAGAATATGACTTTTTACAAAATTCAATTATTAATCAGTTATTAAATTAAAATACTTTAAAAATTCAATTTGTTAAAAAGTTTCTAATGAAATTCTTTAACAAATTTAATTACATATTTTTAGTGCAATTTAAAAATATTTCCATTAACTCCGTAATTTTTTTAAATTTATTTACATAATACGTTTGAAATGGTGACTGATTTGTTACTATCAAATTAATTATTTTTAACTAATTCAAATTTAGAGAACAGTATAAATATCTAGAAAAATTGAAATAAAAAGCGATTTTTTAAAATCAAATCAAAATAATTAAACTTTTTTTAATTTTGGTGAAAAAATTCTTGGTTTTTCCCGGTCAAATATTAAAAATTGTTATTTCCAAAGTAAATTTAATTGAAAATTAGTAAAATGTAGTTTTAATTTTAAAAAAAGAAATTAATAGAAATTGTCCACAATTCCTGAAAAATTTAAATTTTTCTTAAAAGTAAATACTATTTTGTATTTGTTACCCTTTATGAATGAATTTTCGAGTTTAAACACTCTGAGAAATAATATAAAAAGATTTTCAAATTTCAAAATTTTACAATTTTTCCAATAAAATTGTTTTTTCTTCAAATATAGTTAAAAAATTTTCTAATTTACAGAAAAAATGACAATTTTTGCAAGTTTTCCTCAATAATAAGGTGAAAATTTATGATGCAATCGCATAATGTACTTTTGTCTAAAAATACGAAATCAGTTAATCAAATATTGTTTTGAAAAAAAAAATAATTTTACAAATTTGTAAACACCGGAAACTCGAACTAATGATTTTTATCCAAAAAATTGTCATGCGCTTCTATAAATTTCTACAATTTGATAAAAATGTCCATGAAAATTTCAGAAATCAAAATAAAATTCCATGATTTCCAGGTCTTTGTAGAAACCCCGAAGACTCTATTGTTAAAAAAAAAAAATATTTACAAAATTCGTGGAAATATCCTGTGTATTTATAGTCATCTAGAAATTCATAGTTTGCCGCATGTCGGATATTTAAAAAAAATGTTTAAATATATATAGGAAAAAGGGAAATGCTGTTAGACCTGGAGACCTACCAGTGTAGCGCTTTAAGCTACAACAGTAGCATCGCAAGGCTTACCTGGATCGAAAAGAGCCCATGCGGTAATAATCGCTCTTGAAGGTGCAACGCGCGCGATCCATGTCGTATGAGACATTTTTATAGCACGTCGGAAACTGATTGACTTTTTTTTTTTTACTTATACTTTATATACTTTAACTGTACTTTTTTTCACAGATAAAATGTAGACTTTTCTTTTGGACATACTATACACGAACTGTTTACTTTTTTTTCAACTTGAACACAACACAAACTAAGAAAAACTTTTTTATAAACTGCGAACTGTTTTTTTTTTTGTACTTCACTAGGTACTATTTAACGAGCGAACTTTTTTTTAACCTGAAAGAATGGGTAATTTGGCAGTGTGCGGGGAAGTTGAAGGTTAATGGAGAGCAAAAGGGATGAAAAATGTTTCACGAGGATGGAATTAGAGTGTATACAATTGGAATTATAGTTCCTATAGCTGATAACAAGAACTTATAAGTACGTCATTGACAATACTCGTTGCAGCAAATTTTTACCTTCATGAAAATTTAAAAAAAAGTTTTATTCTTCGATAAGTTTTTAGTTAGAGTGGAGAGTAGATGAAATTTAAATCGATTGATATTGAGAAAAAGTATATTAACAAAAAAGAGAAGGCAGTTGATGAATGAATGATTGAGTATATAGTAAGTTGCTGCAGCTGATATTGTTCAAAAGTAAAAATAACTGTACTTCTGAGAAAATATAACGCGACTATTCTACTATGTTATAAAAAATAAGTTTGAGGGTTATGCTGGGGCCTTACCTTCGTCGGACTTTGGGCCTTTTGTAGTTCAAGGCTCCGAATTAAGGGCGGCCGGCGTCACCCTGGAGATATTAAACCCGAGTACCTCAGCCAGTCCGGACTTGGCGAAATTCGCGTTGGGAATGGTGACCCGCCGTTATCGTTGATTTACTGTCATCCACTGACAAAATTCAATGTATTCAATGCTTATCTCCTTCTTCTATGAAGATTCTAGATGCTCACAAGGTCAATCACGTTATTTTAACACAATTTATTTTTCTCCCCAGTCCCCAATTTTAGGCTGTGTATATATACATACATGGCAGCGTTTTAATGCGCTTTTTGCACAAAAGCACGGCTCACGAGCGTTTCATAAGCAAGTGGTGGTATTTCGTACCACCACTTGCAGTCAGTCCAAACTCGTGGAATGTTCTTTATGTTTAGGGTGTTTCTACAAAACTCACTTTTCAAGGTCTTCTGTCATTTTCCTCTGCATGTCCTGTGTTTGTTATTCTGCTCATTGTCTGTGGCATAAGTTTGTCTCACTTTGCGTTTTCTTACTTTTTCTAAGAAGTGAAACTAGAGTGAGACAAAATTGATATTTTTGCTAAAAAAGCAAAGCAGAAAAAAATCGAACTCGAAAAGTATCGAAATGAGTATTGTACATACACTCAGATGCATTAATGCTGTCCTTCCGGTTTAAAGGAATTTTGAAAAGTCGTGTCATTTCTATCAAATATTCTTAGTTCGTGACATACGAATGTTCTCATATGTCATGAACTAAAAACATTTTGATAGAAATCATACGACTTTGCAAAGTACCGTCAAACCGGAAGGACAGCATTAATGCATCTGAGTGTAGCATGAACTTAAAAAAGAAGAAGAGCATCCAGCGTTAAATAAAAACGAAATAGATTCAAACAATCGAATTGATAACGGTTGAAAATAAAAAAGTTTTTCAAACCATAAAAAACGAAAATAATTGAAAAATTTATTTCTCTCTCAAAAAAAAGCGTAACATTTAAAGGCGCATTCACAGCTTTAGTAGAGCAACTAGAGTGAACTAGAGTAAGGGAGAGAAAACATAATCGAATTGTCTGACTCTCTTACTCTTATGTGGTTACCATGACAACTTGCAGGCAGGCAGCAACCAAAGGTGTGAGTGCGCCATAAAAAAGTCGAATTAAGATAAAGTTTAGGTAAAGTTAAGATAAGGTCACACGATCTCATGCAAAATTTATGCATGCAGGTTGCCATGGTAGCGTTCAAGAGTGAGAGAGATAGGAAATTGTTCTATCTCTCTCACTCTTATGCATGCAGGTTGCCATGGTAGCGTTCAAGAGTGAGAGAGATAGGAAATTATTCTATCTCTCTCACTCTTGATCGCTACCATGGCAACCTGCATGCATAAGTTTTGCATGAAAAGGTCTGAACGCTCCCTAAAGCGCAAAAAATTAAAAAAAACCATTTATCATAAAGAAGTCAAATTGAAAACCGTTTGACACTCGAAAAGTTTGTAAACCCGAAAAATAACTAATGGAAAAATGAAATAAAAGCGAAAAAATACGAACGAAATCGAACTCGAAGAGATCGACAAGGCGCTAGTTTGAAAAGAAAAAATTCCCCAAACCAAAGCCACTAGAATTTTTCTTTAGAGATTTTCGATTTCTCCATTCATTCGAAAAAAAGTCACTAAAAACATCACTAGGCCTGCCGTCACACAGAAATGACGTTCAACAGTACACGTTGCAAGTGCCACACGGCTTTTCGCGCATGCGCTTCCTACGTCGTCAACAATTGTCAGTTCCTCACACAAGTTACATTTTATATACATTTAAAAACTCTCCACGCGTGCCACTTTTGCTGTAAGAAAAAAATTTTTTTTATTTAGTTTAACACAATAACGTGACCAATAAAATACAACATGTCTGGAAAGTCGAAAGCATTTACAAAAGAAGAGGAGCTTTTACTTCAAGATTTTTCACGAAATGTTTCAACAAAGTCCTCAGCATTGTTTTACGGCAATGCTTTTATTGTGTCAGCTATTCCCATCTGTAAGTAAATACACATTTATTTACAACATTGAAAATATCTCTTGTTACTCTACTTATAAGTTTGTGAATATAAGTCTCTGAACATTATGTTTTGAATTAAATAAAGGATTCTTTTAAGTCATGGTTTGCTAATAATTTTCGTCCCTCTTCTTTCGGGGTTAGCTTTCCATATTTTTTTGTTGTAAACATTAATGTCTTTAATTAATTTTACTATTTTTCTAATTTTAGTAGCTATAATTTTGTGCAATATTGGTTTTGTATTTGGAATTTTTATACACTTGGACTTTATTCTAATTACTTTGTAAATTCCAAAAAAAATTGTGTAAAAATCATTTGCATGATTTTTTGGGAATTGTTTCGATAGATTTTAAATATGTGGCAAATTTATGATTTCTTTGATTTCAGGGCTCTTCTGGAGGATACATCTTATTGATTTATACTCAAATTTAATTTCCTTCGCTCTTGTAACTTTAGCAAGTACTTATGCTCTTGCCATAGCCTACAAAAATACGAAATTCGTTTTAAAACATAAGGTACTATTCAACTTTTCATAAAAATTAATTGTAGTTTTTTTACATTGGAAAAAACCTGTTTTTAACATTTCTATTTTCTATTTATTTCTATTTATTCAGTATTTTATTCACGGGTATCACAGACTTGCCTTTTCGTTCTTTTTTAAAAATTTGTTCCCATATTTTGTCAACTTTCACCAACTTTGAAACATTTTTAAAATATTCTTGATCAAAAGTTAAGTTTCCAAAACTTTTAATTAACTTATATTTTAATAAAACTTAATCTCATTTTTTTAAAAATTTCTTCAACTTCTAATTCATCTTGTTCTTAATGAAGATAATAAACAAGCCTTAAAAAGTTGTTTTATACTTTAATTTGGTTTTATTTAATTATTGAACTGAGTGAAAAATGAAACATTAATAGTGAATAATTTTTGTTAGACATTATTGAATATAAAAATAATTTTTAAATAGTATTTCATTCCCAAGGGTTCAAGTGTATTTTAAACACGGTTTCTATTAACCGGGAAATCCTTGAAAATCGAGAAATTTCCGCGAATATAATTTGACCGGAAAAAACTGGGAATTAGCCGGAAATTTTATGTCAAACCGGGAATTTTTACGCCAAAATTAAAAAAAGTTTTAATATTTTAATTTGTTTTTAAAAAATCACTTTTTATTTCAATTTTTCTAGATATTTCTACTGTTCTCTAAATTTGAATTAGTTAAAAATAATTAATTTGAGAGTAAAAAATCAGTCACCAATTCAAACGTATTATGTAAATAAATTTTAAAAAATTATAGAGTTAATGGAAAGATTTTTAAATTGCACTCAAAATATGTAATTAAATTTGTTAAAGAATTTCATGAGAAACTTTTTAACAAATAGAATTTTTAAAGTATTTTAATTTAATAACTGATTAATAATTGAATTTTGTAAAAAGTCATATTCTAATGTATTCATATTTCTAACGGCGAAGATTAATAAATAAAAATTTTATTAGTTATCTTAAAAAAATATAAATACTTAAAATTGTTTAATAAAATTGAACTTAAAATTTTTTTTTAAATCCGAAAAATAAGATTGTTGTAGTTTTTCCATTATATTGTTTCAAAATAATTGAATTTTTATAAGAAAATAATTGAAAATTTTTCAAGTAATTGAAATTTCTTTACATTTTTTGAAAAATGAATTCTTTTAAAGAATTTTATTTAAATTTTTTGAAAATAATGTTACTGACCGTAATTATAATTTTATTTTTTAAATTTAAATTCCCTCTTACAGTTTTAAATGAATTTTTTGCTTATAAAAATTATATTATTCTATTCAATTCATAATTATAATTATTGAACTTCCCCTAAATTTTTATAATTTCAAATTTCTGAATGTTTATATATAAATTATATTTATTTATTTCTTTAACAAATTAAATGTTTATTACTTATTAAATAAATCATTAATTATTACTGTTTTATTGTTTTCAAAAATTTTAATAAAATTCATCACAAGAATTAAATTATTTTAACAAATAACAGGAATTGTTTGAAAGAATTGAATTACTTTTATGAATAGTAAAATTCTTTGCAGAAATTCAATTATCAATATAATTTTAATAAAATTGAAAAATCAAATTTTCAATTATAATTATAAAGAGACAAGTTTATTTTCAATAAATTAAGAAAATGCTTTGTTTAATTCAATTATTTTCCAAACTATCAATTAAAATTACTAAAAAAAACATTTTCAAAAAATTTAAAGTTTTCTTCATGTTTGAAATCAAATATAAATTTAAATTTGGTGAGAAAAAAAACCGGAAAAAATTTAGGACATAACCGGAAAAAGCGAGTGGAAGTTTATTTATTTTCTAAAAATAGTTTTTCTAATAAGTTTTGTTTAAAAAAAAATTTCTACAAAGTTACGATTTCTAATAATTATTTTCCTAAGATTTGTAAAATTCCAGAATTTTGATAAAAGTTGGAAAATTATTAATTAAAAAATTAAGATTAAGAAATCGAAACTATTTTGCTTATTTTCTGTTTCGTAATCACAATTATGTTTATTTAAATCCTCTCTTCGAATATTACAATTTGCTTTTAAATATTCTTATTTTTAGAGACAATTTTACTATTTTTGAAATAAATTTTTTGAACATTTATTAAAAAAAAGTATTTTTGAAAACATTCCGGAAACAATAATTTTTAATTAAAATATAAATTTTTGCATTTCAAAAAAAATAATACAAATTAAATTTAAAATTTGTCTTACTGTAACGGTAAAGAATTTAATATTGAATATTTTAATCATTTAAAATTTGCATTCGAATTGTTTCATTAAATAGAAAGAATTATTACAATAGTCGTTAGAGTGGTAATTGTTTGCGAAAAATATCATGTTTTAATATTATTATTACTAAAGTATTAATACATTTAATACGTATTTTTTATATAGAAATAATTCTATTATTTTATTAACAGATCGCAGTGAAAAGAGAAGAAGGCGTTTCAGTGGAAATGATCCGAAAATTGGCTGTAGATAGAAAAATGAGCAAGAAGGAGAAAGATGAGAGGTAAAAATTAATTTGCTGATCAAATTAATTAATTTACCAAATAATCAAAAAGCAATTTATAATTATTAAGTGTATTGAAGGCTATAAACAATCTAATACTTTGAAAGTATTAGTTTTAATGTTTTTTTGTAAATTTTCATTTCTTACAATATTTACATTCGGGTCTAAATTTGCTTTTTGATTTAAAAAATATGACGTCGGTGAAGTTCACAACGTTTATGATCAACGATTAAAAGAAAAAAAATTATTTTTCTACCAAAAACAATAAAAATTATTGTTTACAAATATTTTTTTTGTAAATCATTATTAAAAAAATAAAACGAATTATTTTTTGTACAAAAATTTATCAAAAATTCCATAAAAAATCATTTTTCGTCAGAAATCGTTGACTATAAACGTTGTAAACTTCACCAACGTAAAATATGCAACTATAAAGTTAAATTCACATGTAACTTGATCTCTATTTAGTTAATTATTAAATTAACATTAATATTTAATTTTTCCTATAAAATAAAACGAATTTACAATTTTTTCAGAATTCTGTGGAAGAAAAATGAAGTAGCTGACTATGAAGCAACGACATTTTCAATTTTCTATAATAACGCTCTGTTCTTGGCGCTCGTTATTTTTCTGTCATTTTATATTCTCAAGACGTTGACGCCTGTGTTCAACTATGTTTTCTCAATAGGAACAACTAGCATTTTGCTAGCACTCCTATCCACTGGTACTCAATAAAATAATTGTATATTTAATTATTTCGCTGTAAGACTCAATATATTGCGATTGTTCTCCTTTTTGTATAACAATTGTTCTATATCCATAAGTACAGTTATATTTATACATACATTGATCTTTGTTAATTCATTTACTCTTCTCCAAACTCATCATTGAAAAAAAATTATGCATTGTTTTCTTATATCATTTTATGAAAAGGTGTTTTAAAGATTTTTTTTTTGATTTTGTAATTTATATTATTAAAATTAGACTTTTGTCCGCTCTCTGCTTTCCTAAGGAGTTATAAGCAGTGTAAAGACACAATTTTTAATAGTTTATAAAAAGAAAAGTTTATAATTTATAATAAAAGATAGTTTATGACAAAAAGAAAGTGGAATTTATTTCTTTTTCAAAATGTTCGTAATTCTATCAAAACTCTCAGTCAACGTAGTATTTAGTCTCTTGAATTTTAAACCGATACTAAGTTTTCGATTTTTATTATATTTTTAAATAAAATATTAATTTAACAATAATTAAAAAAAAATTATATAATATAAAAACTTAGATTTTCTAATTCTTGCAAATAAAAAATTATTCTTTCTTTTCTGTGAATTTCGAGAAAAAAATATTTTTATTTTTGTTTTTCATAATCCACCGAAAAGTTTTTTTTAAAAATATTTTAGGGTGAGAATATTATTTAGGGTATTATATTATTATTATTATTATTATTATTATTATTATTATTATTATTATTATTATTATTATAAGGTTTGAAATAGAATAGTTTTTATAAATTGAAAAATTCTCTTAAAAATAGAAATTTCCAAATTTGTCTAACTCGTTAATAAATTTATTTGTAAAAATAAAAAAGGCCATCGAATATTTTAGCTTGATAAACTTTTGCTATTTATAAGGTTTAAAATAATTTCGTAAATTGAGAAATTCTTTAAAAAACAAAAGAAATTGGCAAATTTTACTAATTCGTTATAATTCATTTAAGAAAAAAAATATTTTTCAATATCTTCAGCTGCATTATTATGATTTTGCAATTTAATACACATCGATAGATAATAGCAAAGTACATACGAAAAATAATAAATAAATACTATCAATTCAAATATTTGGTGAAAAAATTTAAAAAAAAGGGCCCCTCCGGGATTTGAACCCGGGACCTCCTGCACCCAAAGCAGGAATCATACCCCTAGACCAAGAGGCCATATGTTATATATTTCTTTAATAAAAGATCTGTATTTTAATGTTTTTGAATACACTTTTTACTATACAATGAAATAATGTAATTAACGCTAATTAATTAAACAAATTTAACAATTAATTTTCGGGTATATTCACAAAAAGAGTGTGTCACTGGGATTGAATAAAACTGTGTTTCTTTACAATATTATCCATGAAGCAACTTTTAAAATGTTAAAAAATTACGAACTTAGTTTTTAATTGTAAAGCTTAACTTATCAAAGATATAACCTATCGTGATGAACAGACAAAAATTGAATTGTTCTCGAAAAATGACAATACATTTTTACAAAGTAATTTTAGAGAAATAAAATAAAAATAAATTGTAAATTTAGGTAGTTTTTAAATTTTAGATATAAAAATTAGGTCATGAGACCAAAGTTGAATAGATTCTAAATAGTGTAAAATAATTTACATTACTGAGAACGTGGAAATTTATGTTATTTCTCCCTTTCTAAAAAATACGGGTAAAAGCACACTGACAATTTGTGAAACGTAAATCGTTAACTTTAGGCTGCAAACACATGGCGGCCGTTTTGCGTTGCGTTTTTTGTAACTAGGCCATGAGTGTGAGAAAGATGGAGATAAATGTAAAACGGCCAATGAATATTGCTCCGCGAAGGTTGTACGTAAATGCAAAGCACGAGTTAAGGCCAACGCCGAATAGATCTGTAACCGGAACCGCAATCGTAATCGTAAGCGTAAGAATGAGTTAGAGAAGGATAAACAATATACCTATCCTTCTTTAACTTATTCTACGGTTACGCTTACGATTGCGGTTCCGGTTACAGATCTATTCTGCGTTGGCCTTTAGAAAAGAACAGAGGTATTGTGCGTTGGTCATAATTTTTTAAGTGTGGAATGAGCATAAACTCGGTTCTGGTCAACGCAGAATTGAATCTTTAACCAGAAGCGCAATTGTAACCGTGACCGTAAGAATGAGTTAGAGAAGGATAGGTATATTGTTTATCCTTCTCTAACTCATTCTTCCGTTAACGTTAGCGGTTACGTTTCTATTCTGCGTTGGCCTTTACAATTGCGGTTCCGGTTAAAGATTCTATTCTGCGTTGGCCTGGCACGGTTTAAGGCCAACGCGGAATAGATTCGCGAAGATCGAGACTCACGAGATAGAAAAGGACACAAATATATTGCTGTCCTTTTTTAACCCATGCTTTTCGTTCGCGAACGATATTCGCAAAGCAGTTGTGTTTAGGCCTTTACGTGAAGACAGGAATGGGTTTTGATATGTCACTTGAGGTTCTATACGTATAATACATTTTCGACGTATTATACTTATAAAACTGTATAGAACTATGTAAATTACATTATCAAGATGGCAGACCTTTATTGACATACACCCAATATCATATATGCTTTCCTTCCGGTTTGGACAACTTTCTGAAAAGTGGCGTGTTTTCTATAAGATTTTTTAAAGTTTATGCCGTATCTCAATCATCATACACCATAGACTTAAAACATTTTTATAGAAGGCACACCAATTTTTAAAAAGTTGTCCAAACCGGAAGCAAGGCATATATGATATTGGGTGTATTTATCTTCAAGGCCTAAGCACAAGCACAACTGCTTCGCGAAAGTCGTTCGCGAACGCAGAGCATGAGTTAGAAAAAGACACAACTATATCTCTGTCCTTTTCTAACCCATGCATTGCATTCGTGAATCAATTGTGCGTTGGTCTGCAATAACCTCAAAAGTATGCTATTTATTGTTTAATACTTAAATGAACACATTAAAATTTTGTAAATAATCAAAAATAAGGAAACAAAATTCGGTTGGAGTATTTACCGAGTCAGGAAATGCAATTTGAGAGATTAAAACTATAAAATAAAAATATTGCTTATTAGAGTCTTGTTTATTTTTCTTAAACATTTTTTCACCTCTTTTTCTTATTAATAATTTTCTTTCATTTTGTTCTTAATTGTTGATTTTTATATTAAAAATACTGTGAAAATATTTGTTGTACAGTAGTGAATATAGGTTATGCGATAAGCTTGTATGGTTCTGACATTTAGAAGATTGTACGTTGGAGAAAAATTAGTTAAAAAATTGTTTAAACTCACCTATTTCTTTCTTTTTTTTTAGGTTTTAATAGCTTTTGGTCTCCTTGAAATAGGACCCATTTCACGTTATTCAAACCAATTAGTACCGTATTAAGACTTAAGCACAACTGCTTCGTGAATCTCGTTCATGAACGCAAAGCGTGAGTTAGAAAAGGAAACAAATATATCTCTGTTCTTTTCTAACCCACGCATTGCGTTCGCAAACGACTTTCGCGAGCCAATTGTGTGCTGGTCTTTATGTTAGGTGATAATCGGAGTTCTTACATAACCTACAAATTTCAGAGACCTTCTAACGTCGTTATGTCTTTTTATTTCTAAATGAGAAAAGATTTGGAGGTGGAATTTTTCATTTAATTAGAGGAGAGCTTTCTGATTACCTGATATTATTGAAAAACAAAAGCAAAGTTTTATTTTTGGCGAAAGTGAGAGACAATATGGCGGCGAGCACACAGACAAGTGGATCTATGTACCGGTTTTATTTCTTTTTTCTCCGATACTTTTTCGCCAAATTATTGTCAAAAAGGAGATGACCCCTTGCAGAATACTCTCCTGTATAATTCCAAACAAATTTTACCTGCAAATATCGTATTCAAATAACGAATAGTGTATTCTATGAAAGACCTTTTTCGCTCGAAACTGAATGTTTATATTATGTACAATTTTTTAAACAAGTTACTAAGTTAGTATTTATAATAATTATGCAAAATAATGAGATGCCCCTCCCTTCCTCTATTATTTCCAAAAAAATATCAGTTTACGCAGGCAGCCGAGCTGTGAACGCTCCATAAAGACTCAGCCGTCAATATGATTCGTATTACATTACTATGGGATTTCCCGTTCTTTAACCGCGTTTCTGTGTGGATTAAAACAATCTTTTGGATTTAGGTAATAAAGAAGATTTATGTCGGTTGTTCGTGGGCAGATTTTTTAAAAAGTGTCTGTGTGCGGAAATAAATGAGTTCGAAAATATATCAATGTATTTATTGGACAATAATAATGGTAAGTTGTATGTAAACTAGTAATTTAAGAGCTAGGCCATCGAACATAGTTAAATAAATGTTTTGTGTAAACACTGCAGTGTTGTCACTGAGAGGTTAAAATGAGTCGTACGTATATTATTATTGTATTATTAACATGTATAAAAAATATAACAATATATAATCTTTAGACGTTATTTGACGTTTCATGCAAACCAGTAATTCAACATGTGTAACGCCAATAATTAATGCATATTAAAAAAATAAAATAATTGTATTTTCATTAATAAATGCCATGAAATTGAATTTTAAACACATTGAAGCCAAAAGAAATAAAAATCGAGAATAATTAAAGTTCGTTTATTCAAATTGGTTAATTTAAAGAATTCCAAAAAACTTTCAAATTGTTAATTGTTAAAGTTTTCTTCACACTAAGATTTAAAAAACGAAAAGTAAGGATAATGCGGATAGTGCCTCTTCGTGACAAGACACGAATTGAACTGCTTGATTACCGCCTGGCACCTAAATTAAGTTTTTATTTCACTAATTACAGGTGCCGGCCACGACCATTCGTCTTTTCCAAAGACTCATCTTCCCAACTTTTATGACACTATCCTTTTAAAAACTTAGTTCAAAAATCTTTTTTTATCATTTGTTTTTTGTTTAAGATGACAGGACTTTTTGATTATTTGTACAGGGTTTCTACAAATTTCTCCTTATTATAAAATTCTAGGATTTTTTCATGATTATTCTAAGTGATAAATGATAAAATTTCCATGGCACATTGCAATAAAATACTTCAATTTTTGGTAAAAAAAAGTGCAACTTATTTTGATTTTTATAATGCGAAAAATAGCTAAACAGAAATCTGTGAAAAATTTTTCTTGAATAGTTAAAATTTTGTAAAATTTAATTGAAAATAATGAATTTTGTAAAATTTAATTGAATAATTAAAATTTTGTAAAATTTAATTGAATAATTAAAATTTTGTAAAATTTAATTGAAAATAATAAATTTTGTAAAATTTAATTGAAAATAATAAATTTTTTTAATGTATTTTGTTTAAATTTTTGAAAATCAAGTTTTGATGAATTTTAATTGCAAATTTTTTAATTATAATTGAATTATCAAAACTTTTAATGAAAAATTTTTAAAGCAAAATTACAAATGAAAACTGTACTTTTCCTATTTGTAATTAAAATGGTTCTGTTTGTATAATTAAAATTCTTCAAAAATTTGATCATCTTTAATTTTATTTTTCCAAAATTCAATTAAAAATCTTAAATAAATAAATAAAATAAAATTATTTTAAAAGGTTTTTACTAAATTTTAATTTTAATTTTAATTGTTTGAAAATTTTTCAAAATTAAAAAACTATTATTGTTCAAAAATTACTTTAAAATATTTTTAAAAACTTAAGTGCAAGAATTTTCTTATATTTTTTTAAATTTTATATCTTAGTAACTTAAGAAAACTATGGAGAGTCACAATTATTATACAAAATTGAGTTTATGTATTTAAATAATTGAATTCTAGAAGAATATTTGGAAAATTATTTAAAGTGATTGATTCAAAGGCAAAGTATAGAAACTAATTGAATTTAGGGAGGTTTATGATTATAATTTACAGAAATTATTAAAATTCATCAATTTTACTCATTTTCGGTAAATATTAATATTTTCCGCTGTAAAAAGAATTTTGCCAGGGAAATTAATTTCAATGTCAGTAAATTGTCAGGGAAATTGATAAACTGAAACTTGTGACCACCCTCTATTTATGTGCTCAAAATAAAATGTAACAGAAAATATTATAAAATCTAAGACCGGAAATTAAGAAAGAGTTTTAATAAAATGCGTTATTTCAAAAAAATGTTGATACTATAAAGTGTTGGATTCAGCATATATTTGATTTTTAAAATTATTCTTCAGTTGTAATAGTACCTTTGAAATTTTTATACTTTTTTCATTCAGCATTGCGTCGATTCAAAATTTATGTACAGGAAAATAAGTTGTCAGATAAAGATAATTGATAAAATGTAACGATTTGTATGTATAAAGTTCTTTTAGAAAGAATTATATACGAGCCGAATTGAAAAGTCGAACACACTTTCTTTCCTCCCTTTTACACTACTTTTATGCAAAATCGCCTTTTCTCAGGAACCTATTATTAATCTCACAAACGACAGCTGCACTCGTATGCCAGAAATCTTTGCCAAGGATTCCAACCTTTTTCCTGTAAGTAAAACGAGTGTGCATGAAATAGAGTAGTTTGGATTAATTAACTTCCACAAGAATAGTGCTTGAATTACAATTCAAATTTTTAGTTAAGAAGGACGTGACTAAACCGATTTAGTCTCGTATGTAAGTTTAATTTTTTTTTTTATATTTGAGCAAGCAACTCTTCGATATAAAAACAATTGTATAACTATGGAAAAAACATAAGAATATTTTTTGAAATTTGGTTTCGAAAAATGATCCATCAAAATGAGAATTATTTGATACTAGCCAAACTATCCGCGGGAATATTGTACTGTACTCCTTATTTTAAACAATTTAAAGCCATTTTATTTTTAAAAAATTTTAAAGAAATAATTATTATTACCTAACAAAAAGATTTAACTAACTAAAGATTGAAGAAGTTAACAATTATAGAGAATTAAATTTTCATTTTATATTATTTTGAAACTTCAAAGTTTAAAAAAAAATTTAACAAATTCGAACTTGGAAATTTTGTTTTTAAATTCAAATAATTTCTCTCAACGACCTCAATTTAAATAAAATTTACAATACCAGAGTTAAACTATGGCTAAAACAATTCTTATTAATATCTGGGTAAAAAAAATTAATTTAATTCACAAAATTAATAAAAAAATAGTCACAGCCGGTAATCAAATACTTTTTAAAGAAATAATAATTATTACACACTGAAGAAAGTTTTACTTGAAATAGTGATAAGTTTCTCTAGAATAGCGAAAGTTTTAATTGAAGTACTGAAAAATTTCGCTACTAAAGCGAAATCTGTAGTTTATCGAGGCTAAATACTTTTTGCCATGAATAACGAAAAAAGAATGAAATTAACATCAGATTTTCTGTATTCAAAATAACGAATTCAGCATAGAAATTAATCATTTTAAAACTTTACCAAATTCGCTCCAGAAATCAAAGAATTCAATAAATTAGAAGAAAGTCAGACAAAAGGAAATTTTATTCTGAATTTCTAAAATTTAATGTCAAATTTAATGCATTAGAAACGAATAACAACTGAATTCGATAAATTTTGTTAAAATATTATTACTGTTGTTAAACTTTCTTGTTGTACGAAGAAAATTGAATCTCGAAAAACTTGTTACATATTTTATACTTTTATTTTCAAAATAATTTAGATTACGAAAATTTTAATTATTCTAAAAATTAAAAAAAAATTATTCACTTAGCTTTTTAAACAAAGAATTTCGTATCTTTCTAAACTAAAATAACTGCAAAAAATTAAATTAATTAAAACATTATAAAGTTAAATAACTTTTAATTCTAATTTCTTAAAAAAAGCAAAAAATCTGTAGTAAAATACTAATTACAACTTGCATTAATTATTTAATTACAAGATGTAATATAATAATATAATAATATAATAATGTAATAATATAATATAATAATAAATAATAAATATATATATAATAAATATATATAATAAATATATATAATAATAAATAATATAATAAAACGTCAAATTAAAAAAAATATTTTAAATTCGTTTTTAGAAACAAAAAAAAATTTCAGGTAAATTTTAGGCGTATGATAGACCCCAGATTTTAATTTTATACATTGGTTGTTTAATTAAATTTATAACTATAATAATTATCATTTACTCGGTTGGTATGTGTCCATAATTCAATGTTAATTATTTAAATATTGAGAATAGATATTTGATGTAATATATTTTTAATTGAAAAAATTGACAATAGATTTTCATTGATTAGTTGAATATTCTATGAATTACGTATTTAAAACATAAAAAATTAAGACTTGTTAAAAGTTTATAAAATAAACATTATATTAGGCAATATTTTTATGTAATAAAAATTATAGAAAATAAAAACTGTACTAAATTACTATTTTTTAAAATATATAATTATTTATATTTTGTTGAGTATAAATTTAAAAAAAAATTCATCCATAATCTACGAAACATTATTTATCTTTACATAATCTTGTAATGTTAAAATTTAAAGTGTTTCTTAGTAAAAAAAATTTATTCAGTTTTGTCATTTGGTTTTGGTTATAAATATGATAAATATTTTTAATTATTTTTTAATATAATTTAAATTTTTAAAATATAGTCTTAATATATATCAAATTGAAGCTTAGATTCTATGGTTTATTTTTCACTTATATTTAGTTTAAATAGAATAAAATAAATTTTTTAAATAATTATTAAAAAATTACTGGCAATGGGAGTAAAAATTCAAATTCATCTTCGAAGCCTCTTTTTTAAGTTAATAACATATTTTTAAACTGTTTTTTACTAATAAGAAATAAGTAATCTGTATATAAATATTTAAAGTTGTAGCCCAAAAAATTTGTTAAATTATGTTTCAATATTTTTAAATTTAATAAAAAGGTGACTTTTTTATTTGACAAACTATTCATCTCCGAAGCCTTTTTAATATTTGATAAGCGTTATTGTTTTGTTTTTAATTTTTTAATAATTATTTTCAAATACCTAACCCTTAAGGGCATTTGAACCTTTATGACGTCACAGCATTAAAATATATGCTTTGCATCAATTGTGACGTCATAATGGTTCAAATGCCCTTAAATTATAAAAAAATTTTCCGTTTTATTTACAATAAAATATTTTTAATTTTTTAAAATATAATATATTAGGTAGAAAGTTAGATAGATAAGAAAATTATAATTAAAAATAAAAATTTTTTACAGAAAATATCAATTTTGAACTTAAAATAATAAATTAAAAAATTAATTACAATTTTTTTCCGTTCAATATAAAAAAATTTATATTAGTTATTTTTGAAAAGATAAAATGGTTATAAATAAATTATTGAATACACAATTCATTAAATTATAAATGAATAATGTTAGAAGTTTAATAAATTACAGAAATTAAATTTAAAAGAAATTTTTTTACAAAAACTCCAATATTGATTACATATTTAACCTTCAAACCACTTAATATTAAAATGATGCTGGAAGGCTTATTTTTGAAAATTAATTTTGCGCAACTCAAATTTTTATACATATTTAAAACCTACATATGACGAAAAAATTCAGAAAATGTAAAAATTAATTTTTTTTAGTTTTTGGAAAAAAGGTGCCTTTCAGGAGAATCACCCATATGTACATTAAATTATAGAAAAGTATTTACCTTTAGAGTAAATGATAGTTGAAAAGTTAAAAATTGAATTAAACACAATAATATAGAACATAACCATTGAAACTTACGATTATTATAATGTATTGAAAAGGAAACTTACGATCATTATAATGTACTCCAAAAAATAAATCGTAAAAATTAGCATTAGTATTTTGAATTCTTAACTTTATGAAAATAAATTATACCTTGTAAATTTGATAACCAGTAGGTTTTAAATTTTTAGTCCCCTCCATTTTGAAAATATATGGAATACTTTTGCAGTGAATCGACAAAAAGGGCCCTTTTTTGAAGAACCAATTAAATCCAACACTTAAATAACGATTTAATGGATTACGAGTGTGATGATACCATCGTTAACAGTTCATATAATTAAAAAAAAAAAAATAACTTCAATTTACTTACCTATACCTCATTTTAAATTTTGCAAAAAAAATTTCTTAAAATCTTTAAACAGAAGTATAAATAAACATTCGACTATGTTAGAATTAATCGTTTATTGACTTTGAACTGTCATTTTATGTATATTGAACTTTATGTACATTGAATCCATTTATCAAGAACAATGAATACACGCATAATGTCAATGATGAGCACATTCATTCCGTATACATACATTCATACACATTTGTTTACACTTAATTTTATATAGACAAAATAAATCAATCGCAGTCGAACTTTGAGAATTATTACATGAAAATGAAATTATCTCTGACGCATACCTACTCTCTTTCACCGCGTTTTTCATCACGATTATCAATCGAACGGAAAAAAAAATTATTTCTGGTTTGCTGGTGCTTTATGAAGGGTGTTAAAACTTATAAGTGCAACCGCTGTGGTAGTTCCGTGCACCCTTTTTCCGGAACAACTCAAAAGAGGGTTTAGATTTTATCGACGGATTACAGATTTCTCGAAGGGCTTCTCTATTCATCGCCGATAATAATTATCACGCATAGTCGAATATTACGCCGAGAATTTAAATTGATAATAGAAAAAGAAAGGTTACATTGATTATTTTTTAGATTGTAGTTTTCTTTCAAGTATAATGAGAAATTAAGAAAAAGAAAAATTTTTTCTTTTAAGTATTTGTTTATTTTATCACAGTTATTCTCGTTGCTAAATAATATATATATATTAAATACATGCGGTTGAATTTTTTATATGACAAACGAAGGGAGGCATAACAAAAGAAGTGATTTGGATAATTTTTTTAAATTAAGACATATTTTGCGTTACATTTAGTGCTAGTTACATTGAGCTTCAAGGGGTAAATCGCATCGACTTTGAAATTATAATTCTTTTTCGAAAACAAACTGTTTTTCAAGTAGGCATTACTTTAATCAATAAATTTTTTTCCTTAAGTAGGTTTATCTTAAAAAAAATTGTTTTATTGGTAAAAAAAGATCCCAAATGGTTTTTTTTATTGATTTCCTTTTAATCAATCCACAGAAATTTTAAATTTTCTTTTTCTTTTTTAGAAATATCAGATTATAGCTTCTCAACCATTTTGTCATGCAAACCTTCACATGTGATAAAGATTAAAATAAAAGTTTTTATTAAAGTTTTTATTAAAGTTTTTATTAACTTTATTAAAATAAAAGTTTAATAATTATAGATATTATAGTTTTTAAACATGGTTATTTTATTATAGATAGACCTTTGGACACAAAGTTTCATGAAAATCTAAAATTCATAGTGCAAAATTTCACTTACCGATATGGGATTTTTTCAAATAATGATTCTACATTTTACAAATATAATGGACGCACCTGAAGTTGGCATCGATGCTCAGCATCGAAAAGTATTTTTCCCTATTTTTTAGTAAAAAAAGTTTGAACTAATTTTACTCCTTTTATTCATCTAAGAAGTAAATAACTATTTTGTAGTATTTTTTAAAATTAAAACGTTGGAAAAAATTGAGAAATTTGTTTTTGTACAAAAAATATTTTTCGATGCTGAGCATCGATGGCAACTTCAGGGACCTAATATAATTACATAATTATTCTGCAATGGTCAAATACTATTAACAGTGCTAGAAATTAAAATTCTCTTGATCATGTAAATCATGTTTTTGATATTTTACGTAATCGAAAACAATCTAAATTAATCGTTTGAGAAAATAATTTTAAAAACTTTTGTAATTAATAATTTCTAGCTATAAAGTAAGAAAGACAGTTCTACCTTCAAAAAAAATGTTATTTTCTATGCGAAAAATTGTTTTAAAATTAGGTTTTCTAATTTTTTTAGGATAAAAAAAAGTAAATGAAGAAAATAATTTTTCTTCTGTAGGTTTAATTTTTCTAAATACTAAATATTTGTTTGAACACCCGGTACGTATCGTAGGTAATTATGGGACATTTTGTAATGATGATTCAGTGATAAATGTTTAATTTTATGAAAGAAAAATGAAGAAGTCCTTTAAGAGCGTCTGGAAGAAATTCCCCAAAGAAGTAGTTTTTTTATTTTTTGCTATTCACTCTTAAGTATAAATATCAGGTTCGAATTTTGAAGATTTAGATTAAAAGGTGTTTTAATGTTTTCTTTAGGAGTATTTAAAAATACAAAAGTTTTTTAACGAAATTCTTAAGAGACAATATGGTAGGAAACGTCACGGTAAATCGTTAGGTATTAAAATAACACCAAAAAGGATTAAAATAATCCAATTTAGTGTTATTTTAATCCATTTTGGTGTTATTTTAATACCTAACGATTTACCGTGGTAGGATATATTTTTTTTGAGAACATCAAATTTTTGTCATTTATAGCTTCTGCGTAATTTTCATCAAATCTCTAAATAAGATTCATTTTCTATTTTCATACGAAGTCAAGAAAAATTATTCCAACAAAATCTAATTTTTGCTTTGAAATATTTTAGAGACTACTTATACTTAAATGCTTTTGTAATTGTATTATAGCAGTCTTATCACACCGTTAGTTCACCACTTAATTGCTTGAAATAATTTCGCTGCGGAAAATTACAGTAACCGGAGAGAAGAGCACAATTTCTATTTTTCCTATATCTCTTTCAAGTATTGTTTTAAATTCTATTTTCGTTTATAAATGAAGCTGAATTTCACTCATTTTCATTAAATACAACTTCATTATATTTTCACAATGTACTTGGTTAGAAAATTACATTTAAAAAAGAGAATCAGTAAACTCACTGATGTATATACTAATTAGCTTTAAAATTCGATCCTTTTTTTGTAGTGAGGATACTACATTTTTGGAGAATTCCTTCCGGATGCCCTTTTATGAGCAATGATTCGTTAAATGTGTAAGAGATAATTATCTTCTCTTTTCTTTATTAACTAATATCCATTAGGATGATTTCATATTTTATTCACACTAATAGCGTCTCCAGAACAGTATTTCTCCAATGACAACTACTTTCGGAAAATTAGTAGAGCAGTACGCGGAGAAGTTTTAGAGGCATCGTCGTTAAAATGTCGTCGTGAAAAATATTCGAATTGCGTATATGGATCAAGAGATGAATTTTTTTTCAGAGTTCCTTACAAACTATGTTTCTATTCACGAGAGAAAAAGAGCGCAGAAGAGAATTAATGTTCCTTTCGACACGATGAAACGCTTAATTAAAAATTAATGATACACATATATATAAATCATGCAAACTATACAACATATAAAAGGCTTCACACTACCGTGAGCTTGGAATTATTTACAAGAACATGTAGTGGCACATGTGCCACACTTTTTATCACTTTGTCTTTTGTCACAATACAATGCGAATAAAACCTATATATATATTTAATATTCTAACATATCGATTAATTTTGAATCAAGTTCCGAACTCTTTTACAGGCATACACATATGTTTGTTGAAGTTTTCTACTCTCCCTCTTAAAAAATAAACTTTATCGCGATAAGGGATTCGATGAGAATACTCTCTAGTTAAACTGTTTTTCGCCTCGATACGGTACTTTGGGAGCCCCATAAACTCGTCGAAGATCTTTGATGCCCGGGGGAATTTAACCCCGTAGGGCTTTTTTCTTAGATTTTAAAATGTCTTGCAACCTGGGTTTCTCCAAGTTCTTTTCACGGCACACACTTTTCACGTTGGATAGAGGCTTGTGAAAGTTGGTATCCTCCAGCTGACGGCCGCCAAGAAGGACATAAGAAAGTTGCTTGCCAAAATTGCAGAACTTAAGTTTCTCCTGTCTCCGCCGTGCATGGCAGCTGGCTTTTCCTCCTCTGAAAAACAAAATTAGAAACTCACATAAGACTTTTGATAATTCATTCTGCGATGACAGAAGTCGTGGAATAATTGTCGTGATAAATCACAATTTTTAACATGATCCTAGAGAGATATTCACAAAACCTTGGGAAATTGGAAGAAGAAGATAAGGTATACAAAAAAAACCGCATAAACGGTACACGGAGAAAAAAGGATTATATATAATATAATTCAGATTAAGCTTATAATATTTTTACATTCTATATAGGACAGTTAACCAGATTTATAAAATTGAATATCTAAGTATTACCACTTTCAAATTATTTATCATATGTATCTGAAGAAAGAAATCATATATCTGAAGAAAGGGACCTTAGAAGCAAATCACTTTTAGGTTATGTTAGCGTTACTTTTTTGTTGTTTGAAAGTTTCTTTTTACATATTCTAAATTAAAATCAGTATTTATCAAATATTTTAGTTGAAATAAAGACTTAAAAATGAATAATTCACATTGACAGTTGATTCTTTTCTTGTATTTTAATTTAAAAAATTGCAAACATAACCTAAAATTTGCTACTTCTAAGGTCCCTTTTTCCAGATCGCGTCATATATTAATTTGTATTATAAAACTTGCATCTGTATAATTGATCTTAACGTTATTTTAAATTTAAAAAATTTTGACAAATCAGAACTAACCCATAAATTAAAAAAATTAATTTAATATTTAATTACTTAATAATAAAATTTAAAAAAAATTTAAATTTGTTGTTGCTAATAATTTATTAATTAAATCAATTGATAAATCACTAAATTTATTTTTGTTTAACATAAATTTATGTATTTGTAAATTTCTGGTAATTTCATTTTTATAAATCTACAAAACTATTAAAACTATTTAAAAAATTATTAAAATTGTTATTAATTAAATTACACATTCATCAAATAATCATATATAAATTTACAAACAAATAAATTCTTACTAAACACAAAATTTATACTTTATAAGTTAATACTTTTAAGAAAAGATTAAAAGTAATATTCCCTTGTAAAATTAAAATTAAAAATGGTTATAATCAATAATAAGCTAAAGATAAATAAATGCATAATGCTATAATTGTTTTTAGATTTATAAAAATGAAATTATCAGAAATTTACAAACCTGGATAATTAAAATAGCAGCACATGTAAAAAAGTTCGATCACAACAAAATTTCAAAACAACTTTAACCTCATGATATGAAAATTTGAAAAAAAACATGTTGCTACAGTAATAATCTTGAATTGAGGGGCTGGATGCTATAATGTGTTACGCGCCATTTACTTAACATGGCGCGTAACACATTATAGCATCCAGCCCCTCAATTATAATTTGATTCGATTTTAGATTATAAAATGTACAGTATAGGCAAAAATTGTCAGTCCACCCATTTTTAAAGGAAGATAAAAAATTTTTAACATAAAATTCATAAAAACTAAAAAATTTTGTTGGTTTCTATTTTAAAATACGATAAAATTTTGAAAAGAATAATACCTCACAGAAGTCATTTGACCAAAATTGGTAGAAGATATTCTTAAAAATCGTAATTTTCAATGTTTTACAAAAATTCAAATAACTTCTAAAATAATAAACGCTTTTTAATAATATTAGGCTTATTTTAAAGGGCATTTTCTACGGAATAAGAAATACTTATAGGCATTAAACTGTAATTTTTTTCTTGGAATAAGCATGACGTCAAAGTTGGGCAAAAAAATTGTGAAAATTTGAAATAAATGTTTTGTTCTAAAAACTATTCTAGAACATACATAAAACATGATATTTTATAGATTTTTCAAGAAAATTTAATTAAAAAATATGTTTGAATTTCAAAAATTATTTTTCTTTTAATAATATTATTTGAAATTTTTTGAATTTTTTTGTCCAACTTTGACGTCATGCTTATTCCAAGTAAAAAATTACAGGTTAATGTCTATAAGTAATTATTTTTCCGTAGAACATGAGCTTTAAAATAAGCCTAAGATTAATAATATATTCTTTAACGTCCGAGTCATGGGGTCATCCATTTCTCCAATACTGGCTGACATTGTCATGCAGGATTTGGAAGAAAATGTTATTAAAAATCTAGAATTTAAAATAATTTTTTATAAAAGATATGTAGACGATACTTTTTTTGTGTGTGCCAAAAAATAAAGTTCGAATAGTTCTTGATTCCTTCAATTCCTTTCACCCGAGATTACAATTTTCTTACGAAATAGAAACTAACAATGAAATTAATTTTTGAAATTTAAATATTATAAGAAATGATAATAATAGTCTTACTACAGATTCGTATAGAAAAGATACTTATTCTGGCAGATTGTTGAATTATTTTTCTAACCATCCAACACAAAACAAAATTGCCATAGTTAAGAACCTTGTTGACACGGCCTTGATACTTTCCGATAAAAAACTCCATGGAAAAAATATTAGTTTAGTTAAAGCTTTTTTAAAACTTAATAATTATCCTGATGATTTTATCAATAAACATTTTCAAAAAAGAATAGTTGAAATTAACAGTAAAAAATCTCTTAATACTAATGTTAATAACAATGATAATAATTGCAATCTAATTAAAGAAAAAAATTGTAGTTTTTTCATATTATGGAGTAATATCAGAAAATATTAAGAGATTGTTAAAAGAATTTAATATAAAAACTGTTTTTAGTGTAGATTCAAAATTAGATAATTTTATAAAACTTGGAAAGGATAAACTTGAAAAACACAATCAATGTAATTGTGTTTATAAATTTGAATGTAACTGCGGGAAAACGTATGTAGGACAGACTAAGAGACCATTACATATTCGTAGACAGGAACACATTTGTAATCTAGAGAGAAATGTTAAATATCATAACGTAATAAGTAATTATTTGAAAAACAATAATGATAATAGTGTTCCTCATTTAATAGTGTTCCCTTATTTAAAAATGAATTTAAAATTTTACATACAGAACAAAATCTTGGAAAACGTCTATTTGCTGAAATGGTTTTTATTAAGAAGGAAGGTGACAATAGTTTAAATAAAGTCACTGATTTGGATAATTTTGATAAATCTTATGAAATGATTTTAAATTTTATTTCGAAAAACTAAATAAAATTAAAATGCTCATTCTGTTATTCTCTGTTTCTTATTAAATTCTCTTATTATCATCTAAAATGTTTGTGTACTTTTGAGTGACATTGTAATTAATAGTATAGTGTTTGGATGTCAGTTTAAATTGTGCCTTCATGGTGACAAGTCCCGATATTGGGTTTAATAGTTTTTTATTTTTTAATTTTTGTCTGTTATATTGTTTGTCTATTTATTTAATTGTTGTTTATTGATTGAATTATTTATTTATTTGGTAAGTTGGCTAATTTTCATTTTTTATCATAATTTTGTATAATTTAATTTTCTTTGTTGTATGACTTAATTTATTATTTATTTCTTTTACATTTCATTCTTTTATTTTAACTTTATTTAAATATTGACTCCAGATTCTATATGTCTCCAATGTGTGGGTGTTTGTTTTTTATTCTTGGACGAATTTTAATTTTCTGACTGTTTTTAATTTGGTAAGAATGTATTGACATTTTATTACTTATTGTTTTATTATTTATTATTGTATTTATTTAATTTTGAATTTTTATTTATTATTATTATATTTGTTATTTTACGTTAAATTTCTGATTTCTAATTTTTGTATTTTTTATGTTTCTAAAATATTTTGTTTAATGTAAGCTAACATTTTTGTTTTGAATTGTTTTTTGTTGTACATATTAGACTCCCTGAAGAGGAAATCCGTGGATATCGAAACGTTGGAGTAACATTAAAGAATCTTTGTCTAAGCATAAGATTGTTAAAAAGCGTTCATTATTTTAGAAGTTATTCAAATTTTTGTAAAACATTGAAAATTACGATTTTTAAGAATATTTTCTACAAATTTTGGCCAAATGACTTCTACAAGATGTTATTCTTTTCAACATTTTATCGTATTTCAAAATAAAAACCAACAAAATTTTTAGTTTTTATGAATTTTGTGTTAAAAATTTTTTTATCTTCCTTTAGAAATGGATGGACTGACAATTTCGGACGGTACTATGTATAATCTATTGTGAATACCAGAAATAATTCTAAAACATTGAAAGGTTGTATATAGATTATAAAGGGTAATAATCAGATTATATTCAGTATGATCTTATTTTCTATGAACCCATGAATATTTTTTGACGCTGTTGATCTCTATTTAAAGTTTAGATTATAAGGAATATGCTGTGAAAATAACAATTTTTGGCATTAGCTTTTCTGGATTTTGCCAAATGTCAAAGTTGGGAAATTATTTTTTGTGTTCATAACATGATAGCTCGCTTTCTATTTATGTAATTCTAATAAGAAAGGTGTCACTCTATTGAAAATTTAAGAGGCTTTCCAACGAAAACGGTTTCGTTATTGAAGAATTTAAATTAAATCTCATTCTTTAGATATTGATTAACAAGATGGTAAGCGTCTTTTAAAAAAAGTCTTAAATCAACTTGTGTCGTAAACGGAGGTCCCTCGTGATAAGACTGTTATTAAATATCAGCTTCATATCTATATAATATTATATATATATATATATATATATATATATATATATATATATATATATATATATAAAAAGAGATATAGTCACTTTAACATGAAAAAGGTTTTCTATTGAATAAAATTCTGTAAAATGTTATACAAAAAGTTTGTTTTCGGTCAACGAATACACATTGTTGTCAAAAATATTATTCTTTTTTTCCTGTTTGTTTCCATTCATATACAGATTTTAATATCAACAATAAAATCTAAATTTCGAATTTTTGATATTATATTTATATTCTACGACCTTAAAAACCGATGAATGGCAAGTATCAAGCAACATTTATTTTAAAAAAAAACTCGTCTACTATGTTGGATCCGCTATGATAAAGTTTTTAACTTTTCACCTATTTGCAAATTCATTTTCAAGGAGTATAAAAATAGTCGAATAAAAACTTTTAAGTAAATTTACCTTTAAAACGCACTTCTTTAATCATATTTATTTTAATCAACAAGAGCAAAAAATAAAATTAAAATAGCAATGGGAAATCATTTTTCTATGCAAGACAACAATTTATTTATGATATTGTTTCTTCCGAAATAGATTAAAAAATTTTTCGTTCTGAAAAAATGACCGCTTTATTAAATTTTTAATAAAATTATTCTCGTCGATGAAATAAATTAAAAATTCTTCGTTATTACATAATATTTCTATCAATTTATGAGTCAAAAACAAAAGGGTGCCTACAGCCGAAGCTAGTCCTTGACTTTTAATACCGGTTAATTTATTTTTCTGCTCTCTTATGAATATAATATTAAGAAATGACAATCTTTTTTTTAGAAAATAGTTTTTATTGATTAAATTAATTTTACCTTCAATTACGTGTACCATGACGTACGCTGGTTTTGCGTTACTTGGTGCACAAGTATAATTCCCTCCGTGTGTTAATTTAGTATTGTGAACCAAGAGAACAGATCCACTCTTTGTAAGTTCCACTTGAACACCAGGCTCTGAATCGTAGTTAATCATTCGACCTTGACGATACCAAAATACATAAAGTGGTGCTTCTGTGGCTGACATGAGTTCGCATTCTAAACGAAGACTCGATCCTTGTTTAACATGAAGATCAGGAGCTCCTGGGATTTCCGAATATGCCTCTGTGATTCTCAATCGAGCAAAATTCTGTTGAACTGGATGGGTAGCTACCTGTATTTAAAAGAAAAAAACAATTATTTTTTAATAATTGCACATTATTAGGACATTTTTTGATATACATATTATCAACCAGAGTCGAAATTGAACTTATACATGTAGGGACAGTTTAACAAATACCGATTAAATGTTAATGATTAAATTCTTCATGAACTAACTATAAACCGTTAAACTTAACTTAAGATTTGATTAATTTCAATATTTTTTTGTATTATTAAAAGTGTAGAGAATTTCCTTCCAAATTATAACTATTTATGAAATTGAAAATTTGATCTAACGGAAGGTAGATAACATAACAATTATATCATTATTTAATTTATTTAACGAAAAACGACGCTTCGATGACATAGGTTCGTCATCATCTTAAGGTTTTTTTATAATATTTTATATACCTTTCGTTGGATTAAATTTTCAATTTTTAAAAATTTTTTTAATTAACCTCTGAAAGTAATACGAACTTTCGAAGTTCGTCTATTATTATGTTAATTAGTTTCTAATTTTATGATAATTTGTCTCTTTCTAGTAATTTTGGAATCAACTGGAACACCTGAAGCGCTTGTAATCAACAATTCAAATAACATAATTTCTTCTGGCCGAACCTATGAATTTATATTGAATTTTCTATAACCTTGATGGATTTCTGTATTTGCTTATAATTTGGATTATATTAAGCAAGAAAGAATTTTAAAATTTCATTATTTTGAAAAGGTTTATTGTTAATCTTCAGCTTTTCCATTTTTGTCAAGTGAGGACCATAGCTAAGACTTAGAAATAGCCTTAATTTTGATATTGGGAATTAATCTTTATAAGAATCCTAATGACCATCTTCTTTAAAAAATTTTTTGAGAGGAAAAACAATAATATAACATCTTTTGAACTGAATTATAATTATTAATTCAAAAAGACATAATATTTAAATTTAAATTTTCAAAATCGGATCGTCTTTTGTCATCAGTGCAAAATTTAATTTAATTAATAATCTTCTGAAGAATGCTTTTGTTTAATGAAACGAATGTCGGAAATCAACAAATCTTTGTTGTCAAAGAAGATTATTTCCGGAAAACAAGACGTGATTCTTCCTCTTTTGCTTGGTGACTTTCAGAGGAACGACAGATAAGAAAATGTTTATATTAAAAATTTGAGGCTATTAAATTATTATTATTAAAGTTTATTTAAATTCTATGCTTAATAAGTGATTGTACATTAATTTCGGATATTATGTGAAAATTAATTTAATCAATTATTTAGGATCTGAAGAATTTGGTATTTTTCCAGTCAAGGTCCTCCTCTATTTTGACTAGTATTGGACTGAATTAGTCAATCATTTAATTTAAATTTAATCCTCATACGAATCTGGTGCCTGACAAATAATTCAGAATATTTTAAAATTACGGTCACAGGTTAGATTCCTAGGTTAGAAAAAAACATTGATTCTCATGGAGCAGAGATGCAGTTAACATGGATTTTATAGTCCATTAAAGATCAGTATTCAGCATAGCCATTTTACATTGCTGGTAACTTACGGTGAGTACGATTTAGCGTGAAAACCATATTGGAACGTTACGCTGAATGGTTTTCGTTTGCCGTGCATATTTGCCTTTTGAAACATTCGATTTGAAGATTTCAAACGAAAGCTTTGAATTTTCAAGCAATGTGTGTAAGTGTTCTGATGTATAAAAGTGTTGATCGAGGGATGAATCAAATGTTGAAATGTACAAAAATTTCGCTCTTCCAGACAGAGAAGTTCTTCAATTTAGGAATATCAAAGTCATAATTATCAGGAAGCTGAGAGAAAAGCCCCTCGACATCATCTTCCTGAAGAGGGAGAACGGTTACTTTAATTGCCTGTTGAGACAATGGCTCTTTTATACCCTGTTCTTTAATATTTTCAAGTTTGCTTAAAAATCTCCAACTCCAATGTTTCGTGAGAGAAATATTCACCTTAAGTTATTCAGCGTAATGTTTCAATATGATTTTCACGTCAAACCGTTGAAACATACGTGTATTAGATAACAGACCGAGGAAAGTATATATTTATATATTTTTCCTTTATTTTGATTTAAAAGCCCACTGTACGGTAAACTTCTGTAAACCCACGTGTTTCTAACATGAGAAATATCTCATACATGTGTATTAAATATTTCTCATTCTTATTTAATTTGTATAGAAAGAATGCCTTTGTATAATTTTAAAGGGACATTATTTTCTAAATTTAAAGATCCTCTAACAATAAGGCACGCGCCAAACTATATCAACTGATAAGATTTGTTTTGACAATATTTTGTAATAGCTTATATGAATGAAATCATGTAATTGAAATTTCTCTTTAATATTATATTTTATTTTTGAGAAAATTTGTCGCTTGGTAACCAAATTAGAGGAATCTACTCCAATAATTATTCGGTAATTAGGTTTTATTCATTCTAAATTATCCACTACTTAATAAGACAATTTAGTTATCATTTTTCGTTAGATAAAATTATAAAATATAAATTAATAAATTAAAAATTAAATTAACACAATTTTTTAACTATAAAGAAATCTTTTCTTATGATATAGTTTATTTAAATAAATAATTTTTGTAAGTTCGGTTGCTATAATATATATATATATATATATATATATATATATATATATATATATATATATATATATATATGTGACGCGCTCCGAAGAAAGGTACCTAAGAAGCAAACGAATTATAGGTTAGGGTCGTGTTAGATTTCTCTTAATTAAAAGTTTATTTTTAATTACTTGAATTTGAAATCAATTTTTATTGAATATTTTGGATATAATGAAGAATTAAATATCAATAATTTTTAATTAATAATTGATTTTTTTCTGTATTTTTACTTGAAAAATTAAAAACATAACCTCAAATTTTTTGCTTCTTAGGTACCTTTCTTAGGAGCGTGACACATATGAATTGACTCAGTAATAAACAAAATAAAAACAAATAGTAATGTTCATTCACCTTTTTAAGTAATTTTCCTTCACACAATAATATCAATAATTACAATATAGAAATTTCTCCAATTTGACAAATCAAAAACAAAAAGTAAATAAAATTTAATAATAAAATTTTATAAATCCTACCTACAAAAAGGTCAAGTTTCCCTATTCGCTAAATTAATTATTCTATTAATAAATAAATATTCTTTAAAATTATAAATTCTTCTCAATTTTGATTTATTTAGGATATGATAAATTTATAATATCGAAAAATGATCAAAATTTATACAATTCATACAATAAAATCTATTTATTTCACTGAAAAATTAACTAAATAATTAATTTAAGTAGATTAATTATTACCTATTGTAAATAATATTTTTGGTGGTTTAGGTTCAATATTTATTGAATCTTTCAAACTGCCACATCGATATAGCCTATTACTATATGAATGCAGCTCATAAGAATATTCAATAAACTTACGATTTGCTTTTTATACCACTTAAGGATTCAGATTATGAGGTGAAACAAAGATTTCTCAATAGCCCCTCAACACTTTCACCGTGGCTTGACTTTGAAGAATATTTAAATATAATTAATAATTTATAAATTATATTATTTATTAGGAAAAACTGAGTGAAAATTATTGTATTGTATAGATTGAACAAAGATTTCTCAATAGTCCCTATACTAATTATGTTATGTGTGTAAATTTTTAATGTTAAATGTATGTTATCTAGGTGGAACAAAGATTTCTGAATAGCCCCTGGATTTATTTATTTAAGTGTATTACCTTTGTAAATTGTTTCGAGATTAAGAGAGCGACGCTTACTTTCTCAGAGTTTATATAGTCGTAATCTACCCCCAGATTTACAATTTTTGTGTAAATTTCAAAATCTGGTTTTGTGTATGTAAAACTCTTTTCCTTGATTGACTAAAATTCAAAGTTTTTCCCTACCTTCTAGAGACGCTTATTTTTGCCATACATTTTCTTCCCGCCAATTTTGTCCTACCCTCTACTTTTCGGAAAGCGTCTAATTTTTATCGCCAATCATATTTAAATTTGCCATTGAAGATAGAGATATATTTTCTTTCTTTCTCGACACCAACGGATCTAACGTTTCCCGAGAACAATGCCATTGTCTAGCTGTCAATCATTTATTTCTATGAATATTATCTCATTTCTTTAATTTTAAATAATTCTTTAACTAATAAACTTTTATTAACTTTATTTTTTAACAATAATTTCTATTAATTTTCCCCTATTTTTTTATACTAATTTTGACGCAATTTGTTAATAATTATTAATTTTTTTATTAATAAATTGTAAATTTTATCCTTAAATAACTTGTATAATATTAAATAAAAAATATGCAATTTATTGATAATAAAATATTTCTGTATTTTCTTGAACTTTGTTTTTTATAAACTTTTCCATTTTTCACTTTAAAAATAATAATTTCTTTTCTCATTTACCTTGACCTTGGGTCAGCTGAGTCTTTGCCATGTGTTGGTGTGTATACTAATTTTGTGTATTTATTTCCAAATTATATGTAAGTGTGTTTCTTATATTTGTATTCTCCTTTACTTTTGAATTTATTTTTAATTAAACAATAATTTTATTTCATGCATTTTCATCAAATTAAATATGACTATTGAAATACCATTTCACCGTATTCGTCGTAAGGTACCGTCAATATAAAACTGTTATGCTGAACACTGGGGTGAGACAGTTAGAGGAAGGGGCATTTTACATGACGTTCCTGTCGCGTAAAACTGCAGGAGTTTTGAAGAAACACGAATCATTCCAAGTAAAAGTATACAAGACGTGACTACGAGATACTCGAGATACTTATATATATTTCACTGGTGAAATTCAAATAGTGTCTTTGAGAAGCTGAAAAAAATGAAAAAGTTCATTTTAATAGGCTGTAAGTACCCATGTTAATATTTAAAATTTAAAAAGATGAATAAACATTTAATTCATGTTTTTGTAGGTTTAAGATTTTTTTTAAAAGATATATATTTGGAATTCAGTTTTAAAGATGTAGATTAAAATAAAGACGAGTCTTATATATATTCACATATAATGTTAAGGCGTAGGGGTAATCTTCACCACTAAAAACTTTATAGGAATTCTTAAACAAAATTCAAATTTAATATTTTTATGTTCATTGCAGAAGAAGACTATTTTGAATAAGATAGGCGAATGGTGCTTTAGCAGATTTACTTGTAAGTCGCTATCTCTTTTTTTTAAGCAAGGGTTTTCGAATAATGCCTCAACTAGCTAGATGTTGCTTTTGCTCTTTTTATAATCGAATTTATAATCATAATCTCTAGGTCTTAACCGCCGTCGTAAATGTCATGCTTCTGGGTTTATTATAGATAACATCCAAAGCACAGGTTCAAAATCACATTGTAAAGTAAATTCTCGGCAATATAGATAAGGTCGGAAATTTTCAACAGCATACAGCATTCTCTTTCGGCTTCATCATATAGTTGTTCACATTCACTTAGAACTTTAGAGTAGTAGGCCACAGGGAGGTCTTCATCATCCTTTTCTTGTGTTACTATATAGCACCTATTAAGAACGAAGAAGCATCTGCAGTTAACTGAATGGGTTAAGTGAAGTCAAAAGTGTTCAGAAAAAATGGTAAAAATTCGAGATAAAGATTAATGCAATAGTTGTTTATCTGCATTTAGAATATTTAAAACTTCTTAGAGGAAAAGTTTTATTACTTACTTACACACTTGAATACATGAATATTGGAAAAATTGTAAAAATATAAGTTTGAAAAGTGTTCATACTTTCAGTTGGTTCTTAAAAAAATGTAAATTAGGAAACAATCGTCTTTATCATTAAAGGAATAATTTTTATAAAATTGAAAAGTTATAAATATTTTGCATTTAGAAATGGTGTTAGTCTCTCAAATAATCAAACAGCTCTGATGTAGAGTTTCAAATATACTAGTTTTTCAAAATTTAAATAAAAAACCGATTATTTCACTGGATATTGAATGTTAAAAATGACTTTAAAAAATTGACTCTCTGTAGCCGCACGGATGCGCGCTCTACAATAAATCATAGTTCGGTTTTTAAATTCAAGGATGTTCGTACTCTATTTTAGACGTCGGCAGTCCTCTAGAAGAGAAGTTTTAACAAATAATTCAATATTATTTGACAAAAAATCTAATTCTTAAAATAAAAATTATTATTCATGGAAAATAGTAATATAGGATCGTTGTATTATTATTTACTGCACAAACAATATATGTGACGCGACACGAGAAAAGGGACCTATCGAAAAAAATAACATTTTTGAGTTTTTAGTCGTATTCCATAGATTTTGAGTCGCTCTTTCACGTAAAAAAATCAGAAATTAAAAATCTGAAATAGTTTAATTAATATAAAGCCCGAAAGTTGAACGTGTCCGCGTAAATACACGGGTTTTCTGCTCATGGCGTCACTTTAAACGCCCCCCCTGTAAAATTCTCTTTTGAGGCGATAGGTCCCTTTTCTCGTGTCGCGTCACATATAATGATAAATATTTTTGAAAATAAATAAAAGTGCCATTAACTTTAAATGTTTGAAAACTTTTCAAAGATTAACAAAATTTGCGAAAAATCTATATATGGTATCTTTTCAATTTTACGAAGTTTTTAAAACTAGTGACACATCTATCAAAATGTTTTTAGATCCTGACGTATGAGTAAACGTCACGAACTAATATCATTTTGATAGATGTGTCACGACTTTTGAAAACGTCGTCGAAACCGAAAGAACAGCATATATGCATTAAAGTCTACTTGTAAAAGTGAAACACTTAAGAGGTTGACAAAATATTATTGAAAAATAACAATTTAAAAAATTCTCATCACATGAGAAGGTGTTAGTGTTGATCGGGGCGCATGATTAATCCCCAAATGTCGTTTTTGCAAATTGTCAATTTACCAAACTGCATTTATCCGAACTGTTATTTTAACGTTATGTCACTTTTGCGAATCGTTATTTTTCGGAAATATCATTTTTACGAATTGTCATTTTTCCGAAATGTCATTTTTTCGAATTGTCATTTTTACGAATTGTCACATTTACGAATTGTCACATTTGCGAATCACCATTTTTACGAATTATCACTTTTGCTATACAGTGTCTTTTGAATTTGTTTTTCATGACCTTCTTAATTCCTTAGGGGAAGATATAGACACCAAGCTTGGTCAAAAGTAAATTATATTTTTTTCTGTATTTTCTTGAAACCTGATATTTTAAGAATGTCTGGCAACAATTTAAAGTTGATATCTTAATAAATGAGGAAGTTATAGCCGGAAGAGTAAACCTCCGACTAAAACACGCCATGCAACGCGCGCCTGCTGTGTTTTACTCTATTGTAAGTTACACGGTAGTTAAGGCGGGATATGACGTTGAAAGCAATATTTTTACTGCTAAAATATTGCACTGACCTTAGAAGACTATATAATGGGTCTAGTGTTAATAATTCTAAATCGGCACTAAAAATTTTCTTAATATTGCCGAATCGATTTTTTCTTGCAAAGCTCTCGAAATGAGTATTATAATGCAAACAGTTTTTAGAGTTTTTAAATAAAAAGAGAAATATAGCTCATTATTTACAAAGTACGTATTTATGTAGGTCTGTATGGTTTTTTATTTTTTTATTGGAGTGGTTGATAATGTAACTTGCTGTCTTTAAAAACATTTTTATTTTTAGTGATTGAGTAGAGTTAAAACCTTTCATAGTTTAGTTGATTTTATTGTTAAATAAATGATCATGGGAAGGTTGAATATTGAATAAAAAATCTAATGTGTATCGTCAGTATAGGGACGTTTCGTTGGCTAAGGTTTGACAACCTCATCAGACTGAATTTATTAAACGGAACAAACACTTCAATATTTATAAAGATTTAAATCACTATTTTCAGAAAAGTAATAACAATAATAATATCTTACCTAAGTCATTAAAACATGAAGACACGTTTTTATTTGTCAAGAAGTAAAAAGCAATAAATAAATAAACAAAATACAACACATGTTCCACTTAAAATAATTAAAAACCTAATTTTCCATTTGAAAAAACTTTTTTTATTAGAAGCTAAACAAACTTTAGGAGTTTGACTATAAATATTATTTTTGTTATTAATACTATTCGCATAAGAAAATTTTATTTTGTTCATACGAATTATAATTTTACTTTCAATAAAATCGATAGGATAGTTATTACTTTTTCAAAATAGTTTTTATTTTTTTAATGTTAGAATTTGTTATTATTAATATTAATGTTATTATTTATTATTATTATTTATTATTTTTTTATTTTTTTAAGTTATCAAAATGGAATTTTTTATTGGACAATGACATCGCTCTGTCTAAAAGATTGTATACAATATTCTTTTTTTGTTGAATTGGATGATTTGAAAAATAGTTAATAAGTCTATCTGATGAAGTCGGTTTTTTATACCAATTTGTAATAATTTTATTGTTAGCCCTAACAAGATTTAATTCGAGAAATTTAATAGTTTTCTTTTTCTACGGTTAATTGTAGTTTGTGATTATAAGATTTAAAGATATCAAGGACCAAATCAATGTGTTTTCTTTTAACTGCTAAGATTGTGTCATCCATATATCTAAAATAGAACAGAGGGACACAATCATGCTTTGCTTTTAATTCTTTTAAACATTCAGTTTCCAGATCATCCATAACAATGTCTGAGACAAAAGCTGAAATTGAAGAACCCAGTGGTGTACCTTAAACTTGTCTATAGAATTTTCCATCGAATGAGAAATACGTGTTGTTAAATACGAATTTGGTAAAATCAATAATGTCAGAATAATTTTTAATTGTTTTAAATACAAGAAACATTTAATTACCTGACATTCGTAGAGTCCAGCATCGTCGAGAGTTACTTTGTGAATAAGAAGAGTCCAGTCAGTATTTGAAGGCCTAATCATGAATCTCAAATCGACAGAATGAGTCGTGGCTCCAACAGTCAGTAGTTGCCTATCCCTTCGCCTAACCCATGTGACCTATAATATAAAAAAGACATGAATTATTAGTAGCTTTAAATTTCAAACAAAAATTTATCTACGAAATTAAGATATTTTTTGAAAAATAGAAATTAAAAGTTTAGTACAAAATGTACAATTTAATACAACTCGAAAACGATGGTTAACAATAGGGTATGCAATTGAATATCTCCAGTAATTTTGTTTTAAAATTTTTTGCATCCTATTATTACAATAAAAACATTTGTTAGTGACGACAATAACTTTAATCACATTTTACATTCAGGAAAAACTTAAGATTATCTGAATATCTTAATTGAGAACCCAATCCATTTAATCGAGTTTCAATTCAAGTTCCATTTATAGGTTTGATCTCTGTAATACGTCATTTGGGGTTAATTTCAGAATTTCCAGTT